>JACBWV010000610.1:20831522-20893779 GCA_013435795.1 Chlamydomonas sp. ICE-L | reverse complement strand
TAACAAACGGCACAATATAAAAAAAAATAAAAAGACAAACGAAGAGAAAAAGGACAAAACCCAATAAAAAACAATAAAAGGTGACAAGAAAACCACAAATTTGGGGGTCTTAAACCCCTTTATGTCCCCGCATGCAACACCCTTATACAACCAAATACACCCTTAAACAACACCAAATAACACCTTACACCACCCTCAGACACCTAATAAAGGCTGCACAAAGGACCCCACAAATTTTGGTGGGTCTAACACCCTTTTCTGTAACCACCCCATGCAACCTAACACCCATGAATACACACTAGAACACCCAAATCACCCTTACACACCCATACAGCCCCATAAAAGGGTGCCAAAGACCCCACAAATTTTGGGGGGTCTAAACACCTTGCTTACCCCCCGCATGCCCCTTAAACACCCAGATACACCCTTACAACCGCAATACACCCAAGAAAGGGTGCCAAAGACCCCAAATTTGGGGGTCCTTAAACACCCGTTCTGTAGCCCCTCATGCACTTTTACACACAGATACCCCTTAAACACCCAGAATGAAACCCGTACAACACAAACCTCAATACCCCATACAAGGTGCCAAAGACGCCCACAAATTTGGGGGGGCTTAAACACCCTATTATGTACCCCGCTGCAAACCCGTAGCCACCCAGAATACACCCTTAACACCAGAAATACACCCTTACAAACCTCATAACCCCCATAAAAAGGGTGCCAAATACCCCACAAAGTTGAGGGGTCTAACACATGTTTATGTCCCCGCCCAAAATGCACACCCGTATACACCCAAATACACCGTAACAACCCAATACACCCGTACCACACCCCTCATACCAATAAAGGTGCCAAAGACCCCACAAATGTGGGGGTCTTAACAACCCTTTCTGTACCAACCGTACCAACCCCGCATGCACACGCCGTATACAACCACAACCCAAAATACACCCGTAAACACCCAGAAATTACACCTTACACACCCTCATACACCCATAAAAGGTGCCAAGACCCCACAAATTTTTAGGGGTCTTAAACAACCCTGTTCCGGGTACCCGCGCATGCAACCTTTATAAACACCCGGAAAACACCGCTTAAACACCCAAATACACCCTTAACACCCTCATAAACACAATAAAAGGAGGGCAAAGACCCACATTTGGAGGGTTTCTTAAACACCCTTTTCTGTACTCCCGCATGCACCCTGATAACAAACACAGAATCACCCGTAAACACCCAGAATAAACCCCTTACATACACACCTCATCAAATACAAAACCCAATAAATGGTGACAAAACCCCACAAATTTGGGGGTCTCAAACACCCTTTTTATGTACCCCCCCGCATGCACCCTTATCCCCAAAATACACCCGTAACCCCAGAGAACACCCTTACACACCCTTCAGAACACCTAATAAAGGGGTGCCAAGACCCACAAATTGGGGGTCTAAAACAAACCTTTTCTGACCACCGCATGCAACCCTTAGCAAAAAGCACAAATAGCACCTTAAACCCCAGAAAACACCTTACCACCCTCAATACACCATAAAGGTGCCAAACCCACCAATTTGGGGGGTCTTAGAACACCCGTTTTAATGTAACGCCGCCCGCATGCCCCTTTATACACCCAGAATACACCGTAAACCCCTCTACTACATAAAAGGTTCCAAGACCCCACAAATTTGGTGGATCTTAAACAAACCCGTTTGCTGTACCCCGCAGCTGCAGCTTTTATACACACCCATAATACAAACCTTAACCACCCAGATACCCCTTACCACCTCATAACACCCAATAAAAGGTGGCCAAGACCACACAAATTTGGGGGTATTAAACACCCTTTTTATGACCCCATACACCCTTATCAACCTAAACCACACGACACCCGTAAAACAACCAGAATACACCCTTACACACACCTAACACCAATCAAGGTGCCAAAAGACCCCACAATTTAGGGGTCCTTAACACCCTTTTATGTACCCCGCAATCACCCTTATAACAAACAACCCAAATACACCCTACACACCCAAATACACCCTCACACCCTCAACCCCATAAAAGGGTCCAAGACCCCACAAATTGGGGGTCTTAACACCCTTTTCTGTACCCGCTGCAACCCTACTACACCCAGATACAACCCCGTAAACACCCATAATACACCTTACAACACACCCTCATACACCCATAAAGGGGGCCAAGACCCCACAAATTTAGGGGTTCTAACACCCACGTTTCTGTAACCCACGCCTGCAACCCTTATACACCCAGACTACCACCCTTAAACAACCCAGATACAACTTACAACAACAGCACCTCATACCCATAACAGGGTCCAAAGGACCCCACCACTTATGGGTGGGTACTTAACAACGCCTTTTCGGTACCCCGCTGCCACCCTTGTACCCCAGAATACACCCTGACCACCCCCTCATACACAAAAAAGGTCCAACGACCCCCACAAATTGGGGGGGGGCTTAAACACCCGTTTCGTCCCCGCTGCACCCTTTAACAACCCAGAATAACACCCTGACAACCCCCAAATACAACCCTTACACACCCTCATACCCCAGAAGGGGCCAACAAGACCCCACAATTGGGGAGGTCTTAAACACAACACCTTTTCTTGTACCCCCTCATGGCAGCACCCTTTAACAAAACCCAGAAGACAACCCTTAAACACCCAGAATACGCCCTTAAACACCCCGAATACACCCAATAAAAGGGTGCCGAAGACGCCACAAATTTGCAGCCCCTCTTGGTCTCCCAAGCCAGACCCTGAAGGACTTTGTGTGCCCCTACCAGAGGTCCTGTCGCTACTTAAGCTGACTCGTTTTGGTGTCAGTGTTGGAGGGCCGCTTTTGAAGGGATCTCCTAATAAGGTCAGCTGGGGAATGGTGTAGGAGGGGCGGGGTGTTGAGGTGGCGTCCGTGGGCAAGTGATTGTGGATGGGATACCTTAGATTCTTCCTAGAGGTCAGTGTGGGGAGTGGGTGTGGGTGGGGCAGGGGTTAGGCGGAATGGGGGGTGGGGGGGTGTTAGAGGCGATTATGGAAGCGGGATGGGGTGTACAGTGGTTGCTGATGGCATGTGCGCGTGTGTGTGGTGCGTAAGGCCTTTTGGCGTGTGTGGTGGGGGGGTGAGGTGTGGTGGGGGGGGGGGTGGGTAATGTGGCGCGTGGGGGAGGGGGGGGAGGGGCACCTCCCATGACAGTGTAGTTTCACATTTTTCACTCCCAAAATGGTTTCTCGTCCAGGCTGTCATGGAATTACGGAAACCGAATACTGGGCTACAAGAACGCCATTCGGGCCACAGTGAGTACCTCCTTACACGGGTTGCATGTTTTTTATTTTGTATGTATTGGTGATGTTTGTCTTTGTATGTGATGATGTTTCCATGTCTTTCGTTCTTCTGTCTGTTAGGATGTCTTCTGCCTTTCTGTCTGTCTGTGTCTGCCTGCCTGCCTGTATTCGTGTCTCTTTGTGGTAGTGCTGCATGTGTATGTATGTGTCTCCTGTGTAGTATGTGTGTGTATTTGGGCTTTATTGATATGACAGCCACCTCGGTCCACTACCTTCTTTGTTCATTCGCTTGTTGTCACTGCCTTATCATGCTTTCGTCATCTATCTAAATGTATTTGTGTTATGGGTGTGTGTATGTATGTATGTCTGTGTATGATCGGCTCCTTGAATAGAGCATCTGGGCCAATACCGGCCTTTGTTTCATTCAGCTTGTTGCACTGCATTATCTTACTTGTTCCTACTATCTAACATTCTTTGTGTGTGTGTTTGTGTGTGATTTGTTGTTTTTTTGTGTGTATGTATGTGTGTAGGGTATGTAATGTGGTGTTTGTTGTGTGTGTATGGATGGTGGTTGTTTGTTGTGTGTTTATGTGTTGGGTTGTGTCTAGGTCTGTTGTGTGTGTTGGTGTGGTTGTGTGTGTTTTCCGTGTTGGTGTGTGTGTGTATGTATGTATTTTGTTTGTGTGTTTGACTGGTGTGTGTGTGCGTGTCTAGGCTGTGTGTTTGTTGTTTGTATTGTTTTTGTGTGTGCGTGTGTGTCCAGTATGTGTGTTGTTTGTGTGTTTGTGCGGCCCCTGCTGCCACAGTCTCCCTCCTTCCCCCGAGTTGAATGGGTGTGGGGGTGGGAGGGTGTCCTGCTCCACGCAATAATAATAACTTCGCCGAGTGGTCCCACCTATGGAGACGGTCAGGTGCAGATCTGACACCACTTTGATTCTCAAAATAAAAATCGTACCACAAAGAGCATGTTTGTATGTATGGTTTTGATAACAGAAGTAGGGTATGTGGTGTTTTAGGTGTGTGTGAGTGTGTTTGTGTGTGTTTGTATGATGTATGGTGTGGTGTTTGTGTAGTGTGTGTTTTGTGTGTGTACGGTGCCTGTGTGTATGTGTCTGTCAACATGTAGGGTATAGTTATGTCTTCATGTATGTATGTATGTATGGTTGCAGGTCATGTATGTATGTTCTTTATAGTCTGTATATATGTACATGTCGGGTGTGTAGGTATCTCTGTAACTGGGCGCTCCTGTCCCACACACGGGTTCCACCACGCCTGCGTTTCCGACCGACAACCTCCTGGGGGCCTGTGGGTGCTGTATGTGTCCCATGGTTGCCGCAGTGTGGTGGGTTTCTTTCTGTCTGACCCGGCTTGTTTGAATGCCTCGAGTATTGTTCCAGCAGCCACAGCTCCTGCACCTGTAGGGGGTGGGCCACCAGGTAAATATTTCCATTGACCACATGGCCCACGCGTTAGCGGCACTTGAACAATAAAAACTAGCGCGTTTAGCGCAAAAAGCGCAAATTGCTTCTGCCCACAGGAGGTTCAAAAAACGCGCGAAACGCCAGTGGGCACAAAAGGCAGCCGCACGGCGCGCGCTGTAAGTGCCCTGGTGGGCCGCATTGTAATGTGTGGTGTCCCTGTCTATCTGTTTTGAACGTATGGATGATTTTGTTGCTTATTCAAATGTATGTATGTATGCATGCATGCATGCTTCAGGCTAGGGGGTAGCCAATTAAGCTAAAGAACTTTGTCCAATGCAAATATCAACAGAATGTAGACTATCCGAAAGGGCAATAACAACACTGTGATTTGGTCCCCAATAAATTGTAATGGTACGACAGAGGACATGAGGTCAAGTACCACACGACACTTGAATGATCTGTTTTGCATTTGAGATGTAAGAGCAACTTTGAAGATATGAGACAGCTTTGAGATATAGGAACATAGCGTTTTGAGATATAAGAGACAAGCGTTTGAGATTAATAGACAAGCGGTTGGAGATATAACACAAGACGTTTGGAGATATCAGAACAATGTTTGGGAGATATAGAGACAGCGTTTTGAGATATAAGTGACAAGCGTGTTGAGATATAAGAGGACAACCGGTTGAGATATAAGAGACAAGCTTTTGAGATATAAGAGACCAGCGTTTAGATATAAGAACACGTTTGAGATAAAGAAACGACGTTTGAGATATAACAAAGCGTTTAAGAATAAGACCAAGCGTTTTTGAGATTAAAGAGACAAGCGTTTGAGAAATAAGAGACAAGCGTTTGAGATATAAGAGACAGTCTTTGAGTATAAGAGACAAGCGTTTTGAGATTAAGAGGACAGCTTTGAGATAGATGAGGCAAATTGTTTTGGATATAAGAGACAAGCCTTTTGAGAATAAAGAGACAAGCGGTTGAGATATATGAGCAATGTTTGAGATATAAGAGCAAGCGTTTGAGATATAAGACAGACGTTGAGATATAAGAGACAAGCTTTTTTAGATATAAGAAGACAAGGCGTTTGAAGATACAAGAGACAAGCGTTTGAGATCTATAGCAATGTTTTGAGAATATAAGAAGACAAGCGTTTGAGATCTAATAGAGACAAGCTTGGAGATATAAGAGAAACGTTTAGATTATGAGGCAAGTGTTTGAGATATAAGAGACAAGCGTTTGAGATATGAGACAAGCGTTTGAGATATAAGAGACAAGTGTTTGAGATATAAGAGACAAGCGTTTGAGATATAAGAGACAAGCGTTTGATATATAAGAGACAAGTGTTTGAGATATAAGAGACAAGCGTTTGAGATATAAGAGACAAGCGTTTGAGATATAAGAGACAAGCGTTTGAGATATAAGAGACAAGCGTTTGAGATAATGAGACAAGCGTTTGAGATATAAGAGACAAGCGTTTGAGATATAAGAGACAAGCGTTTGAGATATAAGAGACAAGCGTTTGAGATATAAGAGACAAGCGTTTGAGATATAAGAGACACGGTTGGAGTATAAGAAGAACAAGCGGTTTGAGATATAAGAGACAAGTGTTTGAGATATAAGAGACAAGCGTTTGAAGAGATAGAGACAGCGTTTGAGATATAGAAGGCAAGTGTTGAGATTATAAGAGACAGCTTTTGGGATATAGAGACAACGTTGAGATAAAAAAAAAAATAGACAACGCTTTGAGATCTGGACAAAGCGTTTTAAGATATAAGACAGAGTTTTGAGATTATAAGCCAGCGGTTTGAGAGATAAGAACCAGCGATGTGAGACTTAGACAAGAGGTTTGAGATAATCCGAGACACCGTTTGAGCATACTAGAGACAAGCGGGTTTGAATCTAGGAGACCATGTTTTGGATATAAAGACCAAAAAAACGTTTGATATACATCAGACAAAGCGTTTTGAAGAGGGGTTCACGCGACAGTGTTTGAGATTATCCGAGACAAGGTTATGAGATATACGCGACAAGCGTTGGAAGATTATGAGGCAAGTGTTTGAGATAGAAGAGCACCCAACGTGTAGATACATCAAGACCAGCGTTTGAGATCTACAGAGACAAAGCGTTTGAGCTATCTGAGGCACGTGTTTGCGATATAAGAGAACAGCGTTTGAAGATATAAGAGAAAACTTTTGAATCTAGAGACAAGCGTTTTTGAGATATAAGAGACCAGTGTTTGAGCTATAAGAACACGTCGTTGAGTATCAGAGACAACGTTTGAGATAGATAAGGCACAAAAGCGTTTGCATCGAAAGACAAAGTGTTTTGCGATATCAGAGACAAGCGTTGAGATAGATGAGCAAGTGTTGAGATAAAGAAGACAAGCGTTTGAGAGAATGGACAAGCGTTGAGATATAAGGAGACAAGTGTTGGAGATATAGCGAACAGCGTTTGAGGTAAATAGAGGACAAGCTTTGATATATAAGAAACAAGTTGGAGATATAAAGACAAGCGTTTGAGATTAAAGACAGCGTTGGAAGAATAGAAGACAAGCGGTTGAGATAATAGAAAAGCCGTTTGAGAATGAACCAAGCGTTTGAGATATAAGAGAAGCGTTTAGATATACAGAGACAAAGCTTTGAGATATAAGAAGACAAGCGTTGAGATATAAGAGACAACGAGTTTGAGAATAAAGAACAAGCGTTTAGATATAAGAGAAACGTGTTGAAATATAAAACAAGCGTTTGAGATATCAGGAGACAAGCGTTTGAATCTAAAGACACGCGTTTTGAGATATATAGGCAAGGGTGTTGAATATAAGAGACAAGCGTTTGGAGGATAGAGACACGTTGAGATATGAGACAAGCGTTTGAGATATGAGACAAGCGTTTAAGATATAAGACAAGAGTTTGAGATATAAGAGACAAGCGTTTGAGATATAAGAGACAAGCGTTTGAGATATGAGACAAGAGTTTGAGATATAAGAGACAAGCGTTTGAGATATGAGACAAGCGTTTGAGATATATGAGACAAGTGTTTGAGATATAAGAGACATCGTTTATAGAGAAGACAAGTTTGAAGATATAAGAAGACATGTTTTAGATATAAATACAAGCGTTGAATAGAAGAGACAAGCGTTTGAGATTAGATGAGGCAGGTTTAGATAATAAGAAGCCGGGGTAGATATAAGAGACAAGCGAGGTTGAAGATATAAGAGACAAGCGTGTAGATATAGAGACAAGCGTTGAGAGATAAGAGCAAGCGTGTGAATATAAGAGACAACTTGGAGATATAGAGACAAGCGGTTGAGATATAGACAAGTGTTTTGAATATAAAGACAAGTCTTTGAGATCTAAGAGACAAACGTTGAGAGATAAGAGACACGCGTTTGAGATAAAAGGACAAGTGTTTAGATAGAGAGACAGTGTTTTGGAGATAAGACGCGACAAGTTGGAATATAAAACACAGCGTTTGATTATAGAGACAAGTGTTTGAGATAGAAGAGACACGCCGTGTGAGATAAAGAAGACAACGTTTGATATATAAGAGACAGCGTTTGAGATAATAGGAGACAAATTTTGGAGATATAAAGAGACAACGTTGAGATATAAGAGACAAGCGTTTGAGATATAAGAGACAAGCGTTTGAGATATAAGAGACAAGCGTTTGAGATATAAGAGACAAGCGTTTGAGATATAAGAGACAAGCGTTTGAGATATAAGAGACAAGTGTTTGAGATTTAGAAATAGCGTTTGGAAATCAAGAGGCGGTAAAACGATTTGGTAAAACAATTATTTGGGTTTAGTTCACCAATGCTTTTTATGTTTAGCCTCTCTTGACAGGGCCAGGCTAGTCCCTTTAGCCTATTTGGCCTACCCCTGGGATGTTATATACATACATAGAGATCATTGGACAGATATTGATACCATGTTGATGCAGCTGAGCACTTACTAGTCAGTTAAGCATCGGCACTATACACACACGTACACACACAGGTACCCTGGAGCTTTGGATGTTGCAACGCAGGCGAGGACCCTTGTGTGGGACAGGAGCAGCCATACATATGTATGTGCAAATGCATGCATACATACACACAAATAAACATACACATACACACACAGGCACCCTGAAGCTTTGGATCTTGCAATGCAGGCGAAGATCCTTGTGTGGGACAGGGGCAGCCATGCACACATATGTTTGTGCATACACATACATACACACACGCACACAAACACACGCATACACACACATACATACATACACATACACACACATAAACATACATACACACACATATACACAAACACACACAGGCACCCTGGAGCTTTGGATGTTGCAACGCAGGCGAGGACCCTTGTTTGGGACAGGGGCATTCTAGTTGGCCCATCATCTCTGGACCCCCCGCATGAGCACACGTCCCATGCACGCCCAGCCTCTGTAGGTCGGCTGCCTCATCGCAGCACCAATCAGCGCATCTCATCCTATAGGTGAGGGCCCCGTTTCAGTGATATAGATTGGTCTAGTGGTACACCAAATGGCTTAAACAAAGCGGGGTCGGGGGTTCAATTCCCCCTACGATCACCCTGAGCGCTGCAGGTCATCGTCAACCACGATTGTAGCTTGTCCAGTCGAGGTGGTAGACCGTTTTCTGCCCGCGTACGACGGGTTCCCTTAATACCACGCCCCAACAGGCGTTATTATTACTCTCATAGGTGAGGGGGGCACTGTTTTTGTTTTGGGCCATATGTAGCAGCTTCTAGGTAGCTACCATTTGCCATCGTCCAAACCCAAAACATGCTAGTGTTCCTAGAAGCTGACATGGTAGGTTTTCCGATGCAGCCAAAATCTTTGGGGTGACCCAGTGGCTGGCTAATGGAGCTGGCTGGAAGCTGCCATGTGTAGCAAAAACAAGTTCTATGCAGCGTCACCTGCGACGCTAAAAATGGCGGAGAGTGATCGCTAGGGAGCGACAGGTGGCAACGGAAGCGAGTTAGTTACGAATCCGTTGGCTGACGTGTCGGGCTTCATCACGGTCAGATGGGTGGATGGATGGATGGATGGTCGGACGGACGGACAAATGGGTAACACTGGGGGCTCCCGGCCCCCCAGAAGGGGGGGCTCCGCCAAAAAAGAAACAGTCGACGGTGGAGGGGCGGAGGGGGGGGCAGTTTGATAGGCCATTGGCTAGGCTATTAGGCTGATATTGAGTTAAAGCTGATAACTGACATTGCTCCAGTGATTTTAACCTATCAATCAAACCACGCCATGCCTTGCCACGCCATTTCGTACAAGGACACCTCACATCACCCCACCTTACCTCTCATCACCTCACCTCCCCTTACCCGCCTCTCACCTTACCACACCTCACCACACCTCACCACACCTCGCCCCCCTTGCCCCCCTCTCACCCCCTCTCACCTCACCACACCTCATCACACCTCCCCTCACCCCCTCTCTCCTCACCTCACCACACCACACCTCATCTCCTCCCCCCCCCCCCCCCCCCCCTCACTTCACCTCACCCTCACCTCACCCTCACCTCACCCCACCCCTCACGTCACCTCACCTTTCAGGCACGGCTCAGTTGACGAGGTTCAACCAGTTGCAGCTCAATACCCCCTCACCCTCACCCTCACATCACCCTCACCTCACCTATCAGGCACAGAGTTGACAAGGTTCGACCACTTGCAGCTCACCCTCACCTCACCCACACCTTACACTCACTTCATCCTCACTTCACCTCACACTCACCTCACCTCACCCCACCCTCACGTCACCTCACCTATCAGACACGGCTCAGTTGACAAGGTTCAACCAGTTGCAGCTCAACCCCCTTTCACCCTCACCCTCGCCTCACCCCGCCCTCACCTCACCTCACCTATCAGGCACAGCTCAGTTGACAAGGTTCAACCATTTGCAGCTCACCCACACCTCACCCACACCTCACACTCACTTCATCCTCACTTCACCTCGCACTCACCTCACACTCACTTCACCCTCGCCTCACCTCACCCTCACCTTACCTCACCTCACCTCACCTCACCTCACCTCACCTCACCTCACCTCACCTCACCTCACCCTCACCTCACCTCACCTGTCAGGCACAGCTCAGTTGACAAGTTTCGACCAGTTGGAGCGCCTACCTTCCACAGCGCCCCTCAACAGGCCCTTGACGCCCCTCGACGGCCCTCTTCTTCGGGTAGTAGCTGGGAACAGAGCCCTGTTGCAATTGTAGCAAGGGCAAGGTTGACGGCTGCTGCCACCAGGAATGCCTATCCCTCACATCCCCGCTCTTCTTCCAGAGAGGGCAGGGTGCAACAGCAGAAGAAAGAGGATCCACCTAGCAGGGGGAAACTCAAGCAACAATCCCAGTCCCAGACACTGCCCCAACCACGATCACAACCACAGATACAGTCACAGTCACAGTCACAACCCCAGCCACAGCCACAGCCACGGTCCCTACCCCAGCCACAACCCCAGCGCACTCAGCTCCCTTCCCCTACTCAGAGGGCGGAACACGAGCATAGATCTCCTATACGCCACAAAGCCCAGTCACATTTAGCCTCCCCTTCGCAGCCCAGACCAAAACCCAAGCCAAAAGCTTTGCAGCAGCAGCAGCATGTGAGTCGTCCCAACGCTGGTGCTTCTCCAAAACGTGTGGGGCCTGCCCCCATTGCACTTCAAACAAAGACTCACCCAGCACAGTACTCCAGTATGCAGTACCGTACGCAGTTCAGCAGCCCCCACCCAAGACAGTATTCCAGCGTGCAGTACGAAACACAGTACAGCAGCCCCCACCGAGCATCAGCTCCCTCGGAGGCGGGCACCAATGCATCATGGTGGCGACCCAGCTCTTCGGACTCTGTAATCAGCTACCCTAGAACTGCGGTAAGTGCTGTATGTATGTATGTATGTATGTATGTATGTATTTATGTATGTATGTATGTATGTATGTATGTATGTATGTATGTATGTATGTATGTATGTATGTATGTATGTATGTTGCAGTACAGGGGTAGGCCAAATAGGGTGAATGGACTTCCCCGACCGTGATAGGAATGGCTTAAAAAGAAAAAGCATTGATGAAATGAACCCCAAGTGCTACTTAATTTAGAGCAAACTCTTTCAAAAAGACGGCACCGCCGTTGGTTGAGTGCCAGCTTGACAAGTTTGTGTATGTCTGTGACAGTGAAAAACACATAGTTTGTGTTACTATTACCTTTACCTGTCTTCCTGTTGATTTTGAGGCGGGCACCAATGCGTCATGCACCTTTTTTGTGCTACGCGTCGCAAATGTAACGACTCAGTGCAACCCCAGTGCAACGCGCTGCCCCCCAAAACACGCAGAGTGCAAAGTGGAGATCCAGGGGGGTTCGGGGGGCAATTTCTGACTAGTTCAGCAAGACCGATATGTCACCATGCAGCAACGGAATGGCAAGGCGTCGTTGGAAAACAATCAGTGCCTTGCACCCATTCAACATAGTCTAACTGGATGATTCACCTGGGCTTCCTGGTCATGCCCTCTCATGAACTCCCCTCCCCTCACCCCCCTCTCACCCTCTCTCACCTCACCTCACCTCACCTCACCCCCCTCCCACTCCCCTCTCACCTCACCTCACCTCACCTCACCTCACATCACCCCTTTCCCACCCTCCTCTCCCCTCCCCTCACCCCCCTCCCCACTTCCCCTCTCACCTCCCCCCTCTTCCCACTCCCCCTCTCCCTCCCCACCCGCCCACCTCCCCCTACCACCCCCCACCGCCCAACACGCCCACCCTCCCACCCTCCCCACCTCCACCCACCACCCCCTCTCACCCCCAAAACCTCCCCCCTCTTCCCCTCCCTACTCTCACCTCCCCATCACTCCCCACCCTCCGCTCACTCCCCCCTCCCACGTCCCACTTCCCCTCACCACCTCTCACCATCCCCCTCCACCTCACCTCATCACCACCCACCAATCACCGTCAACCACCCCCTCGATCAACCTTCCACCCCCGCTCCCCGCCCCCTCCCCTCCCCCCCCCCCCCTCCACCCCCCCTCTCCCCTCCCCTCCCCCCCCCTCCCCCACCCCTCTCACCCTCCCCTCCGCCCCCCCACTCAATCCCTTCCCCTCAGCGCATCACACCCCCCTCCCCTACCCCCCCCAAATCCACCACACCCCCCCCCCTCCACCCCACCCCTACTCCCCTTCCCTCCCTCCCGCCTCACCTCACCTCCACCCCCCTCCCCACCCCCTCCACCTCACCTTCACCCCCTTCCCAACCCCTCTCAACTCACCTACCTCACCCCCCTCCCACCCCTTCTCACCTCACCTCCACCCTCTGTCTTCCACCCCACCTCACCTCACCTCACCACACCACAGGTTACAGATCGTGAAGAGAGCCTATCCGGAACCGAGTTGGCTCAATTCATGGACAGGATTACACAGTTGGAGCAGGCTGTCAACTTTGAGAAGCAGAAACGTGAAGAGTTTCGGAATGTAAGACCGTTTTTGTTTAAATTGTTCACAATTCGAAAACCAATGATTTTTGTTTTTGTTTAAATTGTTCACAATTCGATGGCCAATGATTTGTGTTCTTGTTTAAATTGTTCACAATTCGATGGCCAATGATTTGTGTTCTTGTTTGAATTGTTCACAATTCGATGGCCAACGATTTGTGTTTTTGTTTAAATTGTTCACAATTCGATGGCCAACGATTTGTGTTTTGTTTAAATTGTTCACAATTTGATGACCCATGATTTGAGTTTTTGTTTAAATTGTTCACCATTCGATGACCAATTATTTGAATTTTTGTTTAAATTGTTCATCATTCGATGACCAATGATTTGAGTTTTTGTTTAAATTGTTCACCATTCGATGACCAATGATTTTAGTTTTTGTTTAAATTGTTCACCATTCGATGACCAATGATTTGTGTTTTTGCTTAAATTGTTCACCATTCGATGACCAATGATTTGTGTTTTTGTTTAAATTGGTCACAATTCGTTGACCAATGATTTGTGTTTTTGTTTAAATTGTCCACAGTCTGTTGACCAATGATTTGATGGGGTGTGATGTTGAGCACGCTGCACCACGAGTAAATAAATAAATAGGACACCTTCTTACAAAGCATGAGCTTGAGAGGGCTGGCCTGTTTACTTTGGCCGGTACTTGGAGCTAGTCCTAGGTACTAGCTTACCCAAAGGCAGAGGAATAGGCCGGTACTGGGGCCAACTACTAATGTTGAGCACACTGCACCACTGACTAAATTTATTTAGTTAACGTCGTTTGCTGCAATCTCACTGGCCTTAGTATACATACTCGTAAACTACACTCCTGAGTGTAGAATATGATCGATGGGCACTGTTTGTTTTGTAACGTGTCGCAAATTCAGCAACTTGGTGCGACCCCAGTGCAACGCGCTGCCCCCCGTACCCAGCAGAGCGCAAAGCGCGGATCCCGGGGGGGTCGGGGAGGCATTTCTGACTAGTTTAGCCAGACCCATGCATTGCCATGCAGCGGTGGAATGGCGAGGTGTCGTCGAGAGAAAAAACAAAGTGTCTTCAACCACACTCCTGGGTGCAGAATGTAATCAGAGGGCTTGCTGATTTTTTAAGTTGTGATGGGAATTTCACTCTTTGAGGTAGGTCTCCTAACACAAACCCGCGACACTGAGGATTCAGTTTGAATGGCATTACCACTCCTACAAGAGAGTAGGCGCACTTTGGGTCGGCGGGAGGTACTGACCATCAACCAAACGAACATTCACTACTACCCCTATTGACCACGGCAGACAAGCTCCATGCCATGGTCGTTAGAGGCGGAGCCAAGGAGGCATAACTAGAAAAACTCCATGAGGGCAGAGATCCAACAGTACTTCCCTACAAGGTTTGCTTGGGGCCAGGACGCTAAAATACTGAGGAATTGACTACGGCAGACAAGCTCCCTGCCATGGTCGTTAGAGGCGGAGCCAACAGAGCACTTAGGGTCGCTGTGAGCTAGATTGTGTGTGTGTGTGTGTGGTTGGTTGGGCTTTCTGTATAGGCTAGGTGAAGGGTTGAGGGTGGGTACATAGTTGGGTGTGTGTCTGAAGGTGGTTTGTGCCTAGATAGGGTCGCTGTGAGCTGGATAGTGTGTGTGTGTGGTTGGGCTTGCTGCATAGGCCAGGTGAAGGGTTGAGGGTGGGTGCGTAGTTGGGTGTGTGTCTGTGGGTGGGTTGTGTCTAGATAGGGTCGCTTTAGGGCTCTAAGGACAAGCCTGCATGCTCTATTTTATATTTTGCTGTCTGTAGGTCCAGTTGTGCAGCAAAAATAGCGACGCAACGCTGGTTTCAGGATTGTGGCGTATCACAGTATAGGGCGGAGCGTAGAGCGCGGAGCCCTGGAGGTTGGGGGGGCAGCGCGTTGCACTGGGGTCGCATTGAGTCACTCAATTTGCGACGCGTCACAAAAACAACAGTGCCCTTTGACTACATTCTGCACTCAGGAGTGTAGTTCAAGAGTATTTTTGAGTCACCCAATTTGCGACGCGACGCACACACAAAAAAGTCCTATGCAGCATCGCAAGCAACACTAAAAATTGGTGGAGTGTGTTGGCAACGGAAGCGAGTTAGTTACGAGAACGTTGGCTGACGTGTCAGGCTTCAATTTTTATGTCCAACAGACAGACAACTGGGTAACACTGGGGGCTCCCACCTCCTTGAAGAGGGGGCTCCACCAAAAAGTGGCTTTGTCTTAATGTAGCTGAATTATCCCAGTCTTTAAAAACTTATATGTCCATCACGGTTGTTCAACACATTGCGTTGCACGTCTCGATCACAGATTATGGAGGTACAGTAACATTGCGTCAGGGGGGCAAATTTTGAACAAAGACAGGGGGGGCCTGTAATTTTGCCCTCATACAAGGGCAGAAAGCCCTTCTGGCATTTTGAACTTTGCTCCCTAAACCCTAAGCATATTTTTGGCATTTTGAACCCTGCACCCTAAACCCCAAACCTGCATTATGGCACGTGCAGGAGCTTGGAGAGCTGAAGGCGGCTTCCGTGCATATGTCCAGAGGAGAAGTGACGACTGGTGGGCGCGCCACTGCTGGTGTGATGCCACGTCACTAATCATGCGATGTGATGTGATGTGATGCCACGTCGCATGTGATGTGGTATGATGCCACGTCGCAAATCATGTATTGTGATGTGATGCCACGTCGCATGTGATGTGGTGTGATGCCACGTCGCAAATCATGTGATGTGATGTGATGCCACGTCGCATGTGATGTGGTGTGATGCCACGTCGCAAATCGTGTGATGTGATGTGATGCCACGTCGCATGTGATGTGGTGTGATGCCACGTCGCAAATCGTGTGATGTGATGTGATGCCACGTCGCATGTGATGTGGTGTGATGCCACGTCGCTAATCATGTGATGTGATGTGATGCCACGTCGCTAATAATGTGATGTGATGTGATGTGATGTGATGCCATGTCGCATGTGATTTGATGTGATGCCACATTGCTCATCAAGCATTCGAGTGAAGTGAAGTGTTACGTTTGGCTTGGGCACCATTGAAGTTGAGAGTTCTGGCACCGAGCAAAAAAACATACTGTTGCCCCCTTCAAGGGTATCTGCATTTTTATTTATTGCAATGTGCAGTTGTGCACTTTCTGAGGTCTTGGATTTGAACTTGAATTTGGTCACATGGCTGCAGTCAGTAATGCAGCTGCTCGCCGGCAGTAAAATTGACCATTCAGCTCTGTGTATTTGCACTCTCTGTAGACTTGAACTTGAACTTGTTCACAGGCCATCACTGCAGCCAACCATGCGGCTGCTCGCCATCTCCGGCAGTAAAATTGATCATACAGCTCCATGTATTTGCACTCTTTGTAGACTTGAACTTGAACTTGGTCACATGCCATGGCTGCAGCCAGCCAAGTGGCTGCTCGCCATCTCTGGCAGTACAAGTGTCCATTCAGTTCAATGCATTTGCACTCTCTGTAGACTTGAACTTTAACCTGGTTACATGGGTCCAGCCAGCAATTTGGCAGATTGCCGTCTTCAGCAGGGACATTATCAAAAAATTCAAAGCATTTGCACTCTCTGTAGACTTGAACTTGAACCTGGTTACATGGTTCCAGCCAGCAAATTTGCTGGCTGCCGTCTTCGTCAGCAGCATTAACAATTAAAATCAATGCAATTGCAATCTCTTTGGGAATATATTATTTGCCACTTGTGCAGCTTGTGGTGGCATACTCAAGTGACCAACCAAGTTGGACAGAACTAACTATACCAGATCAACTTTAATTTGGACTTGCTTACTTGCGACCGAAAAGTTGAAACCTGACACGCCAGCCAACTATCTCATAACCAATGCCTTCAACCGTCGTCACTCTAACTGGCTCGGTCAGCTCCAGTCCGCAGTCCGTAGTCCGTTGCCACCTGTCGTTCCGCTGCCAACACTCTCCGCCAATTTCCCGCGTCGCTTGCGACGCTGCCTAGGACTTGTTAAGCTGCTCTGCTCCGAAATGGCATGGGCTCCTGTGGGGTACCTACGGGTACCTATCCGAAATGGCATGGGTTCCTGTGGCGTAACCTGGTAACGAGCCAAGTTGCACCGAAGACTGAGTAAACTGGTGCAGGTTTCCAACACCAGTTAAGGTCCGGTTAAGAGCGCTCAGGAGCTCGGAACTTTACCCCCAATTACCCTTGCGAAACCTTAATCCTTAACTTTCTTTACAGATAACTTTCTTTATAGAAACATGCTGTAACCAGGGGATTAACTGCCTCCGATAACCAGAACCACAACCGATAACAGCTCATCGTGACGGTCTCTTATTTGTTCTCCTGGTGGGACAGGGTAGTTAAAACGGCCTTGATGGTGATCTGGTTTTGAGCACTTGAACTTCCGCACGACTTTCTTCGTTGCATTTTATCTTTCAATATACAATCCCATCCTGTGATTACCCAAGTCTCGAACTCTTTCATGCTGCCCTTGCGAGCTCCTTAGATGTCTGACGGGATGGCCTGCCAGGTGGCCTTCACCACCACCCAGATTCCCGTGGACGACCCATCTAGCCAATCTGTACTGGCGCTGCTCTCGGAAGCATTTGCGAATTACAATGGCCAGTACAAATATGTTGTCGATGCTTGTTGTCGATGCCTGGTAGCTGACGCCACCACATGGGACAGCCCCCGTCCTCCCCGGACAGATCGATTTACCCCGTTCGATTTTTCAAACTCTCCGCAGAGATCACAGCCTCTGGCGCCGAGACTTCTGAAGGAAATCGAAAGCGATTGGCTGTTCTGGAGGAAGCTTGGCAAGCTAGAGGCCTCCACGGGTAATTGTCGTATTTGCATGGATCCACAAGTGGCGACCATGGGACTAGAGCCTCCTAAGCTGACCATGGGACTAGAACAAGCAAGCATGGAAGCGTTACAGAAAAGCAGCACAGCAATGCCAAGACATGACAGCTGCACACCCTGCCTACTGTTCAGTTGAATAAGAGAGCATTGGAGAGTTAGGTCTGAGGGTACCCTACACAAGTACTACAGACTGAAAAATAGCTAGAGTTGACATTACATAGGGGACTTCAAGTTAAACTATCTTGACAGAACTGGACCTCAGGTCCTCCGTCGTATTCTTGGTATTTTTCGGGGACCAGGTCATTCATTGTACCTGTGGCACTGTTTGCGGTTCATACTGGTGTTTTCTGGAAGTATGATCCTTGCTGCTGAGGTCAGCGTAGTATGTATGTATGTATGTTACAGTCCAGGGGTAGGCCAAATAGGCTTAAGGGACTTGCCCAACCGGATAGGAAGGGCTTTAAAAGAAAAAGCACTGATGAACTGAACCCCAAACAATCGTTTAACCGACGGGGGCTCTGAGTTCGTGCTACAGTGATAATTTGATTCTACAATATAAATTCTACCGCATAGGAGCAAGGATCATGCTCGCAGAAAGCATCAGTATGAACAAGGGCGCCGAAAACAGTGCTACAGGTACGATCAATGACCTGGTCCCCCCCAAATACCAAGAACACGACGGAGGACCTGAGGTCAAGTACTGTACAGATAGTTTAACTTGAAGTCCCCTACGCGATGAAAACTGTAGTAATTGCTTTCGGTCTGTAGTCCTTGTGTAGGATTCTTGCTGCTGAGGTCAGCATAGAAGCAAGGATCATGCTCACAGAAAACACCAGTATGAACAAGGGCGCCGCAAACAGTGCCAGAGGTACAATCAATGACCTGGTCCCCCAAAATGCCCAGAACACGACGGAGGACCTGAGGTCAAGCACTGCACAGATATGAGCCAGGATCATGCCCACATAAAGCATCAGTCTAAACAAGGGCTCTGCTTTTCATAGCACCTCCCACAGGTCCAGAATTATCTCGATTATTTAAAGTTGGACAAGTACCTTCAGCCTGGGCTCTGCTTTTCATAGCCCCTCCCCAAAGTCTAGAATTATCTCGATTATTTGAGGTTAGGCAAGTACTTTCAGCCTAATTGGCTGCCTTACTTTCATCTATGCCCCCCCTTCTCACCTACGAGGCAAATTCTATCACCCTCCGGGCCCAACAGAAGTATCTTCTTCTACCCTTAGAAAACATACAATTAATCAGCCCCCCCCCCCCCCCCCCCCCCCCCCCCCCACACACACACACACACCTAAACACACACACACACACACACACCTTAACACACACACCACCTCATCCAGCGACGCCCTTCTACCCTTACAAAACACCCCACACACACACCACCACCACCACCACCACACACACACACACACCACCACCTCTTTTCTACCCCCCTTTTTCTCTCGCAGGGCGAATTCTGTCACTGTCCTGGCCCAGCAGAAGCATCACATAGGATGGGAGGTAGGAAAGTAGGAGGTTGTGAGATCTTAGGGTCAATATCTTGGGGTCGATAGCATATGTCTTAGGGTCGATATCTTGGTCGAAAGCATGAGGTTCTGGGTGAATGCTGCGGGAACTGACTGTGGGGGGTGGGGGGTGGGGGTGCAACCTCGTTGCTTGTATGTTTCCTTGGGGTTGAAGAGAAGCATCGGGTCAGGAGGGTAGGGTGAAGAGGGGAAACAATCATGTAGGTCTTGGTAAGTAGGATGGGGTACGTGTGTGTGTGTGTAGTGGTGGGGGTGGGGTGGGGGGGGGTGATCTGAGTGCTTGTATGTTTCTAAGGGTAGAAGGGCGGCATTGGGGTGAGGTGGTGTGCGTGGGTAGGTGTGTGTGTTTGGGTGGGGGGTGGGTAACCTGAGTAATTCTATGTTTTCTAAGGGCAGAAAGGCGGCATTGGGTGAGGTGGTGGTGTGTGTGTGTGTGGTGGGGGTGTGTGTGGGGGGGCTGGGTTGTTGTATGTTTAGTAAGGGTAGAAGGGCGTCGTTGGATGAGGTGGTGTGTGTATAGGTGTGTGTGTGTGTGGGTGTGGGGGGGGGGGGGGGGGGGGACCTGATTAATTATATGTTAACCAAGGGTAGAAAGGCGGCGTTGAGTGACGTGGTGGGGGGGGTGGGGGGGGGGGGGGCTGAGTGCTTGCTTGTGTTCTAAGGGTAGAAAGGCGGCGTTTGGTGAGGTGGTGTATTGTGTGTATGTGTGTGTGGGGGGTGAATTTGGTTATTGTATGTTTTCTAAGGGTAGAAGGGGGGCGTTGGGTGAGGTGGTGTGTTTGTGGGTAGATGTTTGTGTGTGTGGGTGTTTCTGTCGGTCGTGATAAGTAGGACGGTGTGTATGTGTGTGTGTGGGGGGGGGAGGGTGACCTGAGGGCGCCTATGTTTTCGAATTGAAGAAGGGCGGCGTTGGGTGAGGTGGTGTGTGTGTGGGGGGGGGGGGGGGGGGGGGGGGGGGGGGGACTTTTCTGCTGGTCTTGGTAAATAGGATGGGGTTGGTGTGTGTGGTGGTGGTGGTTTGGTGGTGGTGGCCTGAGTGCTTGTATGAATTCTTATGGTGGAAGGGCGGTGTGGTGTGAGGTGGTGTGTATGTGAGTGTGGGGGGGGGGAGGGGTGAAGGTTTTTCTGTGGGTCTTGGTAAGGAGGATAGGGTAGATGTCTGTCTGTGTGTGTGTGGTGGTGGTGGTGAGGGTGAACTGACTTCTTGTATGTTTTCTTGGGGTAGAAGGGCGGCGTCGCGTGAGATGGTGTGTGTTTGTGTGTGTGTGTGGGTGTGGGTGGGTGGGTGGGTGGGTGGGGGGGGTGGGGGGGAATAGAGGAAGAATTTCCTGTGGGTCTGGGTAAATAGGATATGGACTGCTCATAAAGGCCCCTCTTGCCACTGCGTGATCTGCAGATGATGGCGCCTGATAACTTTGCCAAGTTCTACCGCTTTGCATTCTTCATGTGCAAGCAAGCTAGCAGGAAATTCGTACAGGTGAGGCTTACTTTGCTCGCTGCACCTTACACCCATTTCTTCTAAATACTGCTCAACCTCTTCAGATGTTTTCTGGTGTTGCAGCATGCCACATGCCTTCATTTGCTTAAGAACAACGCTTATATATATATATATATATATATATATATATATATATATATATATATATATATATATATTGCGAATCAAGTTTCCCCGGGACGAAAGACTTATCTAACCCCTACCGCAAGGTTTGAGGCTGCGCTTCAGCCTAGGCTTCTGAGTGAACTACAATAGCAACTCCACCTGCCATTTCGGCCCATACCTGGTAAATATCCCAAATACAAATTTAACTTCAGATGTGGATGTTTAATGAAAAGAAGGAAACAAGTTTTTTTAATGTTTTTTAAAGTGGGATTTGAAATTTGAGATTTCAATTATTTTCGAATAGCGAATCCGTACCCTTTGCTGAAAAGACAGACACAAACGATGCAGTTGAGGCTGTGCAGCTTGTAACATAAACAGGAACTCCTAAATTGGCCCAAAACGTGCAAATACTCAGTGATTTGGGCTTTGTACAGCCCGTACAGCCTGCACAGTATCTTCCACAACCTGCTGTGACAATGACTTCTAAGGGAATATGTGAAAAGCAGGCCTACCTAATTCAATTTTCAAACAAATAAAAATCGACTGCGTTTGGCTCCGTCCCACATTTGAGAAAAATCTATCCTGGATTAGGGACCCCCATAGTGAAAAAAAAAAGATTTGACTTCATCTGGTTCCCAAACCCTGAGCATACCCAACCCCAAGTATTTATATGTTGAGCTGATGTGGTTAAGCAACTTTGTAGCATTTTTTTATTTTCACTGGACTGTAGTCCATGGGTAAAAACCGTCTGTCCCCAAAGGCCAATAATTAGGCGCTTTTGGAGATATCTGGTCAACTGCAATATATACATGGAAAACTGAAAAACATATGGAAAACATGCTTGTGTACCGCATCCTCAATTCATTTAAATTCAATGCTGTAGATAGACGTGACTCTTGCAGCATGGCTTCTGCTGCTACTGCTGCTGCTGCTGCAATATCTATATATCTATATATATAAAGAAATCATGGTCGTGGTCGCGGTGGTCGTGGTGGTCGTGGTGGTGTCATCATCGCGTGCCCACGTGCCATGGGCGTGCGAAGTGTAACCGACTTGCAACCGACTTTTCGTTCACCCGACTAGCAACTCCCCGCCTAGCGGAATGTTCAAATACCAAAACTGCAGATTCGCTAAGCTAAGCGCGCGCGCTCATAGCATGTCCACAACTGCCTCATATACTATGACAGCCAGACATTTAGAATCAGAAGATCCTCTCCTCGGAGGTCACCAGCCGACCCTCATATGGCTTGGCGTGGTGCTCGGAATAATAGCTTTCAGTTCTTCAAGGATAATGCGACCACGATGCATGGCAACGGTCCTAATGGACAGGAGGGCCCGCAACACCGCCAGCCAGCGCTCAAAGCGAGCTTGCCAGAGCAAGGAAGACAGAGAAATAGCCAACAAGCGTCGACGTGATGCCCGCGCTGCCCGATCCGAGGAGCTACGTCATGCTGGTAATCTCGCAAGGAGTCAGGAACGAGCTACCGTGCCTGAGGAGGAATAGAAGCTGCTAACCAATCCAGGCGCGAAGACTATGCTGCCCAGCCTGAGGAGTTATGCCAGGATCATAAACAAGCCATACCTTCAGATCGTGATGCTTTTTTTCTCCGTCTGCGAGCGTTGCCACCATTCATCTCACGCATGCGCAATTTCGCCATGCCATCGCATCACATTCGTAGTGATTGGCATCCAGTTGCGATTAATTACCTTTGTTCAGATCGCCATGGCCATTCCGTCCCCCTGGACACTCTCGCGCATGCCACGCTCATCCCATCTTTGCAAGCTCTTTTCGTTGTATAGAATATGAAGTACGTTGCTGGCGATTTTTGCTGTTCTGAGTTGACCGAGTATCGACTGGGGCACTGTACGAGAAGACGAAGCTGCAGGTTTGTAGCCATGCAATTGCACCGGTCCGGTGTTCTCGGGGCGATCGGAATCTGAGCGTTCGCAATGTTGGTAGATTCGAAGCACAGCAGGTCCCTCTTTCTGCACGATTGAATCCCACAGGGTGAAGCGAAGGGTACGAGGTAGGGAGAAGAAGATTGTGTGTGCGTGTTGGTGGTTGGGGGAAGGGAGGGTGGTGGGGGGTAAGGTGAGAGAAAGTGAGTGCGTGTGGATGGGGTGGGGTGAGGGGTAGGGAGAGGTCAGGATGGGGGGGGAGGGGGGATGGTATGTGTGTATGACAGGGTGGGAGGCCACACCTGAAGCAGAAGGGGAATAGGTAGGGAGAAGAGGTGTGTGTGTGTGTGTGGGGGGGGGGGGGGGGGGGGGGGGAAGAGGCAGGGGAGCGTCAAGCAAGGGCTGAGATGGCTGATTTCTTGACTGTGTGTGTGTGTGTGGGGGGGGGGGGGGGCACACAAGGGCGTTACCCGTTATGTAACCCAGACCAGACCAGGACCCATGGCCTGGGAGGGGGGGTGGGGGGTGGCCACCGGCCACACGGGCTACTGTACTATGGAAAAATGCAAAATATATATGGAAAGCATGCTTGCGTACCGCATCCTCCATTCATTTCAATTCAATGCTGTAGATAGACGTGGCTCTTGCCGCATGGCGCCTACTGCTGCAAGGCCGATTCCGCCTCCTAGATCAGTGGTGTGACTTTGTGAGCGCCGAGGAGAGAAAGGGTGCTGTGAAGGTGATCAATGAGGACCAGTGGCGACAGATACTTGACTTCAGCCGGAACGTGTACGAAGACTTGAGTAACTTCGACCCCACTGGGGCGTGGGTGTGCATCCTAGACGATTTCGTCGACCACCTGCACCTGCATAGATCAACACATCACCAGGCGACCTTGTCTTTGATCAGGTAGGATTATTATCATTATTGTTATTATGATTTATTTTAATTTTTATTAGGCATATTATTGGTAATAAGAGTATTTATTATTATTATTATTATTATTATTATTATTATTATTGTTGCTATTGTTATTGGTGTTCCATGGTTTTTCAGTTAACTCTGGGCTGCTTACCGTTTTCCAAAGCCAAATCCCCCCGTGCGCTACCCATGTAAACCAGGTTGCCTAGTATTTGGAGTAGACAGTTTAAAAACTTGTCTAGGTCATTGGTCTTGTAGAGATTTGTCTGCTACTGTGTCCCACTTCTGCTGTCACGCATGCACACACACATGCACACACACAAACAAACAAACAAGCAGACACACACACACAAACACACACACACGCATGCACATGAACACATGCATACACACGCAGAACAACTACTTCGGCAACAACAAATACAACAGCAACATTATCAACAACAACGGCAACAACAGAAACAACAGCAGAAAATATAGCAACAACCCGCAACAACAGAAACAACAGAAACATCATCAACAACAACGGCAAATACAGCAGCAACAACAACAGAAACATCATCAACAACATCGGCAACAACAGAAACATCAGAAACATCATCATCATCAACAACGGCAACAACAGAAACAACAGAAACTTCATCATCAACAACAATGGCAACAACAGAAACATCATCATCAACAACGGCAGCAGCAGAAACAACAGAAACAACAGAAACAACAGAAACATCATGAACAACAACATAAACAAAACACGACTTGTGCTCAACAACTGCCAATGCAAGTGCAAATACAAATTCTTAAACAAATACTATTTCCTGCTCTCTTTCCAGGCCTGATCTGGTCTTAGAAAGCGCCCTGAGCTTAGGATTGGGAGACTCCCAACCACTTATGCGGTCTGTATCTCCTAGTTGTGGAAGGTAAGTGTGTGAGGTGGTGGCGTTTGTTTTTGTTTTTTCATCTGAGTGCTTCTATTTTTTCTTGGGGTATAATGGCGGCATTGGGTGAGACGGTGTGTGGGGGTGGATGTGTGGGGGTTGTGTGTGGGGGGGGGGGGGGGGGGAACTCCCAACCACTCATGCGGTCTGTATCTTCTAGTTGTGGAAGGCAAGTGTGTGTGGTTGTGGCGATTGTTTTTTGTTTTTTATACTGAGGTGTTCTATGTTTTCTTGGGTGCCTATAGGGTGGTGCGGGGTGAGAAGGTGTGGTGTGTGGGGTTGGCGGCGGGTTGGCGGGGTTGGGGAGGTGTGTGTTTTGTGCGTGGGGGTTGGCTACTTTTTTTCCCAAACCACTTTATGCATTAATATGCAAGTTCTTGTGTATCTCCTCGTGTGTTAGAAGGCAAGGCGTGCGGTTTTGGTTTGGGTTTGTTTTTTGTTTTTTTACAGAGGTCTTCTCTTTAGTTTTCTTTGGGTACAAAGGTTATGGTTGGGTGAGAGTGGTGAGTGGTGTGGGTGTGTAGGGGTGGGGGGGGGGCGGGGGAGGTGTGTGGGTTTTTCGGCAAGGGGGGATGACACCTCAGTGACGCATTCGTATTCCTGGTTGGTGGAAGGTGAGTGGCTGTGCGTGTGGCGTTTTGTCTGGTGCATTGATTTCTTTTTTCCAGTGTTACTATTGTGGTTGGTGTTGTTGTGGAGATGCATATGGCGGGTGTTGGGTGAGATGGTGTGTGTGTATGTGTGGTGTGTGTGTGCGGGGGGGGGGGGGGGGGGGGCGAAGGGGGAAGACACTCATGCGATCCGTATATCCTAGTTGTGGAAGGTAAGTGTGTGTGTGTGGGGGGGGGGGGGGGGGGGGGGCGGTGGGGGGGGGGGGGGGGGGTGGGGGGGGTTTGGACTGAGTGACCTGAGTGCTTCTATAATTTACTTGGGGTACAAGGGCGGCGTTGGGTTGAGATGGTTTGTGTGTGTGTGTTGTGTGTGTTGTGTGTGTGTGGGTGGGGGGGGGGGGGGGGGGGGCGAAGGGGGAAGACACTCATGCGGTCTGTATCTCATAGTTGTGGAAGGTAAGTGTGTGTGGCGGCGAGTGTGGTGGTGGCGTTTTTTTTACCCGAGTGCTTCTCTGTTTTCTTGGGATAGAAGGGCAGCATTGGGTGAGATGGTGTGGGTGGGTAGGGGCGAAGGGGGGAAGACACTCATGTGATCTATGTCTTCTAGTTGTGGAAGGTAAGTAAGGGCTTCTTCTAGTTTGGGTTTGTTTGAGGTTGGGCTGGTTCGTTGTCAGGCTTGTTTGAGTTTGTCTTCTTCGAGGTTGGGCAAGTCCCTTTAGCCTCTTTGGTTACCCCTGCACTGTAAACACACATACTTTTATTTCATCCATAAGTACATAAAATTCTCATACGTTCATACGTTTATACAGCACATAAAATGAAAATATGCGTTTGCTTCCCAACCCTACACATACAAAGGACAACTAATGACTTGCCTCTTGCTTGTGTTGTGCAGTAAGCGGAAAGGGCCTTCTGTCGATGTAGAAGTCGTAGCAGAGCAGCTGTCAACCTTGCCGCTCTCAAGTACTGGTACCTTGGACCTAGAGACAGACTTGACACGCATGTTGGAGCTAGCTCCTGCCAAGAGGCAAGCGATGTCCTCTCCAACTGCATGCCTGCACCCCTCCATGACAGGTACAAGTCAACATCAATAAATCTGCTATTTATTTGTGTACATATGCTATTTATTTGTGTACATATGCTATTTATTTGTGTACATATGATATTTATTTGTGTACATATGCTATTTATTTGTGTACATATGATATTTATTTGTGTACATATGATATTTATTTGTGTACATATGCTATTTATTTGTGTACATATGATATTTATTTGTGTACATATGCTATTTATTTGTGTACATATGCTATTTATTTGTGTACATATGCTATTTATTTGTGTACATATGATATTTATTTGTGTACATATGATATTTATTTGTGTACATATGATATTTATTTGTGTACATATGATATTTATTTGTGTACATATGATATTTATTTGTGTACATATGATATTTATTTGTGTACATATGATATTTATTTTTATGAAGATACTATTGTTTTGAGTCCAAATGCTATTTATTTGTATAAGGATGCTATTTGTGTGTACAAAGGTGCTATTTGTGAGTATAGAGATGCTATTTACTAGTATAAGGATGCTATTTGTGTGTATAAAGATGCTATTTATTTGTATCAAGATGCTATTTGCGTGTATAAAGATGCTATTGTTAGTATCAAGATGCTACTTGTGTGTATAAAGATGCTATTTATTTGTATCAAGATGCTATTTGCGTGTATAAAGATGCTATTCGTGTGTATAAAGATGCTATTTGTGTGTATCAAGATGCTATTTATTAGTATAAGGATGCTATTTGTGTGTATAAAGATGCTATTTATTTGTATCAAGATGCTATTTGCGTGTATCAAGATGCTATTTGCGTGTATAAAGATGCTATTGTTAGTATCAAGATGCAATTTATTTGTATCAAGATGCTATTTGCGTGTATCAAGATGCTATTTATTAGTATCAAGATGCTATGTGTGTGTATAAAGATGCTATCTATTTGTATCAAGATGCTATTTGCGTGTATAAAGATGCTTTTGTGTGTATAAAGATGCTATTTATTAGTATAAAGATGCTATTTGTGTGTATAAAGATGCCATTTATTTGTATCAAGATGCTATTTGCGTGTATAAAGATGCTATTGTTGGTATCAAGATGCTATTTGTTTGTATCAAGATGCTATTTGCGTGTATCAAGATGCTATTTATTAGTGTAAAAATGCTATTCGTGTGTATAAAGATGCTATTTATTTGTATCAAGATGCTATTTGCGTGTATCAAGATGCTATTTATTAGTATCAAGATGCTATGTGTGTGTATAAAGATGCTATTTATTTGTATCAAGATGCTATTTGCGTGTATAAAGATGCTTTTGTGTGTATAAAGATGCTATTTATTTGTATCAAGATGCTATTTGTGTGTATACAGATGCTATTGTGTGTATGAAGATGCTATTCATGTCTACAAGCATATGATTTGTGGGCCGTACTGTTAATGTTTGAAAAGGCCCTCGCTATCATAGGCTCTGTCGATATAGATGTCGTAGCTGAGCAGCTGTCAACCTTGCAGCTATCAAGTAGTTGAACCTTGGACCTAGGGGCAGACTTGACTCGCATGTTGGAGCTAGCTGCTGCTACGAGGCAAGCTATGCCCCCTCCAAGGTTCACGCCTGCACTGCCCCATAACAGGTACAAGTCAACAGCAATAAATAGCATGCTATTTATTTGTACAATAACTCAATACGTGTGGGCCTGATTGATTCGTTTGAATAGGCCCTTCAAGGGTTGTTCCAGGCTCTGTCGATATAGTCGTCGTAGCTGAGCAGCTGTCATCCTTGCCGCTGTTCATTACTGGTACCTTGGACCTAGAGACAGACTTGACACACACTCCTCCATGACAGGTGCAAGCCAACAAAAATGAATAGCATACAATAAATAGCATGCTATTTACTTGTATAATATTACAATATGTGTGGGCCTAGTTGATTTGTTTGGATAGGCCCTTCTAGGGTTGATATAGTCGGTATCGTAGCTGAGTAGCTGTCAACCTTGCCGCTCTCAAGTACTGGTACCTTGGACCTAGAGACAGACTTGGCACACATGTTGGGGCTAGCTCCTGCCAAGAGGTAAACTGTGTGCCCTCCAAGTTCACGCCTGCACTCATCCA
Organism: Chlamydomonas sp. ICE-L; assembly: GCA_013435795.1. Classification (NCBI taxonomy): domain Eukaryota; kingdom Viridiplantae; phylum Chlorophyta; class Chlorophyceae; order Chlamydomonadales; family Chlamydomonadaceae; genus Chlamydomonas; species Chlamydomonas sp. ICE-L. The sequence continues at coordinate 20,865,028 of JACBWV010000610.1, read as the reverse complement.
TGACATGTACACGTCAATAACATTTCCTCCCAACCTTGAACCCCGGCCTTCCCACCCCAGCCCCCACCCTCCACCCCAGCCCCCATGACATGTACAAGTCAATAAAGACATAAATAAATAGTGCGCCTTATAGCCAGGCGTGAGGTAGAGGGATCAGCCCGTTTGCTTGCACTAGGGACAACCACCAAGGTACGAGTCAATAGCAATGAATAATATAGTGTTTATTTGTATGTATGAACACTATATGATGGCACGGTTTACTAAAGTTAGTACAGTCCCGTATCTCTGTAAGTACCAAAGTCCTAAAACGCCCTAAGTTGAATCGCTATTGTGATTCAAGGTCCTACTTGACCCCAACTGCTCAGAATTGAATTCTGAGTAGATCATATTGTTGGCAGAGCCCCCTCTTCAAGGGGGCGGGAGCCCCCATGTTAACCCATTTGTCCGTCCGACCGAAAAACTTGAAGCCCGACACGTCAGCCAACGGTCGCGTAACTAACTCGCTTCGGTCAGCTCCATCGTTGCCACCTTTCGTTCCGTTGCCAACACACTCCGCCAATTTTCCCGCGTCGCTTGCGACGCTGCATAGGACTTGTCCATAAATGGTTTCAGCAGATAACAAGGTTTACTTAACCAACACCAACACCAACCCCCAGCCCCTCACCCACCCCACTCCAGCACCCCTAACACGGCCACACCCACCCCACTCCAACAACCCAAACTCACCCTCATCCCTACCCCCACCCCCACTCCCATCCCTACCCCCAACCCCACCCCCCTGCCCTGCCCTGGCCAGGTGTGACATCATCCTCCCCGTACACCGCTGTTGTCAACAACCCGCAGCCTACAGCAGCTCCCCATTCCCCCCCCCCCCCCCCCCCCCCCCCCCCCGTTGCTTCTGAGGTTAACTCCCCTGGTTCCTCCCAACCTTTCCTCCCCCCCAAATCCCCACCCTCACCCTCACCCTCACCCCACTCCCCCGCCAGGTATGAAATGAACTTCCCTGTACACCGCTGCTATCAACAACCCGCAGCTACAGCAGCTTCCCATTCTACCCCCGTTGCTTCTGAGGTTAACCCCTGGGTCCCTCCCAACATGCTCCTCCCAAACCCCCAGAATAACCCTCACCACACCCCCACCCGTCCATAGGTTATGAATTTGCCCCCCCCCCCCCCCCTACCTATAGACTCCCCTTGGGGGGCCCCCAAAGAGCATCTTCAGTAATGGTTTCATTGGCCCGACGTAAATAAGGGTGTTTTAAAATTGACACCGGCTTAAAACTACGGGTATCCCCCCGCTATTTGGACTTACCTCCACCTGTCACCAGGCTCAAGGGTATGACACCATCCTCCCCGTACATCGCTGCTAGCAACAGCCGGCAGTCACAGCAGCTTCCCATTCTCCACCTGTTGCTTCTGAGGTTAGCTTCCCTGGTTCCCCCCACCTTGAATCCCACCCCAACCCACACACCAACCCTCACACTGACCCTCAATCCCCACCCTCACCCTCAACCCAAGCACATCCCGCGTATTATGGACAACCATTCCTCCCAACCTGACTCCCCCCAACCACACCCAACCCTCATACTGAACCTTAACCCCCACCCTCAACCTCACCCTCAACTCCCGTCCCACCAGGTGTGACACCATCCTCCCAACCTTGACTCCCACCCCAACCCTCACCCTCACCCTCACCCTCATACTTACCCTCACCATCAAAACCCCCCGTTCCCCGGCCAGGGTATGAAATCATTCTCACAAACCTTGACTCCCACCCCACTTAAACCCTCACCTTCACCCTCACCTCAACCCCGGTCCACGCGCCAGCGTATGACGCCAATTTCTCCAACATCCTTGACTCCCACCCCAACCTTAACCCTCACCCTCAAAACCCCCCGTTCCCGCCAAGGTTATGACCGCAATTCTCCCAAACCTTGACTCCCACCCCAACCGCAACCCTACCCTCAACCCTTGTTCCTCCCTGGTTAAAACATTAAAAAACACCATCCTCCAACCTTGACTCCCACCCCAACCTTCACCCTCACCCTCACCCTCAACCCCTGTCCTCCCTGGTAAAACACCATCCTCCCAACCTTGACTCCCACCCCAACCTTTAACACTCACCTCACCCTCAACCCCTGTCTCCCTGGGTTAAAAACACCATCCTCCAACCCTTGACTCCCACCCCAAAACTTCACCCCTCACCCTCAACCCCCTCACCCCCCGGCCCGCCAGGTTATGACACTACATCCCGTTCGCCCACTGCTAGCAAACAAACATGCAGCTACCAGCAGGCTTCCCATCTCTCCCCTGTTGCTTCCGGGTTAGCTCTCTGGTTCCTCCAAACTTGACTCCCCCCCCCACCCCACCCCCCCCCCCCCCATCACTACCCCCACCCTCATTGCCTAACCCCTCACCCCACCCGATGTGGGGAAAGGATTATATGACCACCGTCCTTTTTTTGGTACTCCCGTTCGCCACTGCTAGCAACAGTATGCAGCTACCAGCAAAGCTTCCATTTTCTCTCCACCCATTTGCTGGCTGAGGGACACTCCCACATAAGTCATTTTGCAACTGCGGGCCCTACCAAGCAGCAACATCAGCAAGGTGACAAATATCCAGCAAAACTGCAGCAACAACAGCAACATCCGCAAGTGCAATATCAGCAACAACAGCAACCACAGCAAATGCAATATCAGCAGCACCCCCGGCCAACATTCAGCAAAAGAGCAAGGCAGCGCAGCAACTATCTGGGTTTTCCTTTGCGGGTTTGTTTGTTGATGGGCATGGGCAGGATCTGCCTGGAATGCATAGTTAGTGTTAGTGTTAGTGTTAGTGCCCTATGCTAGTTCATGACACTGACCCAAATGTATTGGGTGTGTCGGCACCCCATGCCGACAGGCAACGCAACAGTGGGTTGTAGTTGATGGCATGCAGGATCTTGCCTGAACTGGCGAGAAGGGGAGGAAGGAAGGGAACCGGAGGGAAAAGCCTAATTTATGTGCATTGTGAGGGGTGTGTGTGTATGTGCATGTAGAGAGTGTGAGTGCCCATGACAGTGCCTGTGCGTGTGTCTGTGTACATGTGTGTGCCCGTGTGTGTGTCCATGTAAGTGCCTGTGCGTGTGTGTATGTACATGTGCGTGTGTGTGTGCATGTATGCACATGTGTGTTCCCGTGTGTGTGTCCATGTTAGTGCCTGTGCGTGTGTGTATGTACATGTGCGTGTGTGTATGTACATGTGCGTGTGTGTGTGCATGTATGTACATGTGTGTTCCCGTGTGTGTGTCCATGTTGGTGCCTCATCAATGCTCCTTGTGCTTGCAAGGCTCGCTGTACATTTTGGGGTGGGGTCTTCAGCACCCTTTTATTTGGCTTGAAAGGGTGCATTATGGATGGAAGGGGTGCTGCAAGGGTGCCTAAGACCCCCCAATTTAGCCTGTTCCAATTGGGCCGTGTGTTGTGCTCAAATCTTGATTGTTCGATGTTGGGCAAGTCCCTTTAGCCTATTTTAATTTGACTGCCCCTGGACTGGAACATACAATAAAATATATCAATATATCACCCCTGACCACCGATTCCCAACTCTTGTGCAGCCGTTACTGACGCATCGGCCAGTACAGCGTCAAACTCAGGGGCGGCGCCGTGTGTTCAGCTCCATTGTTCCATGTTGGGCAAGTCCCTTTAGCCTATTCCAATTTGACTGCCCCTGAACATACATGCATACCATAAAAGGTATCATTATACCACCCATGACTACCAATGCCTAACTCTTGTGCAGCCGTTACTGACGCAGCGGCCAGTTCAGGGGCGGCGCCGTGCTTTGCGCTCAAATCTTGATTGTTCGATGTTGTGCAATTCCCTTTAGCCTGTTCCAATTCCACTTCCCCTGGCCTGGAACATACATGCACACAATAAAACGTATCATTATATCACCCCTGGCTACCGATTTCTAACTCTTGTGCAACTGTTACTGACGCAGCGGCCAGTACAGCGTCAAGCTCAGGGGCGACGCCGTGTGTTGCGCTCAAATCTTGATTGTTCCATGTTGGGCAATTCCATATAGCCTATTCCAATTTGACTGCCCCTGGACTGGAACATACATGCATACCTGTGCATACAATAAAACGTATAATCATATCACCCCGACTACCGATTCTTAACTCTTGTGCAGCCGTTACTGACGCAGCGGCCAGTACAGGGGCGGCGCTGTGTGTTGCGCTCAAATCTTGAGTGTTCGATGTTGGGCAAGTTTCCTTTTAGGCCTGCTGTTTCCCATTTAACCTGACCCCCTGGACTTGGAAAAACCCCCCCAATACACATGCATACAAAAAAAACAAATATAAAATAAGGATTATCATGAACATCACCCCTGACTACCGATTCCCAACTCTTGTGCAGCTGTTACTGACGCAGCTGCCAGTTCAGGGGCGATGCCGTGTGTTGCCGGGTTGCCGGCTGTCAAATCTGAGTGATTGTTCGATGTTGGGGCAATTCACCTTTAAACTGTTCACAATTCCCACTGCCACCTGGACTGGGAAAAACATGGGCATGGCTGTTAGAATCGATTCCTAATCTTAGTGCAGCCGTTACTGACGCAGCGGCCAGTACAGCACGGCAAATTCTGGGGGCGCGGCCTCGGTGTCAGTAACGGCGATCCGATGTCTCCGAGCTAGTTAAGAGCACTGTCGCGGATGTATTTGGTAAGTCTATGATGTGTGTAGGGTGGGTGGGGGGCGGGGGGGGGCATGAATGGTGTGTGAGTGGGGTGTGGGTAGTTAAGAAGCACTGCGCGGATGTTTGCTATTAGGTAGAGTCTACCTGATGTGTGTAGGGTGCGTTGGGGGGAGGGGGGGGGTCTGACATGCGTGTATTGGCTGTGAGGGTTGTGTGGGGCTTGTGGGTAGTTAGTTATAGAGCACTGTACGGACGTATTGGTAAGGCTCTGATGTGTGTAGGGTGGGGGGGTGGGGTGAGGGCCCGGACATCGGTGTGGGTGTGGGCGGGGGGGGTGGGGGTTGTGGGGTTGTGATTCGCTTTAGTGCCCTGTGAGTTAAGCGTTCTGTAGCAGATTGTCTTTGGTAAGTCGGAGCTGGGTGCCTCCCGTGTCGGTGTGTTGTAGGGAGGCGAGGTGTTTGTGCTTTGTGTTGAAGTGTAAGTGTTGTGTGTGGGGTAGGGACGGAGCCCGGTGTGTGTGTGGGGGCTGGTTGTTGTGGGATGTGGTTGAGGGGGGGAGGGGGGCGGGGTATGGGTCTCGGTATCATCTGTGGTTTGTCTATGGCAAGGGGTGTGGATGGGGAGCGGGGGGTGGAATGGGGTCGGCCTCCATCTGCTGGTGTGTGAGTGTGAGCAGACGAGACAGGAGGTTGTGGTGGGATAGTTGTGTTTTGTGCACAAGGAGACTGATGCTTGTGTGTGTGTTGTGTTGTATTAGCGCCCCGTGCTAGTTCATGACACTGACCGGATGTATTGGGTAAGTGTATGATGTTGTGTTAGTGCCCTATGCTACTTCATGACATGACGCAGTATGTGGTAAGTACTATGAGTGTTGTTTATGCCCGATGCTAGTTATGATTGCTGCCCCTGACTGTATTGGGGGTGTTTCGGCACCCTGTTGCAGGCAACTTAACTTACCAGCTTTTTCAGTTTATCTCGAGTTATCACCCCTCTCTTAAGCGATTATCACAACTAGATCAAACTCGAGTTTTATCTATCACGCCTTAACGCGAGTTATCAAACATTTCCATCTCAGCTACACTTAAATGGCTAGTATGGCCTTTTTAAGGTCATTTGGTATTTATACTGATATTACGGGATTGAAGTGAGTTAAATCGGCTGCTGCCAGCTTAGCAAGTTCTCAGCTGGCATTCTAATGTTTCAACATGTGGGGGTTGGTTGGCCCAGTGATGGAAGGCAAACAGGCTGGCCTCTCAACCTCCAAGCTGTAGTAAGGCATACTATTTATGTATTTATTGATGTATTTATCTAGTGATCGTATTTATTTATTAGTTATTCTTTATTTATTATTATTGATGTATTGATTTATTTATGGGATTAACATCTGTGCATATGACTCGACATCAAGAACCTATTATATCAATACCAGTCAAATACATCTGTACCTAAGTATCAAGCCTATAATAAACCCTAACCGTCTTCAAAAGTCGAGTACTGATGAGACTGGTATAAAGACTGCCGACATTCCTATGCTCGTTTCATATGTCCGTCAGCTCAGTAATAGTATGTTCATATGTCCATTTGGAGTAGAAAAGTAGATTAGAAATGGCTTTCAAACAAAGAAGAAACAAAAACTAGAAGCCAAACAAACTAAACAGCACGACAAACAATGAACAAGAAGAAGGCCAGAAAAAACAGACCAAAATATGAAGGAGACACAGGTGGTGTGCAGTCACCAATATCTCGACCTATGGCCCAGGTCATGCTATCCTTGGGTGAAAATTCTTTAAATCAAACAAACAAACAAACAAACAAAACACACCAAAAATACGACAGGAATGGTTGGTGCACGAATATCTCGCCCTAGGACCATGTCAGATGATCCTTGGTGAAAATTTCTTTTTTAAATCAAAAAACACCAAACAAACCAAACTCTGCACGGCAATACCAGGTTGGTGCTGCACAAATACCTCGCCCTATGCTGCATGTCACATTTTTGTGTATGAAAAGTCTTCTAAACAGGCAAAATTACAAGCAAAGCTCCTGAAGGAGACACCAGGTTGGTGCCGCACAAATATCTCGCCCTATGCTCTCGTCACATTTTGACGTTTTCCTCTTCTCTGCAGGCTCCCTAGTGGATGCCCCTGATGGCTTTTGAGAGGATCCTGGTGGCTTTTCTTTTCAGCTATGAGCAGCTTTCAGCTATGTGCAGCTATGAGAAGCTTTGCTTTTCAGCTATGTGCAGCTTCGCTGGTGCGCTTTGCGAGCTTTAGTTTTAGCTAATTCGCCGTTTTAGCTTGAGCCAAACAGCCTCTCGGGGTCAACACATGGATGGAAGCCAGAGGGCCACAGGTCGGACTGTATGTATGTCGCAGTGCAGGGAATAGCCACTTACGGTGCATTTTCATTGGACTCGACTTGACCACTTGACTTGAGTTAGAGGCCTGCAGTACCTGTGTCAAACAGGAATCGACTTTAAAATCGCGTTTCCATTGGACTCGACTTGGGTTAACTCTCGCCTAACCTTTGGATGAGAGCCAAAGGGCCACAGGTGGTACATGTATGTCTAGGGGTCGGCAATATGATATCATATGATATCATGTCATCATATGATGCCGGCGGTCTGACTAGGTAACTTTGGCCAGGGGCATCATATCATATGATATTAAATCATATGATTTTTGTATACTCGTCCTTGGTCAACATCATATGATTTGCCGTTCCCTATGTATGTCACAATGCAGGGAGTAGCATTTTGTTTTGAATGGTGGTTATGACCAACTGTTTCCAGCCCTAGTGCCCAACCTATGGATGGTATGTATGTCGCAGTGCAGGGAGTAGCGAATTTAATACGGCATACTACTGGATACTGTGGCATGGCAACCGGCATATGCTCAAGTGTGGTCCTGTCATAGCTTAGGCGCGCTGGCCCTAGTGCCCAACCCAAGGATGCTGCCATAGGATGTAGCTATATGATGTTGCCATAGGATGTAGCTATAGGATGTAGCTATAGGATGTTGCCATAGGATGTAGCTATAGGATGTAGCTATATGATGTTGCCATAGGATGTAGCTATAGGATGTAGCTATAGGATGTTGCTATAGGATGTAGCTATAGGATGTAGCTATATGATGTTGCCATAGGATGTAGCTATAGGATGTAGCTATAGGATGTAGCTATAGGATGTAGCTATAGGATGTAGCTATAGGATGTTGCCATAGGATGTTGTAGCTATGGATGTAGTGTAATATGTAGCTTATATGATGTTGCATAGGATTTTTGTAGCTATAGGAGGTAGCTATAGGGCTGTCGCATATGATGTTGCCATAGGGATTGTTGTTAGCTCTAGGAATCTTGATGCAGCTATATGATGTTGCCATAGGATGTAGCTATAGGATGTAGCTATAGGATGTAGCTATATGATGTTGCCATAGGATGTAGCTATAGGATGTTGCCATAGGATGTAGCTATAGGATGTTGCCATAGGATGTAGCTATAGGATGTAGCTATAGGATGTTGCCATAGGATGTAGCTATAGGATGTAGCTATAGGATGTTGCCATAGGATGTAGCTATAGGATGTAGCTATATGGTGTTGCCCTAGGATGTAGCTATAGGATGTAGCTATATGATGTTGCCATAGGATGTTGTAAGCTATTGATGTGCCCTAGAGGTAGAGATAGGATGTAGCATATGATCGTTGCAAGAGGATGAAAAGCGATATGAATGTTGCCCTAGGATTGTTTTGTTAGCTATAGGGATGTTTGTAGCTATAGGATTGTTGTAGCTATAGTGATGTTGCCCTAGGATGTAGCTATATGATGGTGCCCTCGGATGTTGCTAAGAGTAGCTATAGGATGTAGCTATATGATGTTGCCATAGGATGTAGCTATATGATGTTGCCCTAGGATGTAGCTATAGGATGTAGCTATATGATGTTGCCATAGGATGAAGCTATATGATGTTGCCCTAGGATGTAGCTATAGGATGTGCTATGGATTGTAAGCTATTATGATGTGCCAATAGATGTAGCTATAGGATGTTTTGCTCCTAGGATGTTGAAATAGGATATATACCATAGGATGTTTAGCCATGTACAAAAGGGGTGCATGTAAAGGTAATGATAACGCCTGGTGGGGCGTGGTGTTTAGGGAGCGGTCTCCTACCTCAACTAGACAAGCTACCATCGCGGTTCACGTCGACCTGCAACGCCAAGAGCGACAGAAGGGGGAGTCGTGGTACTGTATGTATGTAACGGCCCAAGGGGGTAGCCAACTAGGCTAAAGAAACTCATGGCACGGAAATTTTGAGAGCATTTACGTCTGAAAACGCAGCTTTTCAAAAATGGTTTTTCAAGTATACCCTTGAATAGATAAAACAAATAATCTTACTACAAGGCGTGAGGTTGAGGGGGCCGGCCCGTTTTCTTGCACTGGAGCCATCCAGCAATATATACCCTTGAACTCCCCTGTGTATGTGTATGTTGTAACAGTGCTGGGGTCTTGTAGTAAAAGGACAATAAGCCAGCTGTGGGTACCTTAGCACTCCAGACCTGTGTATGTGTGTGTTGTTACAGTCCAGGGGTCTGACCAACCATGAAACCAGGAGGGGCTAAAGCGGGGGAAATGTTGAACCCAATCAATCGTTATACCGTCGGGGGGGCTGAGTCCGTGCTACAGTGATAAGTGTTTGTGCAATAGTGATAAGTATTCGTGCTACAGTCATAAGTGTTTGTGCTAAAGTGATAAGTGTTCGTGCTACAGTGATAAGTGTTTGTGCTAAAGTGATAACCCTGCTACAGTTTGATGAGCAGCTTGCGTACAGCTTGTGTACGGTACAGTGTGATAACCCTGCTACAGTGTGATGAGCAGCTTGCGTACAGCTTGTGTACGGTAGAGTGTGATAACCCTGCTACAGTGTGATGAGCAGCTTGCGTAAAATTTGTGTCGGTGGTAAAGTTGTGATAACCCTGCTACAGTGTGATGAGCAGCTTGCGTACAGCTTGTGTACGGTACAGTGTGATAACCCTGCTACAGTGTGATGAGCAGCTTGCGTACGGTATAAAATGCTCTCCTGCCACTTAGCTAACGGACTTCGGACCCACACTCCTGTATGCAAACCATACAGGAGTATGGACCCGGATTCCTTCAGCAAGGCGTCAATAGAACATGTCTTCTTTATCCCTAGAGCTGCAAACAGGCTGTCACCATATAATGGTTGCAACAACCGGATTCAAGACAACATCCGGGATATAAATAAATACCAACTTACGATCATGTTTAGGGCTGTCAATACCGTACGGTATTTAATTACGGTACAATATATCGTGATATACCGTACGGTATCGATACCGTACGATATTTGTATACCCTTTTGGGGGGAAATCGGTATAAGACCAAGGGGATATAACAGGAAATACCGTTTACACGTCCATACACTTAAAATCAAGTCAAATGAACCAATACTGAGGGAGATAGAAAAACACGGTAATATCGTGGTCTATTACCGTACGATATATCGTGATATATAAGGCGGTATACTAAATTCCCTGGCCCAGACGCAGGTGCTCCTGACGAGAATCGAACCGCCGACCTGCCGAGTGTAAGATATTTTCGTAGACCACAGGACCACAGGATATATCGTACGGAAAACACGATATATCGTACGGTTATCCCAAAAATACCGTACGCTGAAACTTTATTACTGTACAATATATCGTACGGTACACGGTAAAATAAATACCGGGTGATATAAAGCTTGACAGCCCTAGATATAATTGAATTGAATTGTTGCATGGTTTTTCAGCAAAGTCTGGGCTGTTCATCGTCTTTCAATCCTAAGCCCCCTCTGTGTGATAGACCTACGGAGTGTGATAAACCAGGGAGCACACTAATAGGATTAGACCAGGGGGGGGGGCAGAAAGACAGATTTTGGACCGCACCTTCGATATGGTGTCCGATTCAGATGGGAGTTGGAATTGTGGACGTTTCATACAAAAAGAGGGGGAAAATAAAGTTGGCTAAAAGACATCCCGTTCCAAACGGGGATAAGAAAGGCTGAAAAGAAGCTGTCCTCGTAGCTGTAAAGAGAAGATACAAAGCAGAACCCGTGGACTTGACTCCTGTACAACCTCTACAAACAAAAACCAACAAGTCGTTTGGTGTATCCCAGTGGCTGGCTCCGGGAGCTGCCCAGAAGCTGCTAAGAAAGGATGAAAAGAAGCTGTTGCTCGTAGCTGAAAAGAGGAGCTACAAAGCAGAACCCGTGAACTTGAGACGTTCCTGTACACCTTTGAAGTCGTTTGGTGTATCCAAGTGGCTGGCTAAGGGAGCTGCCCAGTAGCTGCTGAGAAATGCTGACAACCAGACGTTCCAGTACAACCTTGAAGTAAGGATGTTGCATCGCGTCATTTTGTTATCAGCATCAATTGCGGTTCACTCAATCGTTTTATGTCTTGGTGACTCCTTGTGTACTTTCTTAGAACTATCGGTACAGACAGTTACTCCTTTTCTGTCTGTACTGTGTCAGCTTCCCGTAGACTGTGTCATCCTTCATGACACAGTGACAGCTTCCTGTAGGGTGCGTCCCCTGTTCCTCTGACACGCGCTGTATAGCCTGTACCCTGATTAGGTTCCAGGCTTTCGCCCCTTCCACCGCTGGTGTCCTTTGTGGTTCCCCAGTCCCTGTAAACATTCTCATCTCCGTGTATAGATTGGCGCGTTTGTCCGCTGCAAGCATCTCTCCACTCTTGAAGTGTTTAAGCTGATACATGCAGTCAGCTGTTCAGAAGGGTTGTACATGTGTGACACGCTATGATCACCCTTTGAGGGGAAAACCCTTATTGTGAAAAAACAAAACTATAAAAGATTGTTAGAGGCTGGGCAAGTCTCTTCAGCATCATTGGCTCCCCCTGGGCAGGAACATAAACAAATCAGCTAGAAGCAGGCCGAATGGACTTGAGACCATCCATAGACTGGTACATCACACCCCACACATCACACTTCACATACACACATCAGCTGGCGACAGACCCCATAGACTTGAGACGACCCATAGACTGGTACACCTCACACCTCACATACACACATCAGCTGGCGACAGACCCTATGGACTTGAGACAATCCATAGACTGCTACACCTCACACCTCACATACACACATCAGCTGGCGACAGACCCTATAGACTTCAGACGACCCATAGCCTGCTACACCTCACACCTCACATACACATATCAGCTGGAAACAAACCCTATAGACTTCAGACGATCTATAGACTGGAAAACACATGAGCTGGAAACAGTCCCCATGGACATGAGGCAATCCATTGGCTAGTACATCACACATCACACATCACACATCACGCATCAGCTGGAACAGACCCCATGCGAGGTTCCCGTGCAACCTTGAAGTAGTGAGGGTGCATAGCCTCGGATGCGGTGAGCCATTCAGCAGGGTCGTACATGTAGGGTGTGAAGCGCCACGGTCACCCTTTGAGAAACAGACCCTATAGTCTTGAGACGATCCATAGACTGGGACACCTCACACCTCACGTTCACTCATCACACATCAGCTGGAAATTAAACAGACCCCATGGACTTGAGACGATCCATATCCTAGTATACCACACATCACATACACACATGCACACATGAGCTGGAAACAGACCACATGGACTTGAGACAATCCATATACTGGAACACCTCACACCTCACATAAACACATCGTACATCACACATCAGCTGGAAACAGACCCCACGAGACGTTCCCGTGCAACCTTGAAGTAAGGATGGTGCATAGCCTCGGATGCAGTCAGCCGATCAGCAGGGTCATAGCGAAGGAGCTTGTCCTGAAAGCAAATGAGGACAAGTGTAAGCGAATGTGAGCGAATGTAGGCAAATGTAAGCAAATGAGGACAAATGTAAGCGAATATAAGCGAATGTTGGCGAATATATATAAGCGAATGTTGGCGAAAGTAAGCAAATGTAGGAGAATGTAAGCAAATGTAAGCGAATGTGGACAAATGTAAGCAAATGAGGACAAATGGAAGCGAATATAAGCGAATGTTGGCGAATATATATAAGCGAATGTTGGCGAAAGTAAGCAAATGTAGGAGAATGTAAGCAAATGTAAGCGAATGTGGACAATTGTAAGCAAATGAGGACAAATGGAAGCAAATGAGGACAAATGGAAGCGAATGTTGGCGAATGTAAGGAAATGTAGGAGAATGCAAGCAAATGTAGTCAAATGTAAGCGAATGTAGCCAAATGTAAGCGAAGGTATGCGAATGTAGGCGAATTAAAGAAGATAGGTACTTTGAGCAATTTAACATGTATTTGGTTACATGGCTCCAGCCTTTTCAAAGATGGCTCGCTGTTTCCGGCCGTAACATTATCATTTAGCTAACACACATAATATAATATAAACACAATGTCACAGCGTTGAGAAAAGTGGGTGGCAGGAATCTGGTCGACAGTCAAAATAAAAGACTGCAATAAGATTACGAATTACTAATAACAGCTATAACATTGTGATACAAACAACTTGATCCAATCTCGCCATACTTGGACATATTTTGAGAGGGATTGACAGAATCAAAGCAACCATTGTGAAAGATAAAAAAGCATTAGTTCACAAAGTGTTTTTTTCAATTGTGGTGTCGTGCGGCAGTCCAAGCTCAGTAGCAGTCTGTAAAACCAATTTGATGTTTTGAGAGGGATTGACAGAATCGAAGCAACCATTGTGAAATATAAAAAAAGCATTAGTTCAACAAGTGTATATTTCAATTGTGTTGTCATGCGGTAGTCCAAGCTCAGGCGCAGTAGCGGTCTATTAACCCAAAACCCATCATAGTAACCACTCTCCAGTATGTACGGTGTATGCTAAGGGGAAGGGTCCTTCAACCTCACGCCCCATGGCAAGGCGTATGAACTCTAATTTTTCATTTTAATTTCAATCGGCCACTCGTGGAAACCTAGAGTTGAGTTTTCTTTAAGTTTTAAAAGGAATTTCACCCCAGGAGGTGGGTCTCCCAACACAAATAAGCATTGTAAAGCATGGTATTAGTGGGTCATTACTACCGGCTATATTGAAATTGAAACTGTTACATCCATGTAATACATTCACTCACAGGACGCGAAGTGAAGGACACCATAGTGTAAGCCGGAGCTAGCTATAGTCACCGTACTACCGGCTATATATCTATTTGAATGTCAAACGCTTTACTCCAATAAAAGCACCCTATAACCGCCTTCTATAGCCGCCTTCTATAACCGCCTCCTATAACCGCCTTCTATAACCGCCTTCTATAACCGCCTTCTATAACCGCCTTCTATAACCGCCTTCTATAACCACCTTCTATAGCCGCCTTCTATAACCGCCTTCTATAACCGCCTTCTATAACCGCCTTCTATAGCCGCCTTCTAGAACCGCCTTCTAGAACCGCCTTCTAGAACCGCCTTATAGAACCGCCTTCTATAGCGCTAAATAACCGCCCTTTTTTATTATAGGAGTAAAGCGTTTGAAATTCAAATAGAAATAGAAATCCCTATAACCGCCGTCTTAAGCGCTACATACGGGGTACGGGGTCCTGCTTCCTGGGGTGGCAATCCTTTCAATCAAACAAAATGCGACATCAGGGAAGCCCAAATGAAGTACAAAGAAGTACAAATGTACAGAATAATAACACAAATCCACTCACCAGGAGGTCTACTTCCTCAGGTGTAGCCCAGGGCTGGTTCAGGCCACTCACAAAAGTACAAATGGACAGAATAATAACAAAATCACACTCACCAGGAGGTCGAATGCCTCAGGTGTATCCCAGGGCTGGTTTACACTGTTCATGAAGGATGACCAAGGCATTATGGGGTGTGGAAAAATCAGCTAACGAGGAGGAATAATGGCTCAGGTGTGGAACAGGACTGGTTTACACTGTTCATGAAGGATGACCAAGGCATTATGGGGTGTGGAAAAATCAGCTAACGAGGAGGAATAATGGCTCAGGTGTGGAACAGGACTGGTTTACACTGTCCATGAAGGATGACCAAGGCATTATGGGGTGTGGAAAAATCAGCTAACGAGGAGGAATAATGGCTCAGGTGTGGAACAGGACTGGTTTACACTGTTCACGAAGGATGACCAAGGCATTATGGGGTGTGGAAAAAAATCAGCTCACCAGGAGGTCTACTGCCCTAGGTGTAGCCCAGGGCCAATTTACGCCACTCACTAAAGTATAAATGTACAGAATAATAAGAACAAAATCACACTCACCAGGAGGTCTATTGCCTTAAGTGTAGCCCAGGGCTGGTTCACACTGTTCACGAAGGATGACCAAGGCATTCTGGGGTGTTCACAAATCAGCTCACTAGGAGGAATAATGCCTCAGGTGTAGAACATGACTGGTTCACACTGTTCACGATGGATGACCAAGGCATTCTGGGGTGTGAAAACAATCAGCTCACCAGGAGGTCTACAGCCTCAAGTGTAGCTCAGGGCCGATTTATGCCACTCACAAAATTACAAACATACAAAAGTACAGAATAATAACAAAATCACACTCACCAGTCACCAGGAGGTCTAACGCCTCAGGAGTAGCCCAGGGCCGGTTCACACCACTCACAGAAGTACAAATGTACATAATAATAACAAAAGTACACTCAGTCACTAGGAGGTCTAATGCCTAAGGTATAGCCCAGGGCCGGTTCACTTCACTCACAAAAGTACAAATGTACATAATAATAATAGAACCACACTCACCAGTCACCAGGAGGTTTCACGCCTCAGGTGTAACCTAGGGCTGGTTCACGCCACTCACAAAAGTACAAATGTACATGATAATAACAAAATCAAACTCAGTCACTCACCAGTCACCAGGAGGTCTAATGCTTTAGGTGTATCCCAGGTCCGGTTCACGCCACTCACACAAGTACAAATGTACAGAATAATAACACGATTACACTCACCAGTCACCAGGAGGTCTAGTGCCGAAGGTATAGCCCAGGGCTGGTTTTTGCCACTCACACAAGTACAAATGTACAGAATAATAACACGATTACACTCACCAGTCACCAGGAGGACTAATGCCGAAGGTGTATCCCAGGGCTGGTTCACAGCACTCACAAAATCACTGCGTCTCAAATACCCTCGCGGTGTCAAGTAGACTTTAACATGAAATTTAATGTAATGTAACTCACAAAAATACATATGTACATAATAATGACAAAATCACACTCACCAGTCACCAGGCGGCCGAATGCCGGAGGTGTAGCCCAGGGCCGGTTCACATCACTCACAAAATACATATGTACATAATAATGACAAAATCTCACTCACCAGTCACCAGGAGGCCTAACGCCTAAGGTTTATCCCAGGGCCGGTTCACACCACCCCCAAAAAGTACAAACGCACATAATAATAACAAAATCTCACTCACCAGTCACGAGGAAGTCTAAGGCCTAAGGTATAGCCCAGGGCCGGTTCACACCACTCACAAAAATACATATGTACATAATAATGACAAAATCTCACTCACCAGTCACCAGGAGGTCTAATGCCTCACGTATAGACCAGGGCAGGTTCACACCACACAAAAAAGTACAAACGTACATAATAATAACAAAATCACACTCACCAGGAGGTCTAATGCCTCAGGCGTTGCCCAGGGCTGGTTCTTGATATTCACGAATGATGACCAAGGCCTTCTGGGGTGTGTTCCCAAGAATGTCTTTATCTACAGAGGTGGTGGTGTTCCCAATAATTTATTTATCTACATGGGTGGTGGTGCGGTGGTGGTGGGGGGGTTGTGGGGTTGTGGTGTTCCCAACAATTCCTTTATCTACAGGGGGGGTGGTGCGGTGGTGGTTGGTGGGGGGGGGGTTGTGGGTTGGTGGTGTTACAAGAATTTATTTATTTACAGGGGGGGGCTGGGTAGCGTTGGTGGGGTGGTGCGGGGGCGGTGTGGGGCGGGTGTGTACACAATATCCTATATCCACAGGGTGGGGTGGGTTGGCGGGGTGGTGGTTGGGAGGTGTGGCGGTGTGTCTTGTTCCCAATAATTACTTGATCTACAGGGGTGGTGGGGTGGTGTGTGCCCGCAGTGCGAGGTTGGTTGCTTTGCTGGCGGCGGGCTTGTAGTGGTGGATGTTTGCTCCACCAATTAAGTTACACCCTTTATAGTAAAGGGTGAGCTCGGTGGTGTGGGGGTGGGGCCTAATGTGCTGTGGTGTGGCCACTGGCGTGTCGATATTGTTTTTTTTGGTAGTGGTGGGGTGTGGTGGTGGCGTTCCCCAATAATTCCTTTATCTTCATGGCGGGAGGGGTTAAGCTAGGTGTTAGTGTTGCATCCATAAATTATGTTCCTGTATGTACTGTCCTGCCTGTCCTGTACTGTACTGTATTGTTCATGTCCGGTCATGTCCTGTCCTTTGTCTGTTCCTGTACTGTCTATTCTGTCATTTCCTGTCCTGTTCTGTCCTATCTATGTTTCATATTCTGTACTTTCTGTGATGTTGTTCCTATTCTGTTCTGTTCCGTCCTGTTATGTTCTTCTGCTTTATGTTCTGTTTGTTCTGTTCTGTCGGTTTGTTCTGTTCTGTTCTGTTCTGTTCTGTTCTGTTCTGTTCTGTTCTGTCTTGTTTGGGCAAAGGTCACCTGTGTCTATGAGCTACCTCCTTCCCCACTCATTATGAGTATGAAAGTACACACCAATTTACACATCTAATCTGCCAGTCTCGGACTAGCACCAGGGAGACCCACAACCGTTGAGGTGGACCAACAGCCAACACAAGAAAAAAAAACAAACGAACGACACAGAAAAACAAAAAAGACACAAAACCAATACAAAAAAAAATAAAAAATACAAACCACAAAACACAAAACAACCACCACAACCAAAACCCACCCAACAAAAATTTAACCCTCAAACCCCCACTCCTCACACCCACAAACACGTAACACAACAATCCACCAAAAACCAATTCCCCACCACCCTTCACCAAGAATAACTCACCCAGCCTCCCCAAACCATACCACACCCCAACCCCATATCTAAACAACACAACAACCCAACCAAACAGCGAACAACCAACACATTTAAAACAACCCATAAGCGCCCCAACAAACAACAAAACTACATCCACTCAAACCTTCCAACAACCCCCAACCACATAACACGAAACCAGCAATAAATTCTATACAACAAAAACCACCTTAAAAAACAAACACAAAAACACTAATTCAATTTAACCCACAAAACAAACAACCCACTAATACACCCCAAAAAAAACATCACAAAATACTTCGCAAAAAAGATCGACCCAACAACAGAACAAGCATACCAACTAAAAACTCCCACTGCTATAACCCACACCCACTAACAAAACACAACCCTAATCACCCAACCCCCACAAAAAACAGAAAATAACACATAAAAACAAACACAACAAACCACCAACACACACACCTAACAAAAAACACAAACACACACAAACCCCCACCCCCCCTAAAACAACACAAAAAAAACACCCAAAACCCCCCGACCCACACACATACACACACCACCCAAACAAACACCCACACCCACCCACCCATAACCCATTAAAACCCCCCACAAACACCCCCCACTACAAATTACACACACCCCCCAAAAAAAACCCATGACACACAAACCACCACCCTAAAACCCCAACCCTACCCACAAAAACACCTCCCTAACTAACAAACATTTAACCAAACCCCTCAACCCTAACCCCACAAACCAAAAAACACTACCAAACCCACCAAACAAACAACCCCCAACCCCTACCCCCCCCACCACCACACCCCCACCCCCCTCCATACCCCCCCCGGGACCCGTACCCCCCCAACCCCCAAACCTAACACCCCCCAACCCAACCCCAACCCTACCCCCCAACCCGTACCCCCCCCCCCAACCCTCCCAACCCCCCCGACAATAATACCTCTTGCAAGACACTAAAAGAACATTTCCCACACCTTCACCCATGCGTATGGTACCACAGCTACCACATCGGTGCAAAAAATCACCCCCAGACCTTTATCTATGCCCATGCCCCAACCTGTACACTCACATACATGCTAAAGTGTTGTACATACCTCGTCTGATGGTACCAGGCCATACTTGCTTGTGAACGCATTGAGTCCCTCGGTGCCCATTGTTTTAGCTATCAGCAGGAGCTGCCATGGTCAATTGCAAGCAGGGGAGGAGGGGATTTAGTTTGGTGGTTGGCCCCAGTGGTGTGGTGGTGGTGTGGTGTTGATACTGATGTGGTAGAATCCCTCGGTGCCCATTGTTTTAGCTATCAGCAGGAGCTGTCATGGTTGTAAGCCAGAGGGGAGTGGTTTTAGATAAATAAATGAATAAATAAATAAATACATAAATAAATAAATAGATAAATAAAGAAATGAATAAATAAATAAATGAATAGATAAATGAATAAATGAATAAATGAATAAATGAATAAACAAATAAATAAATAAATAAATAAATAAATAAATAAATAAATAAATAAACAAATGAATAAATGAAAGGGAAAAAAATGAAGAAAAAAAAGTACGTCGTGTTGCCTTATTACCAGGCATGATGTTGAGGGGGCCAGCCCATTTGCTGAACCGGACCCAACCACTAGAGTGTTTTTAGTTCTGTTCCATGGTGATTTCAATGGTGGTTTCAATGATGTTTCTTCTTAGCCCTTCCCGTCATGGTTGGGCAAGTCCTTTTAGCATATTTGGCCCACCCCTGGACTGCAACGTACACACATACATACATACATACATACATACATACTACATACATACATACATACATACATACATACATACATACATACATACATACATACATACATACATACATACATACATACATACATACATACATACATACATACATACATACATACACACACATACAGACATACATACATACATACATACATACATACATACATACATACATACATACATACATACATACATACATACATACATACATACATACATACATACATACATACATACATACATAAATACATACATACGAACAAACATCTATATATATGTAAAAATAGAGGGAACTTTTCGTTCGTTCGTGTCAGAGGGGGGCGGGGGGCAGGGGGCGGACACAGACAACTGCCTGCGTTACTGCCAAGTTTGAAATTTTCTTAGCGCAAATTCTTTCGTTCTCAGCGCAAAGTCTTCTCTGATCGCTTATCATAGTCTGAGCGCTTATTCGTTCTGACACAGCCAGTCAGCGCGCAAAGCGAGCTCTTCAGAATGACGAGGAAAGGGGCCATGAAAAGGACCGTCGACGTTTAGCCTATGCTACCATGGGGGCTGCCATGCCTGAAAATCAACGCCAGGCCGCTAACTAAAACAGGCGCGAAGCCTATGCTACCATGGGGGCTGCCATGCCTGCAAATCAACGCCAGGCCACTAACCAAAACTGGCATGAAGCTTATGCTGCCAGGCAGGCTGCGCAGGTTGAAGCCCATGCTGTCAGGTTGAAGCTCATACATTGACTGCTTAGCATGTTGCGATAGAGGACTGCCTGCAATTTCCTGGTCAAAACAACAACTGCAAACCCGACTATATTACGCACAAAGAAGAAGCTGCAGGTATGTCGCTTTGCGAATTGCGATCGCGCACGCCCGGTAATCTCAGCATACACACACCGCCAACACCCCCCACACACACCGTCAACACCCCTCACACACACCCCCAACACCCCACACACACACCCCCAACACCCCACACACACACCCCCAACACCCCACACACACACTCACCTGATCTGGTAAGTCATTGCCGTCCCACAATCTGGGCACTCGGAATATGAGGGAGGCCATGCTGAGGCCATAAGCCCAGATGTCGAGAGAGTAATCATAGTCCTGAGAAAGGTAGACATGAGGTCAACATG
Source organism: Chlamydomonas sp. ICE-L (assembly GCA_013435795.1). Taxonomy (NCBI): domain Eukaryota; kingdom Viridiplantae; phylum Chlorophyta; class Chlorophyceae; order Chlamydomonadales; family Chlamydomonadaceae; genus Chlamydomonas; species Chlamydomonas sp. ICE-L. The sequence goes on along the minus strand of JACBWV010000610.1, from coordinate 20,844,427 downwards.
AGTGGATTTGGTGGTTGGCCCCTGTGGTGGTGATGGTGGTGGTGGTGGACTGGTGGCGGAATATGAGAGCGGCCATGCTGAGGCCGAAGCCCCAGATGTTGAGAGAGTAGTCATAGTCCTCAGAAAGGTACACATGAGGTCAGCATTAGTAGAATAGGTGGTTGTCCCCAGTGGTGGTGGTGGGCTGGGGTTGTGGTGTTGTGGTGGTGGTGGTTGGGTGTTGTTGTGGTTGTGGTGGTGGTGGTGGCGGAATATGAGGGTGGCCATGTTGAGGCCATATGCCCAGATGTCGAGAGAGTAGTTGTAGTCCCGAGAAAGGTACAAATGAGTGGATTTGGTGCTTGGCCCCAGTGGTGGTGGTGGTGTGGTGGTGGTGTGGTGGTGTGGGGGGAGTTGTGGTGGTGGTGGAATACAAGAGCGCGCATGCTGAGGCTGAAGCCCAGATGTCGAGAGAGTAATCGTAGTCCTGAGAAAGGTACAAATGAGTGGATTTGGTGGCTGGCCCCAGTGGTTGGTGTGGTGGTGGTGTGGTGGTGAAGCCGGACTAGGCTATGGGGGCATCGAAAAGACAGTCTCGAGATGTCAAGTTAGGCTAGTAGCAGGCTATCCTGCTACACCCCCCCCTCCTTTGAAAGGGAAGCGTCCTCGATTCCAGGCTCAGGTACACAATCCGGTCTCCGTCAGGACGCAACCCCTGCCGGCCGGGCTCAGTCGGGACAGCAACCTCCGCGTACCGTGCACCGTCGCTCCTTCGAACCAAGTACTCTTCGACCGTTCTTGATCGTACTTCCTTGACAGACTCCCGCCTACAAACTGGACGTCGTACACACCAACGTTACGTTGATGCATCGTGCGTGGTTTTTATGGGAATCTTATCCTTCCTACTCGGAGAACACTACGGACCCTTTCCAGCAGTGAGATTCGAACGCCCCTTGATTTTCCTGCGACCAGGCTCCGAAACCAGTGAAGCCTGACTAGGCTATGGGGACATCGAAAAGACGGTCTCGAGATGTCAAGTTAGGCTAGTAGCAGGCTATCCTGCTACAGGTGGTGGTGTGGTGTTGTTGTTGTTGTGGTGGTGTTGTTGTTGTGGTGTTGTGGCGGTGGTGGTGTGTTTTTGTTGTTGTGGTGGTGGGGTTGTGGTGATGTTGCTGTTGGTGGTGGTGTTATGGTGGTGTTGTGGTGTTGGTGGTGGTGGTGGTAGTGGTGGTGTGGTGGTGTTGTGGTAGTGGTGGTGGAATACAAGAGCGACCATGCTGAGGCTGAAGCACCAGATGTCGAGAAGGTCATCTCAGTCCCGTGAAAGGTAGACATATGTGGATTTGGTGGTTGGCCCCACTGGTGGTGGTGTGGTGTGGTGGAGGAGTTGTGGTGGTGGTATGGTGGGGTTGTCGTAATGGTGGAAATGAGAGTTGCCGTGCTGAAGCACCAGACGTCGAGAGAGTCATCATATCACCGACCCCCTTAACCTCACGCCTCATAATATGGCGTATCATTGATTCATTTATGTATTGAAGTGAGTGGGTGCCCCATCAGTCCATCACCAATGCACGGGTCTGCTTCGGACATAGAATCCAATGGAGCTGTCATCTATGGGCTTGACTCAGTCACTGGCAAATGCTGCTTGACTCAGTCACTGGCTAATGCTGCTTGACTCAGTCACTGGCTAATGCTGCTTGACTCAGTCACTGGCTAATGCTGGCTAATGCTGGCTAATGCTGCTTGACTCAGTCACTGGCTAATGCAGCTCGGTGGATGCTGCTACGCATAGCCCAAAATATAAATAGTGGATCAGGTGGTTAACCCCAGTGCAAGCTGGCCCACTTAACGTCACGCCTCATAATGAGGCATACACATTGATTCATTTATGGATTGAAGTGAGTGGTTACCCCATCCGTCCATCACCAATGTACGTGTCTGCCTCGGACACAGAATCATGTGAAACACTAGCATTCATCATCAGACATCATCAGACATCAATATACATCAACATACATCATCAGACATCATCAAAAATCATTTGTCATCATCATACATCAACATACATCATCGGACATCATCAAATATCAGAGACATCATCACGCACAAAATACTCATAAGACCTTTCAAAACACATCAAATTAAATCATCACAGTCAACTAAGCATAGACTCAACATTTACATGCACATACATGACATCAGACATGCCATTATAATCAAATCATCAACACACATCATCAGACATCAACAGCCATCAACATTCATCATCAGACATCATCATACATCAACATAGATCATCAGACATCATCATACATCAACATACATCATAATCCGTGATTAGCCATCATCGGACATCATCATACATCATAAGACTTCATCATACATCAACATACATCATCAGACATCAACATACATCATCAGACATCAACAGCCATCACCAGGCATCAACATACATCATCAGACATAAAGCAACCAGGCTTGCATTCAAACATTACATCATCAGACATAAACAGCCATCACCAGGCATAACACACATATCAGAATCAAACAGCCATCACCAGGCCGAAATCAACACCATCACAGACCTTCAACAGCCATCACCAGGCATAAAACGACATCATCAGACATTCAAACAGCCATCACCAGGGGGCATCAACATACATCATCAGACATCAACAGCCATCACCAGGAATCAACCATACATCATCAGACATCAACAGCCATCACCAGGCATCAACATACATCATCAGACATCAACAGCCATCACCAGGCATCAACATACATCATCAGACATCAACAGCCATCACCAGGCATCAACATACATCATCAGACATCAACAGCCATCACCAGGCATCAACATACATCATCAGACATCAACAGCCATCACCAGGCATCAACATACATCATCAGACATCAACAGCCATTTCCAACAGGCATAACATTACATATCAGACAATCAACAGCCATCACCAGGACTCAGGGCATACATCATCAACATCAACAGCCATCAACAGCATCAACCTACATATTCAGACATTCAACAGCCATCACAGGCATCAAACATACATCAGTCAGGACATCAACAGCCATCACCAGAATCAAAATACATATCAGACATCAACAGCCATCAACATGCATCAAATAACATCTCCGACATCAAACAGCCATCACCAGCATCAAACAAACATCATCAGAAACAACAGCCATCACCAGACCATCAACATTAAGCATCAGACATTCAACAGCCATCACCAGGGCATGCAACACCCATCATCAGACATCAACAGCCATCACCAGGCATCAACATACATCATCAGACATCAACAGCCATCACCAGGCATCAACATACATCATCAGCCATCAACAGCAATTTCACCACGGCATCAAACATAATCATCAGACATCAAACAGCCTCACCAGGCATCAACATACATCTAGACATCAACAGCAATCACCAGGCATCAACATAAATACAGACATCAACAAGCCATCACACGCCCACATAAACATAAATCATCAGACATTCAACAAGCCAATCACCAGAACAAAGCACATCATCAGACATAAACAGCCATCACCCGGAATCAAAAGTAATCATTCAGACAGCAACGCACTCAACCAGGCAATCAAAACATCATCATCAGACATCAACAGCCATAACCATGCATCACAAAACATACATCATAAGACATCAAAGCCATCACCCAGGAATCAACACAACAATCATAAGACATCAACAGCCATCACCAGGAATCAAACATACAGCATAGACATCAACAGCCATCACAGGCATTTCAACCATACATCATCAGACATCAACAGCAACTCCACCAATTGCGTGAATTCCACCCTCTTCATCAGACATCAACAGCATCACCAGGCATCACAATACATCAGAAGACATCAACAGGCCATCACCAGCCATCAAATACATCATCAGACTCACAGCCATCACCAGAATCAGCAGACATCATCAGAACATCCAACAGCCATCACCAGGCATCAAATACAATCATCAGACATCAACAGCCATCACCAGGCTCCTACACTCAGAGCATCAACAGCCCAATCACAACCAAGCTCCAAAACCAAAGAAAATACACATAAACATCAAACACCATCACCAGTCATCAAAAATACATCATCAGACAATCAACAGGCATCACCAGGCTCAACAACAATCGCAGACATCAACAGCCAGCACCAGACATCAACAGACATCCATCAGACATCAACAAGCCTCACAGGCATCAACATACAGCATCAGACATCAACAGCCATCCCAGGCTCAACAGACATCATCAGACATCAACAAGCCATCACAGGCATCACTCAATCAGACATCCACAGGCCATCACAGGCATCAACATAACATCATCAGACATCACAGCCATCACCAGCATCAACATAATCATCTGACATCAACAGCCAGCACCAAAATAACATACACATCAGACACATCACACCATCACCAGGCCACATACATGACATCAGACATCAACAGCCATCACCAGCATCACATACATCACAACATCACAGACATCACCAGGCATCAACATACATCATCAGACATCAACAGCCATCACCAGGCCAACATACATCATCAGACATCAACAGCCATCACCAGGCACAACATACATCATCAGACATCAACAGCCATCACCAGGCACTCAAACATACATCATCAGACATCAACAGGCCATCACCAGGCACTCAATACATCATCAGACATCAAAAGCCAGCACCAGCATCACATACACATCAGACATCAACGCCATCACAGGCAATCAACATACATCTCAACATCACAGCCATCACCAGGCAATAAACATACATCATCAACATCAACAGCCATCACAGCATCAACATCATCATCAGACATAACAGCCTCACCAGGCATCAACATACATCATCAACATCAACAGCCATCCACCAGGCAATCAGCATACTCATCAGACATCACAGCATAACCAGGCATCAACATACATCATCAGACATCTAACAGCCATCACCAGGCATCAACATACATCATCAGACATCAACAGCCATCCAGCATCAACATACATCAGCAGACATCAACAAGCCATCACCAGCATCAACATACATCATCAGACATCACCAGCCATCACCAGGCATCAACATACATCATCAGAACATCAACACCATCAGCCAGACATCAACATGACATCAGCAGCAAGCAACAAGCCATCACAGGCATCAACAAACATCATCAGACATCAACAGCCATCAAACGGCCATCACATACATCAGCAGACATCACAGCCATCACCAGGCATCACAACTACATCATCAGACTCAACAGCCATCACCAGGCAGCAACATACACATCAACATCACAACCATCACCAGGCTCAACATACAGCATCAGACATCACAGGACATCACCAGGCATCAACATCAATCTCACGTCACAAGCCATCCCCCAGTCAACATACATCATCAGCCTCAACAGCCATACCAGGCATCAACATCATCATCAACATCAACAGCCTCACAGGCATCACATACATTCATACAGACATCAACAGCATCACCAGTCATCACATACAATCATCAGACATCAAAAGCCATCAACCAGGCCAATCAACGACATCATCAGACATCAACAGACATCACAAGATCAACAGACATCATCAACATCCAACAGCCATCACCACCATCACATACATCATCGACATCACAGCCATCACGCAGGCATCAACAGCATCATCAGACATCAACAGCCAGCACCCCAGCATCAACAGACATCACAGACTCAAACAGCCATCAACCAGGCAAGCAACATACTCATCAGACGTCAACAGCCATCACAGCATCAAAACATCATCAGACATCACCAGCCATCACCGGCTCACATACATCATCAGAACATCACAGCCATCACCAGGCATCAACATACATCACTAGACATCAACAACCATCACCAGGCATCAACCAGACAATCATCAGACAAGCAACAGCCCATCACCAGGCATCAATACATCCAGACATAAACACCATCACAGGCATCACATACATCATCAGACATCACAGCCATCAACCAGGCATCAACATACATCATCAGACATCAACAGCCATCACAAGGGCAATCACATACAGCATAAAATCAATCAGACCTCAACCAGGCATCACAGCATCATCAGACATCAAAGCACCATCACAGGCATCACATACACAGCAACATCAACAGCCATCACCAGGCATCAACATAACATCATCAGACATCAACATGCCATCCCAGCATCAAAATACATCATCAACATCAAAACAGCCATCAACAGGCATCCATACAATCATCAGACATCACAGCCATCACCAGGCATCAACATACATCACAGACAGCACAGAAAAAAAACAATCCGTCACCCAGGTCATCACATACATCTCATACATCAACAGCCATCACATGCATCAACATCATCATCATACATCAACAGCCATCACAGGCATCGCATCATCATCAACAGCAACAGCCATCACCAGCAGCAACATACAACAATCAGAACATCAAACAAGCCAGCACAAGCATAACATACATCATCAGAACATAACAGACATCACCAGACATCAACTACATTCTCAGACATCAACAACCATCACCAGGCATCAACAACATCAATCATGCCATCAACAGCCATCACCAGGATCACATACATCATCACAGACAAATCAACATCATACCAGGGGCATCAACATACATCATCAACATCAACAGCCATACACCAGGCATCAACTACATCAAGACATAACAGCCATCACCAGGCATCACATAACATCAATCAGACAGCAACAGCCCATCCCAGGCATCAACAACATCATCAGACACAACAGCCATCACTCCAGGCCATCACATACATCATCAGACATCACAAAGCCATCACCAGGCATCACATAACAGCATCAACATCACATCCTCAAAAGGCAAATCAACATAACATCTCAACATCGCAGCATCACCAGGCATCAACATGAACATCACAGCAGACATAAACGCCATCACCAGGCAATCAACATACACATCAGACATCACGCCATCAACAGGCCTCAACATACATCCATCAGACATCAACAAAACGCCTCACCAGGCTCAACATAACTCAGCAGACATCAACAGCCATCAACCCAGGCATAACATACATCATACAACATCAACAGCCATCACCAGGCATCAAAGACATCTCTAGACCATCAAGCAGCCCATCACCAACAGCAACATACATCTCAGACATCACAGCCATCACCAGGCATCCAACAGCATCAATCAGACATCAACAGACATCACCAGGCAATCAACTACAATCAGCAGACTCAACGCCATCAACAGGCAATACAACATACATCATCAACATCAACAGCCATCACAGGAATCAACATACATCATCAACCATCAACGCCATCACCACAGGCATCAACATAACATCATCCAGACATCAACAGCCATCACCGAGGCATCACATACATCATCAAGACATCACAGCCATCACCAAGGCATCAACTAACCATTCCAAATCAGCATCAAAAGCCCTCACCAGGCATCAACATAACATCAGCAGACAATCAACAGGCCATCACAGGCATCAACATACATCATCCAACAGCAACAGCCATCACCAGGCAGCACATAACATCATCCAGACATCAACAAGCCATCACCAGACATCCACATACATCAATCAACATCAACAGCCATCACCAGGCCATCAACGGACATCATCAACTCAAACACGCCCATCACCAGGCATCACAGAACATCAATCAGACATAAAAAACAAACAAGCCACCCCAGCATCACATACTATCAGACATCAACAGCCATCCCAGGCATCAACAGACATCATCAACAGCAACAGCCAGCCAACAGCATCAACAGACAAAATCATCAGACATCAACAGCCATCAACAGGCATCAACTACATCATCAGACATCACAACGCCCATCACAAGCATCACATACATCATCAGACATCAACAGCCACACCAGCATCAACATACCATCAGACCATCAACAGCCATCACACCAGGCATCAACATAAATCCATCAGACATCAAAAGCCATCACCAGGCATCAACATACATCTCAGACTCAACGCCATCACCAGGCATCAACTACATCATCCAAAATCAACGCCTCCACCAGCATCAACAGAGCTCATCCAACATCACAGCCATCACCATAGGCATCACATACAGCATCAGACATAACAGCCATCACCAGGCATCAACATACATATCAGACAATCAACAGCCACACCAGCCATCAACAATACATCATCAACATCACCGCCATCACCAGGCATCAACATACATCACAGACATCAACAATCCATCCCAGGCATCAACATACATCATCAGACATCAACAGCCATCACCAGGCATCAACATACATCATCAGACATCAACAGCCATCACCAGGCATCAACATACATCATCAGACATCAACAGCCATCACCAGGCATCAACATACATCATCAGACATCAACAGCCATCACCAGGCATCAACATACATCATCAAGACAAGCAACAGACATCAACCACCAGGCCATCACATACAGCCATCGCATCAACAAACAGCCATCACCAGGCCAGGCGCACATACATCACAGCAGACATCACAGCCATCACCAGACATCACATAACATCATCAGACCATAAACAGCCCAGCACCATGCATCAACATACATCATCAGACATCACAGCTACACCAGGCATCACAGACATCATCCCATAGCATCAACATCCATCACCCAGGCACAACAGACACATCAGACATCAACACCATCACCAGGCATCAACATACATCTCAGACTCACACCATAACAGGCATCAACATACATCATCAGACATCAACAGCCATCACCAGGCAGAACATAACTCATCAGAACTCAACAGCCATCACAGGCATCAACATACAGCATCAGGACATCAACACATCAAGGCATCAACATCAGCATCAGACAATCAAACCGCCATCACCAGGCAATCAACATACATCTCAGACAGCAACAGCCATCAGCCCAGGCAGCAACTACAGCATCAGACATAACATGCCATCACCAGGCACAACAGACATCATCAGACTCACAGCCAGCACCAGGCATCAACATACATCACAGACATCAACAGGCCTCACCAGACATCGACATACAGCAGCAGACATCAACACCATCACCAGGCATCAACATACATCATCCAGACATCAACAGCCATCAACAGACTCACATACATCATCAGACATCAACAGCCATCACCAGGCATCAACATACATCATCAGACATCAAAAGCCATCACCAGGCATCAACATACATCATCAGACATCAACAGCCATCACCAGGCATCAACATACATCATCAGACATCAACAGCCATCACCAGGCATCAACATACATCATCAGACATCAACAGCCATCACCAGGCATCAACATACATCATCAGAGACTCAACAGACCATACCAGGCCAGCAAACATACTACAGCAACATCAACAGCCATCACCAGGCATCAACATACATCATCAGACATCAACAGCCATCACCAGGCATCAACATACATCATCAGACATCAACAGCCATCACCAGACATCAACATACATCATCAGACATCAACAGCCATCACCAGGCATCAACGTACATCATCAGACATCAACAGCCATCACCAGCATCAACATACATCATCAGACATCAACAGCCATCACCAGGCATCAACATACATCATCAGACATCAACAGCCATCACCAGGCATCAACATACATCATCAGACATCAACAGCCGTCAACAGGCATCAACATACATCATCAGACATCAACAGCCATCACCAGCATCACATACTCACAGACATCAACAGCCATCAACCAGGATCAACATACAGAATCAGCATCAAAGCCATCACCAGGCATCAACATACATCCAGCAACATCAACAGCCAGCCACAGGCATCAACATACTCATCAGACATCAAACAGGCCATCACCAATCACACCAGCATCACATACATCATCAGACATCAACAGCCATCACCAGGCATCAACATACATCATCAGACATCAACAGCCATCACCAGGCATCAACATACATCATCAGACATCAACAGCCATCACCAGGCATCAACATACATCATCAGACATCAACAGCCATCACCAGGCATCAACATACATCATCAGACATCAACAGCCCTCACCAGGCATCAACATACATCATCAGACATCAACAGCCATCACCAGGCATCAACATACATCATCAGACATCAACAGCCATCACCAGGCATCAACATACATCATCAGACATCAACAGCCATCACCAGACATCAACATACATCATCAGACATCAACAGCCATCACCAGGCATCAACATACATCATCAAACAACAGCGCAATCACAGCATCAACATACATCATCAGACATCAACAGCCAATCATACCAGGCATCAAACATACATCATCAACATCAAACAGCATCACCAGGCATCAAATACGCATCAGACATCAACAGCCATCACCAGGCATCAACATACATCATCAGACATCAACAGCCATCACCAGGCATCAACATACATCATCAGACATCAACAGCCATCACCAGGCATCAACATACATCATCAGACATCAACAGCCATCACCAGGCATCAACATACATCATCAGACATCAACAGCCATCACCAGGCATCACATACATCATCAGACATCAACAGCCATCACCAGGCAGCAACATACATCATCAGACATCAACAGCCATCACCAGGCATCAACATACATCATCAGACATCAACAGCCATCACCAGACATCAACATACATCATCAGACATCAACAGCCATCACCAGGCATCAACGTACATCATCAGACATCAACAGCCATCACCAGGCATCAACATACATCATCAGACATCAACAGCCATCACCAGGCATCAACATACATCATCAGACATCAACAGCCATCACCAGGCATCAACATACATCATCAGACATCAACAAGCCCATCACCAGAGCTCAACAACATCATCAGACATCACAACCAGCCAGCACCAGGCATCACATACAATCATCAGACATCAACAGCCATCACCAGGCATCAACATACATCATCAGACATCAACAGCCATCACCAGGCATCAACATACATCATCAGACATCAACAGCCATCACCAGACCCATCAACATACATCATCAGACATAAACAGCCAGCACCAGGCTCAAACATACATCAGCAGACTCACAGCCATCACCAGGCATCAACATACAAGCAGCAGACCATCAACAGCCAATACCAACCTCAACATACCAGCATCAACTCAACAGCATCACCAGCACAACAGACATCATCAGACATCAACAGCCATCACCAGGCATCAACATACATCATCAGACATCAACAGCCATCACCAGGCATCAACATACATCATCAGACATCAACAGCCATCACCAGGCATCAACATACATCATCAGACATCAACAGCCATCACCAGGCAAATCAACAGAATGCAGGAACACAACAGCCATCCCCAGGCATCAACATACATCATCAGACATCAACAGCCATCACCAGGCATCAACATACATCATCAGACATCAACAGCCATCACCAGGCATCAACATACATCATCAGACATCAACAGCCATCACCAGGCATCAACATACATCATCAGACATCAACAGCCATCACCAGGCATCAACATACATCATCAGACATCAACAGCCATCACCAGGCATCAACATACATCATTCGGACTCAACAGCATCAACCAGACTCAACATACATCATAGACATCAACAGCCATCACCAGGCATCAACAGTACATCAGCATACATCAACACATCACCAGCAGAACAGACATCATCAGACATCAAAACAGCCACCACAGCATCACATACATCATCAGACATCACCACAGCTCACCAGCATCAACATACTCAACAGACATCAACAACACCATCAAACAGGCCAATCACATACATCAATATCAGACATCAACAGCCATCACAGGCATCAACAGACAATCATCAGACATCAACAAGACATCCCAGGCATCAACACATATACAGCAATCAGACATCAACAGCCTCACCAGGCATCAACAATACATCATCAGACATCACACCATCACCAGGCCAATCAACATACCATCATCAGACATCAAACAGCCATCACAGGCAGCAACATACATCATCAGACATCAACAGCCATCACCAGCATCACATACATCATCCGACTCAACAGCCATCACCATGCAGCACATACAGCATCAGACATCAACACCATCACCAGGCATCAACAGAACAATCATCAAACATCAACAGCATCCCAGCAACAACATACATCATCAGACCATCACAGCCATCACCAGGCCATCACATACAGCATCAGACTCAAAGCCATCACAGGCATCAACAACAATCATCAGACTCACACCATCACAGGCTCAACATAACATCATCAGACATCAACAGCCATCACCAGGCCAATCAACATACTCATCAGAAAACATCAACAGCCATCACAAGGCATCAACATAACATACAACATCAGACATCAACAGCCATCACCACCTCAACATATACTCATCAGACATAACAAACGCCATCACACCATCACATACACAATCAGACTCCAACACCATCACCAGGCATCAACATACATCATCAGACATCAACAGCCATCAACAGGCATCAACATACATCATCAGATATCAACAGCCATCACCAGGCATCAACATACATCATCAGACATCAACAGCCATCACCAGGCATCAACATACATCATCAGACATCAACAGCCATCACCAGGCATCAACATACATCATCAGACATCAACAGCCGTCACCAGGCATCAACATACATTCATCAGACAGCAACACCATCACCAGGCATAACATACATCAGCAACTCAACAGCCATCACCAGGCATCACATACAATCATC
>JACBWV010000610.1:20802403-20826062 GCA_013435795.1 Chlamydomonas sp. ICE-L | reverse complement strand
TCATACGCATCATCATCAGCTTCATCATCAGCATCATCAATCGCATCATCATCAGCAGCAGCATCAGCAGCATCACAGCAGCATCATCAGCAGCTTATCATATCATCATCAGCAGCAGCCGCAGCAGCAGGCAGCAGCAGCAGCAGCAGCAGGCAGCAGAAGCACGCAGCAAGCAGCAGCGCGCAGCAGCAGCAGCAGCAGGCAGCAGGAGCAGCAGCAGCAGCAGCAGCAGGAGCAGCTCAGCAGCAGCAGCAGCAGCAGCAGCAGCAGGCAGGACTAGCTAGCAGAGCATGCAGCGCAGCAGCAGCAGCAGCAGCAGCAGCAGCAGCAGCAGCAGCAGCAGCAGCGCATCAGCAGCAGCAGCAGCAGAGCAGCAGGCAGCAGAGCAGAACAGCAGAGCAGGCCGCAGCAGAGCAGCAAGCAGCAGCAGCATCAGCGAGCAGCAGGCAGCAGGCAGAGCAGCAGCAGCAGCAGCAGAGAGAAGCAGCAGCAGGAAGCAGCAGGAGAAGCAGCTCAGGCAGCAGCAGTAAGAGCAGCAGCAGCGGCATCATCCTCATCGTCATCATCATCATCATCATCATCATCATCTCATCAATCATCATCATCATCATCATCATATCATCATCATCATCATCATCATCATCATCATCATCATCAGCAGCAGCAGCATCAGCATCATCATCATCATCAGCAGCAGCATCAGCATCATCAGCATCATCATCAGCATCATCATCAGCATCATCATCAGAATCATCATCAGCGTCAGCACTCAGTAAGTCAGCATCATCATCATCAGTAGCAGAAGATGATCATCATCAGAGCAGCAGACGCATCAGCATAATCATCATCATCATCATCAAGCAGCAAGATCAGAATCATCATAATCTCAGAAGCCAGCCAGCCAGCAGGCAGCAAAGCAGCAGCAGAAGCAGCAGCAGAAGCAGCATCAGCAGAGAAGAAGCAGCATCAGCAGCAGCATCATCATCATCATAATCAGCATTATAAGCATCATCATCCTAACATCTGTGCTCATCAGCCATAATCAGAATCATCATCCATCATCATCATCATCCTCATCAGCATCATCAGCATCGATCAGAACCTCCAGCATCATCATCAGCCTCCAGCATCCCATCAGAATTCATCATTTGCTTTTTACTTTTTTTCATCATTTGCTAATGCATCTTCTAGAGCCCTTCTTCATAAGAATTCATCTAGCATCATTGAAGCATCATCCTATCGCTCCCCACCCCCGCATACTTTTTCTTTTTTTTTTTCTTTTCTTTTCCCCTCAGCTATCAGCTATCTTTTTTTTTTTTTTAGACAAGCCACAACCCTTACGTTCCAATACACCCACCAGCTCATCATCAAGCCCCCCCCCCCCATCCAGCTCCCTAGCCCATTATAATCAGACCTTTCCCACTTCCCCCATGATTCTTTAGCAGAATTTAAGCTTTCCATTCCTACCCCCCCTTTTCTTTTTTTACCTCAAGCCATTCTTTCCCCCTCCCCTTTTCCCCTTATCATTAAGCCCCCTTATTTACCATAACCGCCCCAATCTTATCCCAGCCATCTTTCTAAGCCCCTTCTTATCCACGAATACATAAGACCCTTCACCCCACTTCCATATATTCCCGACATCATCACCATCATAAGGATTATCAGCACATCACATCAAGAATATCATCGGACAGCTTTCATTTCCTCAAGTCCCTACTCATACCTCCCAGTCAATCTCAGCCCATACATTTGCTAGCACCAGCCCACATCCACTCTTCGCCATCCCCTACCAAGAACTTTTCCATCACTCACTCTTAGCTTTTTATTTCAAGCATATTTCCCCATCCCTTACGCCCATCATCAGCCATCTCCTCATGCCCAAATCAGCCATATTTTACTCACGCCCCCATCACCAGTTATAGAATTCATCCAGCATTTCATCAGTTCTTTTTTCCATCATCAGCCATAATACAGCATCCCCCAGCAGCCAATCCCCCTCTTCAGCCACCTCATCAGGGGCCCCCATCCAGCAGTGTCATCAAGGCACTTCAATTAACGCTCATCCCAGTTTACATCATACAGCATTCCACACGTCATTCACCCTAAGCTTTTTTTTCCCAGCCCCTCCCCCACTCATCCAGAATTCCCCCAGCAGCCTCTTCCCCGTCCAGTTTCCAAGCAGCCCCTAGTCAGCAGTTCACCGCGCATCTCATCTTCCCCAGTCAGTCATCCAGCCTAGCAGCTTAGCAGCCCTTCTGCCCCCGAAGCCAGCCGCAGTACCGCAGTCAGCAGCCGTTAGCAGCGCAGCCCAGAACGCAAGCAGCCTACTGGCATCGCAGAGCAGCAGCAGAAGACGCTCACGTAGCTAGCTAGCACGATTTAGTAAGCCACGAGCAGGCAGTCAGCTCAGGTCAGCTATTGCATGCAGACTTAGCAGCGGCAGCCAGTCCTATGCAAGCACGCCAAAGCAGCGCATGAATGGCTCCCCACGTCCAGCATTGCACCTTACCGTCCCCTAGAATCTATGTCAGAAGAAGTCCAGCAAAGGCTTTATGAAGCCAGCCCACGCAGATCGCTTGCCACGTGCAACGATTTATGAATACATAACTCAGTACTCATTCTAACCGCACCTGCAGAATGTGCAGCACAGTCACAGCAGCTGACCGACCGAGCAGGCAGATAGACAGCACGCATCAGGTTAACCAAGCAGCACCCTGACAGCAGAAGCTAGCAGTCAGACAGGAACGCTACGCAACAGCAGGATTTCATGACCAGCAGAACCCGTTCAGCACGCAGAAGCAGCAGAAGCAGCAAGATTAGCAGCACGCCGCAGCACAGTCCTCCGCAGCTTAGCACGAAGCATCAGTCATGCATCATCACATAAGCCAGCGCATCTTTATAATGCAGCACAGAAGCATAATCAGCCACGCAATCCATGACCTGCATATCTCATAATCATCATCAGCACATCCATCAGCCACAGGCATCTGTCTCCCCCAAAGGGTTTATTCCGCCATCAGCATCAGCAGTCAGATTATCCATCAGTCAGCACTCATAATTGCCCATTTTCATTCAGCACTCACGCAGCCCATCATTCATCAGAAGATCCGCTAGCAGAATGCTTTATTGCCAGTCAGAAGCAGCTGCTAGCATCAGCAGCTCAGAGGAGCTTGTCAGCCAGAGCCGCCATCGCAGCCAGAAGAGCATGTATATCAGCATGATCATCAGAACGCACTAATCCTATCCAGTTTATCTCCTAGTCTAGCCAGCATCCATATAAGCAGCATCATCGCTATACTCTTATCTTAGCATTACTACTCACTCCCATCGCACAGCACTCATCAGCATCATCCAGTCATTCACTCAGCCTCATCAGCTATCAATCATCCAATCGCATACATCACAGACTTTTCCCTCTCCTTCCGCCCCCAGCAGAAGACCATGTCAGAGCTATAAGCCCCATCATGTCATAGCAGAAATCATCAGGCATCATCCAGAATATCTTAGAATACATCAAGCGTCATCATAATCACGCACACACCACATCTCATGCACTCATCATCAGCAGCACCCAATTTGTAATGCATAGCTTCGCAAGCGCAGATAGCACGAAGAGAACAAATACAATAATAATAAGAACATCTCATGTTCAATCATCATATCATTACTCTCTCATCATCTCATCATCAGCTATCATCCTCATCACCCCCTCATCCTAATCATCATTAATATATCTCATCATATATCTACGACCAGACAGCCAGCAGCTAGCTATTCATCATCATCAGACATAATATATCCATCATGCACTATTATACATCAGCAGCAGTCAGGCATCATCCACAAATCATTTCATCAATCATCCCCATAATCATTCCATCATCAGACCACTACATCACTTCCTTAATATACTATATATGATCCTAGCACTCATCTGCATCACCTACTACGCCCAAGCCCACCTCGCCCTTTTCCAATAATAATGCATCATCATCATCAATCTATCAGATTTCATCAGATTATCCATACCGCCATACAAGCATCATCACTCAGGAATCAATCAGAATCATCAGCATCATCAGCATCATACCAGCATCCGCATCAGCATCATCAGCCAACCTCAGCCCCCAGCATCATCAGCATCATCCAGCCTCATCAGGCATTCTAGATCATCAGCTCATCAAGATCATCAGCATCATCAGCATCATCAGGCTATCATCAGCATCATCAGCATCATAGCATCATCAGCATATCAGCATCTTCAGCATCATCAGCATTATCAGCATCTCAGCATCATCAGCATCATCAGCACATCAGCATCATCAGCATGAATCAGGCATAAGCAGATCATCAGCATCATCAGCATCATCAGCATCATCAGCATCCTCAGCATATCAGCATCATCAGCATCTCAGCATTATCAGATCATCAGCATCATCAGCATCATAAGCATCATCAGCTCTAATCCGCATCAGCAGCATCATCCGATCATGCAGCATCTTCAGCATCATCCAGCGCAGCATCATCATTCAGCATCATCATAGCATCAGCAAGAGGAATAAGCAGAAGCAGGCAGCAAGCAGCAGCAGCAGCAGCCGCAGCAGGCAGCAGCAGCAGCAGCAGCAGCAGAAAGCAGCAGCAGCAAACAGCAGCAGCAGCAGAAGCAGAGCAGCAGCACCGCAGCAGCACTAGAAGAGTAGCAGCAGCAGAAGCAGCAGCAGCAGCGAGCAGAAGAAGCAGCATCATCATCATCATCATATCATCATCATCTTTTTTTTTTTTCATAAATCTAATCAGATCATCCAGCATCATAAGCATCTTCATCATCATCGATCATAATCATCATCATCATCCATCATCATAACTCATCATCATCAGACATCAACAGCCATCACCAGGCATCAACATACATCATCAGACATCAACAGCCATCACCAGGCATCAACATACATCATCAGAATCATCAGACATCATCAGCTCATCAGCATCATCAGCATCATTCAGCATTTATCAGCATCATAGCATCGTCAGCATCATCAGCATCATAGATCATAGCATCATCAGCATCATCAGAATCATCAGCATCATAAGCATATCAGCTATATTCCGCAATTCATCAGCATCATCAGCATCATCAGCATCATCAGCATCATCAGCATGATCAGCATCATCAGCATCATCAGCATCATCAGCATCATCAGCTCATCAGCATCATCAGCATATCAGATGCATACGCATCTCAGCATCCTCAGCATCATCAGCATCCTCAGCATCATCAAGCAGCCATCAGCATCATCAGCTTATCAGCATCATCAGCAGCATCAGAATAATCAGCATAATCAGATCATCAGCATCTTCCGCAAGCATCCAGGCATTCAAGCCGAGCAGCAGCAGCAAGCAGCAGCAGCAGCAGCAGCAGCAGCAGCAGCAGCATCAGCAGCAGCAGCAGCAGCAGCAGCAGCAGCAGCAGCAGCAGCAGCAGCAGCAGCAGCAGCAGCAGCAGCAGCAGCAGCAGCAGCAGCAGCAGCAGCAGCAGCAGCAGCAGCAGCAGCAGCAGCAGCAGCAGCAGCAGCAGCAGCAGCAGCAGCAGCAGCAGCAGCAGCAGCAGCAGCAGCAGCAGCAGCAGCAGCAGCAGCAGCAGCAGCAGCAGCAGCAGCAGCAGCAGCAGCACAGCAGCAGCAGCAGCAGCAGCAGCAGCAGCAGCAGCAGCAGCAGCAGCAGCAGCAGCAGCAGCAGCAGCAGCACAGCAGCAGCAGCAGCAGCAGCAGCAGCAGCAGCAGCAGCAGCAGCAGCAGCAGCAGCAGCAGGCAGCGAGCGCAGCAGCAGAGCAGCAGCAGCATCAAGAAGCCAGCAGACAGCAGCAGCAGAAGCAGCAGGAAAGAAGCGCAGCAGAAGCGCAGCACAGCAGTGCAGTAAGAAGAAGGCATCTCAGCATCATCACCAGTCAGCATGCAGCAAGCAGCAGCGGCATATCATCATCAGCAGCATAAGCAATGCATCATCAGAAGCATCATCCATCTCATTCATCATCATCATCATCATCAGCATCATCATCATCATCATCATCCTCCATATCAGGCATCATCCGCATCATCAGCATCATCCTCATCATCAGTATCAGCTCATCAGAATTAATAATCATCATTTCATCATCAGATTCATCAGCATCACAGCATCAATCGCATCCAGCATCTCAGATTTCATCAGCATCATTCAGCATCATCAGCATCCATCAGCATATCAGCATTATCGCATTCTCATTCAGCATCATCGCATCATCAGCATCATAAGCATCATCAGCATCATCAGCATTCATCAGGCATCACAGCATCATCAAGCATCTCAGCATCATAAGAATCATAAGCATAATCAAGCATCATCAGCATCATCAGATCATCAGGAATCATCAGATCATCAGCATCATTCAGAATCATCAGCATCATCAGCATCACAAAATCATCAGCATCATCAGCATCAATCAGCATCATCAGCATCAGCAGCGATCATCAGCATCATCAGCATCATCAGCATCATCAGCATCATCAGCATCATCAGCATCATCAGCACATCAGCATCATCAGCATCATCAGCATCATCAGCATCATCATCATCATCATTCATCATATCATCTACATTCATCATCTCATCATCATCCTCATATCATCATCATCATCATCGCTCATCATCATCATCATCATCATCATTCATCATCTCATCCTCATCATCATCCTCATCATCATCATCAGCATCATCAGCATCATCAGAATCATCATCATCATATATCATCATAATCCATCATCATATGACATGCATCAGCAGAATCATAATCATCATCAGCATCATACAGATCATCATCATCATCAGCATAATCATATCATCATAATCATCAGCATCAAAATTTCATCATAAGAATCATCTCAGCATCAATAATCATCATCATCATCATCATCAATCAGCATTCATCATAATAATCACTATAAATGCATCATCATCATAAAATAATATCATAATCATAATAATCATCATCATATCATATCATAATCAGATTAAGAATATCTAACATCATTCATTCATCATATCAATATAATCATCATATCATCATCATCATCATGAATCATCTCATCATCATCCTCATCATCATCATCATCATCATCATCATCATCATCATCATTCATCATCATCATCATCATCATCATCATCATCATCATCATCATCATCATCATCATCATCATCATCATCATCATCATCATCATCATCATCATCATCATCATCATCATCATCATCATCATCATCATCATCATCATCATCATCATCATCATCATCATCATCATCATCATCCTCATCATCATCATCATCATCATCATCATCATCATCATCATCATCATCATCATCATCATCATCATCATCATCATCATCATCATCATCATCATCATCATCATCATCATCATCATCATCATCATCATCATCATCATCATCATCATCATCATCATCATCATCATCATCATCATCATCAGCATCATCAGCATCATCAGCATCATCATCATCATCATCATCATCATATCATCATCATCATCCATTCATCATCATCATCATCATCATCAGCATCATCATCACATCATCATCAATCATCATCAGCATCATCATCATCCTCATCATCATCCTCATCATCAGCAGCATCATCATCTCATCATATCACATCATCATCAAAATCATCATCATCACAAGGCCCAATCGCATCATCAGCATCACAGATCATATCTCATCGCATCCATCAGCTATAATCTCATCAGGCATCATCAGCATCATCAGATCATCAGCATCATCAGAATCATCAGCACATCAGCATAATCAGCAGCATCGCATCATCAGGCATCATCCAGCACATATCATCATCAGCATCATCATTCATCAGCAGCATTCAGCAGCAGAATCATCATCATCATAATCATCATCAGCATGCAGCAGGAGCAGCAGCAGATCAGCAGCAGGCCAGCAGCAGCATCACATTATCAGCATCAGCAGCGCATCATAAGCATATGCAGATCAGTGTCCTATCATCATCATAATTGCATTCTCATAATCTCATCATCAATCATCAGTATATATCATCCTCATCATATCATCATCATCATCATAATCATCATCATAATCATCATCATTCTCATCATCACATTCATCATCATTCAGCATCATAATCATCATCACATCAGCATCATATCCATCATCAGATCATCAGTCATCATCATCATCAAGCCAATCATCAGCCATCATTAGATCATCAAGCATCATCAGCATCATCCTCACAGCAATCATCAGCTCATCAGATCATCAGCATCATCGCATCATTCAGCATCATCATCATATCAGCATCTCATCATCATCATCATCATTCAGCATATCATCATCAGCAGCAGCAGTCAGCAGCATCTAATAATATCATCAATTTCTAAGTCATCATAAGAAATCATCATCATCAGCAGAGCAGCAGCAGCAGCAGCAGCAGCAGCATGCAGCAGCATCCTAGTCAGCAGCAGCATCAGCATAGCAGCAGATCGCTCAGTCGCATCTCATTCACAGCATCATAATCATCATCAGCAGATAATCCATCAGCATGGTCATCTAAGTCATCAGCAGCATGCCTCATCAGCAGCAGCCCATCATCATCATTATCATCATCATCGATCATTCATCATCACATCATCAGCACACATCATCATCAGCATAATCAGCATCCAAAGCCATCATCAGCATCATCGCATCTTAGCATCATCAGCAATCATCAGACATCAGCATATCAGCACATTCAGGCATCATCAGCATCATCAAGCATCATCAGCATCTCAAGCATAATCAGGCCTAAGCAGCAGCATCAGAATCATTCATCATCATCAGCAGAGTCATAATAAGCAGAAGCATCATCATGCAGCGCCTCATCAGCAGCAGCAGCAGCAGTCAGCAGCATCAGGGAGAAGCAGCAGCCATGCATAAGCCAGCAGAAGAAGCAGCAGAGCATGCAGCAGCATCAGCATTCATCAGCATCAGCAGTAGCATCAGCAGCATCCGTCAGCATAGTAATCATCATCGATCATCAGCATTATCAGCATCATAATCATCATATCTTATCATCATCTCGATCGTCTCTCAATCGTTCATCATCAGCAGCATCCTCATCATCATCAGCATCATCAGCAGTTCATTCCGAATTCATCAATCAGCATCATCAGCATCATTACATTCATTCATCAGCATCATTCAGCATACTCATCATCATCATCATCATCATCATCATCATCATCATCATCATCATCAGATCATCATCATCATCATATCATCAGCATCATCATCCATCAGAATTTCACATCATTCTCATCATCATCATCATCATATCAGCATCATCTCATCATCACATCATCATCATCATCATCATCATCAATCATCATCATCATCAAGCATCACATCATCATCAGCTCATCAGCAGTCATCTCCTCTCATCATCATTTATCAGAACACTGTCATCATAGCAGCAGCATATCTCCCCATCATTCAGGCATCATCATCATCATCACATCATCATCATCTCATCATCAGCAGCATCATATCATCATCATCATTCATCTATCTCAATCATGCATCATCGCATCATAAGCATCATCAGCATCAATCATCATACATATCATCATCAGCATCATCAGCATATCATCCTAATCAGCATCATCCGCATCATCAGCATCATCAGCAATCATCAGCATAATCAGCATAATAGCATCATCAGCATTCCTCAGCATCATCAGCCTCACAGGCATATCATCCATCATCAGCATCATCATCATCGCAGCATCAGAGCAGCATCCGCACATCATAATCATCATCATCATTTTAAGCAGTCATCAGAATCATCAGTCAGTCATCATCATAATCAGCCTCAGAATAAGCAAGAAGAACATATCTCATGAGCAGCATCAGCATGCATTCATCATCATCATCATAATCATCATCATCATCATCATCATCATCATCATCATCTCATCATCATCATCATCATCATATCATATCAGCATTCATCATCATATAGCACTTCATCATCATCATCATCATCAGCATTCATCATCATCATCAGCATCTCAGCCTATTCATTCTCAATCCGCATCATCAGCATCATCAGCATATCAGCAATCATCAGCATCATCAGCATCATCAGCATAATCAGCATCATCGCATCATCAGCAATCATCAGCAGTCCATCAGGCAGCATCATCCATCCTCAGCATCAGCATCATCATATCATCATCCGCATCAGCGCATCAGCTAGCAGCAGCAGGCAGAAGCCGCAGCAGCAGGCCAGAGAAGCAGAGCAGCAGCAGGCAGAGCAAGAGCAGCAGGGCAGCAGCAGAAGAGCAGCCAGGGCCGCAGCAGCACAGCAGCGACAGCACAGCAGCAGCAGCAGCAGCAGCAGCAGCAGCAGCAGCAGCAGCAGCAGCAGCAGCAGCAGCAGCAGCAGCAGGCAGCCAGCAGCAGCAGCAGCAGCAGCAGGCAGCAGCAGCAGCAGCAGCAGCGCAGCAGCAGCAGCAGCGCAGCAGCAGCAGCAGCAGCAGCAGCAGCAGAAGCAGCAGCAGCAGCAGCAGCAGCAGCAGCAGCAGCAGCAGCAGCAGAAGCAGCAGCAGCAGCAGCAGCAGCAGCAGCAGCAGCAGCAGCAGCAGCAGCAGCAGCAGCAGCAGCAGCAGCAGCAGCAGCAGCAGCAGCAGCAGCAGCAGCAGCAGCAGCAGCAGCAGCAGCAGCAGCAGCAGCAGCAGCAGCAGCAGCAGCAGCAGCAGCAGCAGCAGCAGCAGCAGCAGCAGCAGCAGCAGCAGCAGCAGCAGCAGCAGCAGCAGCAGCAGCAGCAGCAGCAGAAGAGCAGGCAGCAGTGCAGATCATGTGCATCAGATCAGCAGCATAAGAATCCTCATCATAATCATCATCTCATCATAATCATCAGCACATCATCATCATCATCATGTCCTCATCATCAGTTAAGCATTCATCATCTCATATTCATCATCATCATCATCCTCATCATAATTCATCTCAGCATCATCATCATCAGCAGCATCATCACCTCATCAGGGCATCGCCAGTCAGCAGGCAGGCATCAGCAGCAGGGCAGAGCGCAATACATCCGCAGCAGCAAGACAGAGAAGAATCATCAGCATCATATTCATCATCAGCATCCATCATCATCATCCGCATCATAGCCATCACTCAGCCCTCATCATTTTTATCATCATAATAACACCATAATCAGCATCATCCGAAGCATCATCAGCATCATAGCATCATCAGGCATCATCAGCATCATCAGCCTTCATCAGCATCATCACGCCATCATAGCAATCATCGCATCATCAGCATTAATCAGCATCATCAGCACCATCCGCACTCAGATTCATCAAAGCATCATCAGCATCATCAGCATCATCATCATCATTCCGCATTAATCAGCATCATCCATTCAGCATCATGCAGCTTCAGCATCAGCATCAGCATCATCCAGGCCTCATCATCATCATCATCATCATAGCAATCATGAGCATAATCATCATTTCCAGCATCATCGTATCATCATCATCCATCTTTCATCCACCTCCATCATCATCATCATCTCTCTTATTCCATCAGCTCATTTCTCATCTCATAAGCATTCTCATCATAATAAGCATATCAGAATCATTCAGCATTCATCATCATCTCCATCATCATTCACATATCAGCATCCTTCATCCGGCATCATCGCATCTCATCAGATAATCGCATCATAAGTAAGCATTTTAATCAGCATCATCAGCATCATTAGCATCTATACCGAATCTTAATCAGCATCATCCGCATATCCATTCAATCAGCATCATCGCACCCACATACAGATTTTCCATCAGCATCATAAGCATAATAAGATCATCAGCATCATCTTCATAATCATCCCAGCATCATAGCATCATCAGAATCATCAAGCATCAGCATAAGCAATAATCATCATTTCAGAATCATATCATCATTCATATTCAGCAGCATAGGAGCATCATCATCCTATCATCATCATCATCATCATCATAATATATCATAATCATAATCATCACATCATCTCATCATTCGTACATTATATCATGCATTCATCTCATCAGCCAGCAGCAGCCGCAGCAGCAGCAGTAGCAGCAGCAGCCAGCAGCCCAGAAGCAGCAGGCAGCGCAGCAGAGCAGCAGCACAGTAAGCAGCGCAAGCGTTAGCCAGCAGCAGCAGCAGAGCAGCAGCAGCAGCGCAGCAGCAGAGCATACATCACATCATCAGCCATCATAAGCATCATCAGCTCATCAGCATTCATTCAGCATTCATCAGCATTATCAGCATTATCAGCATCAATAGCATCATGCAGCGATCATCAGCATCATCGCATCATTCAGCCATCCGCATCAGAAGAAATCAGAAGCATCAGAGCTTCATCCGCGCCAGCATAATTCAATAAGAAGCGCAGCGCAAGCCGCCACAGCATGAAAGCGCAGCAGGAAGCAGCAGGAAGCAGAAGGCAGGGACAGGCACAGAGCAAGCAGCAGCAGCAGCAGAAGAGAGCAGCAGGAAGCAGTCAGCAGCCGCAGCAGCAGCAGGCAGGCAGCAGCAGGCAGAACAGCAGGCAGCAGCGCAGCAGCATCAGCAGCGTAACAGAGCAGAGCAGCAGCGCAGCAGCTAGCAGGAAGCAGAGCAGCAGGCAGCTAGCGCAGCGGCAGGGAGCAGCAGTCAGCAGCAGCAGCAGCAGAAGCAGCAGCAGCAGCACTAGCAGGAAGCAGCAGAAGCAGGTCAGGAAGGCAGCAGCCCAGCAGCACCCCTGGGGGGAGCAGCATCAGCAGCATCATGCAGGCAGCACAGCAGCAGCTCAGCAGCAGCAGCAGCAGCAGAGCAAGAAGCAGTCAGAAGCAGCCAGCAGCAGCAGAGCGTACTAGCAGAAGCAGCGCAGCAGCAGGCAGCAGCAGACATTCATCATCAGCAGCAGCTATCATCATCAGCATGCCAGCATGCAGCAGGTCAGCAGTTCAGTCATAGAAGCAGCATGCAGCATCATAGCATCATATATCATCGCAATTCCATCAGCATCATCAGCATAATCAGCATCCTCCGCATCATCATCAGAAATCATCAGCATCATCAGCATCATCAGCATTCAGCAGAATCAGCAGATATCAGCATCATCAGCATTCATCCGCATTCATCAGCATTCATCATCAGCATCATCCGCATAATCAGCATCATCAGTCATCAGTCAGGCAGATATTCAATCATCCTCATCATCATAGAATCATCAGCATCATCGCATATCAGCATCATCCAGCATCATCAGCATCATAGCATCATCAGGCATCAGCAGCAGCATCATCTGGCATCAGAAGGCAAGCTATCAGCATCAGATCATTCTCAGTTCTTCATCATCAGCATCATCATCATCATATCAGGCAGCGAGCAGCAGCAGCACAGAGCAGCAGGAAGCAGAGCAGCAGGCAGCAGTCAGGCAGCAGCAGCCAGCAGCAGTCATCAGGCAGCAGGGCATCTGCAGCAGGAGCAGCGGCATCAGCAGCAGCCAGCATCATCAGAGCATCAGCAGACGCAGGCAGCATCATCAGCAGGCATCCAGCAGGAAGTCATGCAGCATCATCAGCATGTTATCAGAAGAATCATCTCCTTCCATATCAGCAGATTTCATCATCATTCAGCATCATCATCATCATCAGCATTCATCAATCATCATCAGGCATCATAGAATCAATCCAGCATCATTCATCATCATCATCATCATCCCATCATCAGCATCATCAGCATCATCATCATCATCATCCTCATCAATCATCATCATCATAATCATCATCATTCATCATCATCATCATCATCATCATTCATCATATCATCATCAGATCATCAGGGGGGGGGCACCATCAGCATCATCATCGGCATATCAGCATTCATTCAGCATCATCAGCATTCTCATCATCATCAGCAAATCAGCATCATTAGCTATCAGCAGCATCAGCATCCAGGTCAGCATATCAGCATCATCATATGTATCATCTCATCATATGGTATCATCTCATCATATGGTATCATCTCATCATCATCAGTCAGCAGAATCATCACGCAGCAGCAGAATCAGAGCAAGCATGGCAGGCATCTCACATCATCATCATCATCAGATCATCATCATATAAGCATCATCAGCATTCATCAGCCTATCATCAATTCATCATCATCACCATCCATCAGCATAGCAGCATCATAGAATCATACAGCATCATCAGCATAATCAAGCATCATCAGATCATCAGCATCATCAGATCACAGCATCATCAGCATTCATTCCAGCTATTATCCGCATATCAGCACATCAGCATCATCCAGCATCATATGGCATCAGCAAGCCATTCATCAGCATCATCATCACTCATCAGCATCCTCAGCATTCATCAGCATCATTCAGCACTCAGCATCAGCATCATCATCATCAGCATCATCATGCCCTCATCCCATCAGATCATTGAGCACATCATTCTCTCACATAATATAATCATCATCCTCTATCCTTTTTCATCCTCATCATCATCATCATCATCAGCATCATAGAATCATCATCATCATCATCAGCCGCAGCAGCAGCAGCAGCAAGCAGCAGCAGCAGCAGCAGCAGCAGCAGCAGCAGCAGCAGCAGCAGCAGCAGCAGCAGCAGCACGGCAGACAGACCGCGCGTACAGTAGAGTCTTAGCCGCAGCAGCAGCGGCAGCAGCAAGCAAGGCAGCAGCACGCCAGCAGCAGCATCCTACATCATCAGAATCTATAAGATCAACAGATCATCAGCATCATCAGCCCCTATCCAGCATATCAGCATTATCAGCCCTACAATTCAGGCAATCATAGCTAATCAGCATCATCAGCATCATCAGCATAAGAATCAGCAGATCAGCAGCATCAGCAGATTCAAGCAGCAGCAGCCAAGCATAATCATCGCGCAGCAGACAGCAGCAGCAGCAGAATCAGCAGCGAGAAGAGCAGAATAGCATTAAGAGCAGCAGCAGAATCAGCATCATCAGGCAGCAGCAGCATGAGCATCGAATCCTCAGCAGCATATCATCATCTCATTCATCATTCATTCACAGAGAGGTCAGCATCAGCAGCAGCAGCATCAGAACAGCAGAAGAGTCAGCATCAGCAGCCATCAGCAGCAGCAGGCAGCAGCAGAATATCAGCAGCAGTTAGCATTTCAGCATTCATCAGCATCAGCATCAGCATCTCTTCAGCATCATCATCATCATTATTCATCATCATCATAATAATAAGATCATCGTGTCATCATTATCTCATCATCTCATCATTCAGCAGACATTCATCAGCCATCATCAGATCTCATCTCATTCATCATCATAGCATTCATCAGCATCATCAGAATATAAGCAGCCATCATCAGCATCATCAGCTCATCAGCAATTCATCACATCATCCAGCTTCATCAGATTTATCAGCATCATCAGGAATCATCAGACAGCATCGAATCATCAAAGCAATCATCAGGCATCATCAGCATTATCGCATCAGCAGCATTCATCAGCATCATAGCACATCCAGAATCATCATGCCTAGCAGTGTTTTTTCCCCAGCAATCAGGCAGCAACAGCAGCAGCACGGATCAGCTCCTCATGCAGAATTGCAGCCAGCAGCAGCAGCAGCAGAAGCCAGCCGCGCAGTCAGCAGCAGGCCGCAGCAGTCAGCAGCAGTCAGCAGCGCAGCGCAGCCAGGCAGGCAGCAGCAGCAGCAGCAGAACGGGGCAGAGAGCAGCAGGAAGCAGCAGAGCAGCCGCAGAAGCAGCAGAGCGGCAGCATCAGCAGCAGGCAGCAGCAGCAGCAGCAGCACGGAGCATCGAAGCAGCCAGGGACAGGCAGAAGCAGCATGCCGCATCAGCAGCACTATAGCCTCATATTCGTCATCATTCAGAGAGCAGATACGCAGCAGCAGACAGCAGCAAGCAGCAGCATCATCATCAGCAGTCATCACATGCATCATTCATCTCATCATCATATCAGCAGCCATCATAGCCATCATCATCCAGCATTATAGAATCCTCAGCATCATCAGCTAATTCACAGCCGCTTCAGGCATTCATCAGCATTTTAAATCAGCATCTATCAGCTCATCAGCATCATCAGCATTCAGGCTCTCAGCCTATTTCCAGGACATCATCAGCATCATCCATTCAGCATCTCATCATAGCATCATCAGCATCATCAGATCATCAGCAATCAATCCAGCATCATCAGCATCATCAGCATACCAGGCATCGCAGCACTGCGGGCATCAGCAGCATAGCAGCATCAGCATCAGCATCGGCATCAGCATCAGCAAGCAGCATGCAGCCGCAGCAGCAGCATCGGCAGCAGCACAGCAGCAGCAGCAGCAGAGCAGCAGCAGCAGCGAGGCAGCGCAGAAGAGGCAGCCCAGAAGCAGAGCCCATCAGCAGCAGCAGCGCAGCAGTAGTCATCAGTCAGGTCGCAGTCACAGGCCGAGCGGGAAGAAGCCGAATTCAGGAGGTGCATCAGATCAGCATTCATCTTCATCATTAAGCATCATTCATCATCATCATCATCATCCTCTCCTTAACTCATCATCATATCATCATCAGTATATTCATTCTCAGCATCATAATTTCATAAGGCAGCAGCAGAATCATCTCAGCATCATCATAATCATCAGCATTATCATATCCATAGCATCATCACCATCATCGGCATCATCCCATATCCTCAGCATTCAGCAGCATATCAGCATAATCAGCAATATCAATCATCCAGCTCATCAGCCATTCATCAGATCATCAGCATCTCAGCATTCATCAGCATTCATCGCACCCATCAGCGTCATAAGTTATCCCGATATCATCATTCATCAGCTCACATAATTTCGCCATCATCAGCATCATACCATCAGCATCAGCATTCAGCATACATCAGCATCATCATAAATTTTTTTTTTAATCATCATCTCATCATCATTGAGCAATCATTCATCATCATCAGCATTCATCTCATCATCATCAGCATCATCATCATCATCATCATATATATTATCGCATCTCATCATATCACATCATCAGCCTCATTCATCATCATCAGACTCATCAGCATCATCAGGCATCATAATTATCATCATCAATTCACTAACCATCATCAGCATATCGCATCATCAGCTATCCGCATCATTTCAGCATTAATTCAGCAGCATCAGTTACATCAGCATTCATCAAGAATCACTCAGCATCATCAGCATCTCAGCATTCATCAGCATTTCCATCAGGCCACCATTCAGCATCATCCAGCAAACATCATCAGCAATATAAGCTAATCAGCATTCAGTCATCAGTCATCAGCAGATCAGATCATCAGCATCAGCATATCCGAATCGCTCAGCCATCACTCAGGCATTATAACCATCACATATTTCTCAGCATGAAGGTGAGCAGCATCATAGCACAAGCAGTGGGGCAGGCAGTGCAGCAGAAGCCGCATCAGGCAGAGCAGAAAGCGGCAGCAGCAGCGTGCAGCATCCGTTGTCAGCATCCAGCAGCCAGCAGCAGCCAGCTACGAAGCAGCAAGCAGCCAAGCAGCAAGCAAGAGCAGCAGAGCAGCAAGCGCAGCAGCAGGCAGCAGGCCCAGCATCATAATTCTCAGCATCATCATCAACATAATGCATTCATCAGCATCCTGCTCATATCATCATCATCAGATCATCAGTCAGCATCGCAGCGCAGCAGCAGCAGGCATCAGCAGATAGAAAGGAAGCAGTGCAGAGAATCATCATCCATCATCATCAGCAGCATCGGCATTCATCTTCATCATGAGCATCATCAATATCATCATATTCATGTAGCCTAGTTCATCATTCATCCTCAGCATAATCATTAGCAGGCATCATAATAATCATCATCATCATCATGCATTATCATCATAATCCAGCATCATCATCATATCAGCATTCATCAATCATCATCAGCATCATCAGTATCATCAGCATTCATCATCATATAATAATACGAGCAGGTAAGAAGCAGAAGCCAGAACATAGATACATAACCATAATCATCATCATAATAATGTAGCATCATCTTACATCTCATATTCATAATCCATCATCATCATCCATCTCATCACTCATCAGAATCAGCATCATCATAATGAACAACATTAATCATCGAGCATGCATAATCACACAGAAGAATCATCATCATCAATCGATCAGTCAACATCAATAAATAAGAATACCATAATTCATGTATAGCATCATCATCAAATCCTCTAATAACATCATCATCATCTAATCATTCAGACATTCATCATCGAGAACTTCCATATCATCAATTCATCATCATAATCATATAAACTAATAACTCATCTCATCATCATCATCATCCATAATCTAGCATATCATCAAGATCATCCGCTATTCAAATCTAATCATAATTCATCATCATTTCATCATCATCAGCATCATTTACTCAGAAGCTCATATCATCATCATCATATTCAATGCATCCAACATCATCATCAATCATCGTTCATCATCATTTCATCATCAGCTAATCATCACTCGTCACATAAGAAGTCAGTTCGCAGAAGCAGCAGAAGGAAATCAAATTTCATCATCATCATCATCAATCATCATTCATCAGAATAAATAATAATCAGCATCATCTAATCATAACATCATAATAAATCATCGCATCATCATCATCATCATAATCTCATCATCATCTCGTCATAATTCATCATCATCATCCATAATCATCATCATCATACTCATCATCATAATTCATCATCATCATCCCAGCATCATCATCAGCATCATCATATCATCAGCATAATAATCATCATTTCCAGCATCATCAGCATCATCAGCTCATAAGCATCATCATGTCGCCTCAAGATCATCATCCTCATCATCATCATCAGATCATCAGCATCATCAGAGTCATCAGCATATCAAGCATCATCAGCTTTTCATCAGAAATCAATCTCATTTCATCAGCATATCGCATCATCAGCATCATCAGCATCATCATCAATCATCAGCGATTCATCAGAATTCACTCAAGCATCGTATAAGAATCTCAGCAGTCTATCAGTCATCAATCAGCAATAATCAGCGTTATCATCGCACATCGCAATCATCAAGGATCACAGCTTAGATATATCAGCATCATCAGCATCATCAGCATCAATCAGCTATAGTAGTCGGCTTTCTCCACTGATCAGCATCATCAGCATCATCAGCATCATCAGCATCATCAGCATCATTCATCCTCATCAGATCATCAGCAGTCATCAGCATCATTCAGCATCATCAGCAGCATCAGCATCATATCTCATCATCATCATCAGCATCATCATGCATCATCAGCATCAATCAGACTACAGCATCATAAGCATCATCAGATCATCATAATTCATCAGCACATCAGCCATCATCAGCATCACAGAATAATCCATCATCAGTCAGCATCATCAGACATTATCAGCATCATCAGCATCGAATCAGCAATCACAGCATCATCAGCATCATCAGCATCTACTAGAATATAGCATATCAGCATCATTCAGCATCATCAGCATCAAGTAAGCATCATAGACATCATCAGCATCAGCATCAGCATCATCAGATAACAGCAATCTCAGCATCATCAGCATCATCAGCATCATCAGCAGCATCATCATCATCATCAGATCCTCAGCATCATCAGCACTCAATCAGCATCATAGCTCACAAGCTATCTCAGCAATTAATCAGCATAATCAGCATCATCAGCATCATTCAGGAATAAATCCGCATCATCAGCATCAATTCAGGAAATCATCGCACATCTGAGCATAAATCAGCAATCATCGTAGCATCATAAGCATTGTCATCATCAGCCGATCCGATTTCACAATCAGCATATCAGCAATAATACAAGCAGCATCAGCATCATCAGCATCATCAGCATCATCAGCATCCATCAGATCATCAGCATCATCAGAATCATCAGATCATCAGGCAATCACAGCATCATAGCATCATCAGCATCATCAGCTCATCAGCATCAATCAGCATCGCAGAATAATCAGCCTCATCAGCATCATCAGGCATTCATCCAGCATCTAATTATCAGTCAGCCGCAAGCAGCATGGATCAGTCACGCAGACGGAGCATGAGATCGATATACGAAGCAGCATACACATAAGCATCATCAGCATGAAGTCATAATCATTCATCATTCATCACCAGAAACATAATGTATATCATAAGCATGTACTACAGCATACATAAGGATCATATTCATCATCATCATCATCATCATCAGTGTAATAATCATCAGCAGTGAGCATGCAGAGCAGTCACAACATAAGTCATATTCTATCAGCATGCATCATCATAATCTGATACGCAGTAATAATCATAATCATCATCATAAGCAAGTCACCATCACATAGCATCATGAATAATAATCATAATAGTCAGAATAATATAGCAGTCTATCATTCATCATAATCAACATATCATATAGCATCAGCATATACAGATCATCATCCGCATACAGTTCATAATCATGCAGAATCATAAGTCAGCATCATCAGCATCATCTGCATAATAAGCAGAATCAGCATCAGCATCGTAATCATCATAATCATCATCATCAGATGCAGGAATCATGCATAATAATCATCATAATAATCACAGATCTATCATATAATCATCAGAATACATGATAATAATTCTACATTCATAAATCATCATCATCATAATCATCATCATCATCATCATCATCATCGAAAGACATAGATCATCATATGATCATATCATATAATCATCATCATCCAAAATCATCATCATCCTCTCATCATCATTTCCCATCAATACTAATAATAATCATACATAAGCAGCATCATCATCATCAGCATCTCACATCAAGCAGCATCAGCATATCAGACAAAATCAGCATCATCACCAGCATCAGCATCATCATCATTCTCATCATCATCAGCATAATCAGATCATCAGCATCATCAGATATCAGCATTCATCGAGCTCATCAGATCATCTCATCATTCAGCGAAGTTTGCCAGCATCCATCAGCATCATGACAGCATGATCATAATCATACGCATCATCAGGCATCATCAGCATCATCAGCATAGATCAAGCATGCGATCAAGAATCATTAAGACATCAGTCGGAGTCATAAAGCATCATCAGCAATCATCAGCATCATCAGCATCTACCAGCTATCATCAGCTCATCAGCATCATCCAGCATCATCAGCATTCATCAGCAGAATTCGACATAATCAGCATCATCAGACATCATACATTTCATCCAGCATAATAAGCATCTAGCATCATCAGCAATCCATCATCAGCACAGCATCATCATATCATCATAATTGCAACATCAGCATAACAGCATCATCAGCCATCATCAGCATTATCAGCACATCAGCATCATAAGCATCATCAGCATCATCAGCATCATCAGCATACATCAGCACATCAGCATCATAATTAATCATCAGCATCATTAAGCATAACAGCATAATAAGCATCATCAGCAAATCAAGATAATAAGAATATCAGCATCATCAGCATCATCAGATTCATCAGCATCACAGCAGTCATTCGAATCTCCGCATCTAATCAGCCTCTGCCAGCAGCAATCAGCATCATCAGCATATCAGCCATAATCAGATCAAGCAGAATCATAGCCCATACAGCATTCATATCATCATCAGCACCATCAGCATCTCAGCATCATCAGCATCATCAGGCATCATCAGATCTCGCTCCATCAGCATCATCAGCAGTCATCAGATCTTTCAGCATCATTAGCATCGTCAGCATATAAGCATCATCAGAATCATCATAATATCATCATCATAGAGAAAATCATCATCATCATCATCATCAGCTCACTCATCATAATCATCTTCATATAAGATACGTCAGCAGAACAATAATCTAGACTCGTCAGTAAAATAATAATATAATCATCATCATCTACATGCATTATAATAATCAGTAATGCATCATATCACATCATAATCATTAATCCATATCATCATCATACAGGATCGAAGCATAGATTGAGCATAGAATCATAATGTCTATTATCATAAGAACATCTATATCATAATCTCATCATCATAATCATAATCATCATCATCATAATCATAATCATATCATCACATTATCATCACATATCACCAGCATCATCAGCATCGCTCATCATCGGAATACCATCAGCATTCATCAGCTCATCAGCACATCAGCATCATCGCTCATCGCATCAGCTCATAGCATCATCGCATCAAATCAGGCATATCAGCTCATCAGCATCATCAGCATCTCAGATATAACGATCATCAGCATCATCAGCATCATCAGCATCATCAGCATCACAATCATCAGCAAACATGAGCATCATCAGAGATATAACGGAGTCATTATATCTCATCATAATTAATCATCACTCATATCATAATAATCCTAATCATATCATCATCCTATCATCTTCATCTAAACATAAGGTTACCCTAATCAGAAAGGTAAGGTAAGAATAATAATAATAAGACATGCTCATCATGATCATCATCATCTAAAATCATCATCATATGTAATATAATAATGCATCATCATAAGAGCATATCATCATAACATCATCGTCTATCATCATCATCATCATAATCAGCATCATAGCATCATATAATATGCATCAAATCATCAGTGATCATCATAATTCATCATAATCACATCATCGCATCTATATAATCATCATATTATCATCATCAGTCAATATCATAATCATCATCATAATATATACATCATATCATATCATAATGAATAATCATAATCATCATCATCATCAGTCATCATCATATAATAATCATCATCAATAATAATCATACTCAAGAATCATGCAGGCATAATCATTCATTCAGTAACTAACAATCATCTAATCATCAGCAGCATCATAATCTAATCATCATAATCATATATCATAATATCTTCATCATCATCATACATCATCATAATCATAATAAATTCATAATATCATCATCATCATAATAATCATCTCATCATAATCTATAATCATCATCATCATCATACATCATCATATGGATATCATCTCATCATATGGTATCATCTCATCATAGAATCATCATCATCAGTATCATCATCAGAATCATCAGCACAATCATATCATCGCATCATCATCAGCATAGAATTATAACATATCAGCTCATAGCTTCATCATCAGCATCAGCAACATCAGAATCATCAGATCATAGCATCATAAGCATCATCAGCACTCATCAGCATCATCAGCAATCATCAGCAGCATCAGCATATCAGCATCTCAGCATCTCAGCATACATCAGCATCCATCAGCATCATCGAATCATCAGCATGTCATCAGCATCATGCAGCATCATAGCTCATCAGAATCATCAGCATAATCAGCACCTCAGCATTCATCAGCATCATCAGGGAGAGCTCATCAGATCATCAGCATCATCAGCATCATTAGCAATCATCAGGAATCTCATCAGCAATCATCGCATCACTCAGGCATCACA
>JACBWV010000610.1:20794347-20797813 GCA_013435795.1 Chlamydomonas sp. ICE-L | reverse complement strand
ATTGCCACCAAACACACACCACATGCTATGCCACCACACACAATTCACATGCTTCCACACCACACCCACACACAACATGCATGACACCACACACAACACACCACTTGCATTTGCACACACACACACACAACATGCAGGCCACCACCCAGACACTTACAACACCAGGCATGGCAAATCCACACAAAAACACACATGCATGCAATCACAACCTTACACACACATATGCTATCGCCACCAAAACACAATACACAACACATGAAGCAAACCAACAACTAAACACACATTCTCATTGCATGGCCACCACACCACAACACACACTCTATGCACAGGGCACCAACTACACACACACACACATGCATGCCACCACACACACACAATTGATGCCAACCACAACACACCCCACCAACATGCATGCCACAACACACACACACATGAATGCTACCCCACACACACACCAATGCATGCCACCACACAACAGCAAACACATGCAATGCCTCACACACACACACACCATGCATGCCATCACCACACCACAACACCACACACATGCATGCACACCACCTCACACACACACCTGCATGCCAACCACACACACCACACAGGCATGCCATCACACAC
Organism: Chlamydomonas sp. ICE-L; assembly: GCA_013435795.1. NCBI lineage: Eukaryota > Viridiplantae > Chlorophyta > Chlorophyceae > Chlamydomonadales > Chlamydomonadaceae > Chlamydomonas > Chlamydomonas sp. ICE-L. The sequence continues at coordinate 20,797,195 of JACBWV010000610.1, read as the reverse complement.
ACACATCATTGCATGCCACCACACACAAATCACACCATGCATGCCTCTCCACACCACACACACACATGATGCCACACACACACACACACATGCATGCCACCACACACCACACACCACTGCATGCCACACACAACACACACACATGCATGCCACACACACACACACAAACATGCATGCCACCCACACACCACCACCACCACATCTGCATGCCATACACACACACCACATGATGCCACCCACACACAAAACAAAACATGCATGCCACCCACACCACCACACACATGCATGCTACCACACACACACACACATGCATGCCAACCACACACACACACACACTATGCAGATGCCACCCACACACACACCAAAATGCATGCTACCACCACACACACACACACATGATGCCCCCACACACCACACAACCATGCATGCCACACACACAACCACATGCATGCACACCACAAAGCACATCATGCAGATCACCAACACACACACACACATGCATGCCCACCAATTCACCAACTGATATGCCACCACACACACACACACATGCATGCCACCACACACACACACACATGCATGCCATCACACACACAACACACATGAAGCCACCACAAAAACAACACACACAATGCATGCCACCACCAACACACACACAGCATGCCACCACCCACACACACAACACAGCATGCCATTCACCCACCACACACCACACATGCATGCACACACACACCACCACAGCATGCACCACACACACACACAACATGCATTTTGCTACCAATACACACACCCCCCACACATGCATGCCCACCACACCACACACACCAACACAGCATGCCACCACACCACACCATGCATTGCTACCACACACACACACAATGCTGCCACCACACACACACACACTGCAGTCCCACCAACACACACCACATGCACACACACAATCACATGCATGCCACCACACACACACACACCATGCATTGCCACCCACACACCTCAAACCAATGCATGCCCAACACACACCACCACACATGATGCACCCACACGGAAACCACCACAATGCATGCCACCACACACAACACACAGATTGCCATCACACACCCACACTGGCATGCCACCACACACAAAACACATTGCATGCCACCACACACACACACACACGCATGCCCCCACACACACACACACATGCATGCCCCCACAACACAAACAAACATGCAGTGCACACACACACACAATGCATTGCTACCACCACACACCACACAATGCATGACACCCACACACACCCCACATTTGGCATGCCACCCAACCACACAAAAAAAATTGCATGCCACCACAAAACAAACAAATGAATGCTACCACACACCAACACACAACAAATGATGCCACCCACACCACACACACATGCATGCCACCACACAAAACCACACATTGCAGTGTACCACCACAACACACACACAATGGCATGCCACAACACACACACACACATGCATGCCCCACCACACACCACACACACTATGCATGCCATCACACACACACCAAAGCCTGCCACCACCAACACCACTTCAGGCATGCCACCACACACACCAACATGCATGCCACCACAAACACACACAGCATGCCCCAAACACCCCCACCCCCAACACACACATGCATGCCACCACACAACACACATGCATTCCACCACAAACACACACACAACAACATGAATGCCACCACATCACACACAACATGCATGACACCCACCACACCACACACACCACACATGCATGCCACACACACGCACCACACACACACACACACATGCATGCCACCACACACACACACACATGCATGCCACCACACACACACACACATGCATGCCACCACACACACACCACCCAGCATCCCACACACCACACACATGCATGCCACCACCCACCACCACATGCATGGGACACCACCACCTCAATCACAAACACACACACACATGCATGCCACCACACCACACACACATGCATGCCACCACACGCACACACACATTGCATGCCACCACACACACACACACATGCATGCACCCACAAACACACATGCATGCCACCACACACACACACACACACACACACACATGCACCCCCCCACACACACACACATGCATGCCCACACACACACACACACCACACACACGCATGCCCACCTCACACCCCAAAGCATGCCACCAACACACACACAGACACATGAATGCCACCACACACACACCACATGATGCCACCACACACCACACCCACACAAACACACATGCATGCCACCAATGCATGCCACCAACACTACACACACATGCATGACACACACACAACACACAACACACACACACACACACATTCATGCCACCACACCACACACATGCATGCCACCACACACACCCACCACACACACACACACACATGCATGCCACCACACACACACCACAACTGCCATGCCACCACCAACACACACACATGAATGCCCACCACACAACCCACACACCAACACCACCCACACACATGCCTGCCACCACAACACACACAACAGCATGCCACCACACAACACACACACATGCATGCCACCACCACACAACACACCACATGCATGGCCACCACACACACCACACCACCATGCAGCCACCAACACACAACAATGCATGCCACACACACACACCACACATGCAGCCACCACACACACACCACATGCATGCCACCAAACACCACACACACAGCCATGCACCCACAACACACAACATGCATGCCACCACACCACACACACACATGCCTGCCACCACACACACACCACACATGCCATGCACCACACCCACACACACATGCATGCACCACCCCCTTCC
>JACBWV010000610.1:20734347-20789347 GCA_013435795.1 Chlamydomonas sp. ICE-L | reverse complement strand
GTTGTAGACCGAATTATATACCGGCTACTGAGTTGCTCAGAGAAGCCAGAGTGTTGTCACTGACTGGCTCTGCACTGTGCACGTGTCCATGTTATCACGTGCACCGCCGTGCAGTACTACTGTACTGCCACCGGCTAATATATTACCGTATGCGCCTTAAGTATTGGCAAACGGTTTGGCAAACGCCCCTTTGCCAAACCGGATTAGGGAATCAGCTTGAGACCACTCCAGGTGGTTGGCCTTTGCCAAGTTACGGTTACCATGGTACTCTGTCTACCAAGCCCTAGCAGATTAATTGTTCCTCATTTGAATTGCTACATGGTTTTCTTTTCAGCAAGCTTGGGCAGACTGCTTTGTAAACATGTACTTGGCCTAGAACTTAATTACATGGCTCCGGCCGGGAATTTGTATGGCTGGAGCCATGTACCGGTCTGGCTACTAAGCCCTAGCAAGTTGAATGCTCCTGGTTTGAATTGTTACATGCTTTTACAGCAAGCTTGGGCAGACAAGTTGGTGAACAAGTCTGAGCTTGAGACAGTCAAAGCCTTAGACCCCTTTGCCAAGTTAGTTTTGCCATGCCTTTCTGAGACCCACTTTTAGGGGGGAAATGACATTTGCCAATACTTAATCTTGCCAATACTTAAGGCGCATACGGTATGCTCTCTCCTGCGGCATCTCGCTATCAATACCGGTAACTTACTGTAAATACATCAGTAGCTCCTATCTCTCCGTGTCTGCAGTCTCACACTCTCCTAGATGCCAAATATGTGGAACTAAGGCTTCTATCCTCTGACGTAATCCAAGTCGCATACCACTATGTAAAATCGCAAGTCGATTTAGTACTGTTGAACGACACGGAATGCGAGTGCGTTCTGGACATGTTGCAAGAGCTGGGGGCGCTCCATCAATTGGCTCAAGTTACATATATTGGCGGAATCCTTTAATTTCTTTTCTTTTATATTTAAACCAGGGTCAAGTGTGACTCAAAAGGAGACACCGAGCAGCCCAAAGTTGGCTGCGAAACGTGTAACAATCCAGTGAAGAGTATGTTGTGGTAGCGTTTATACCACCCAGGTTTATTCTGCCCACAAACACTGAGCCTCAAGGCCGATAGACAGTGCGTATCATACCAGATTCAAGTGTGACTCAAGCCCCACAAACACTGAGCAGCCCAAAGTTGGCTGCAAAACGTGTAACAATCCAATAAAGAGTGTGTTGTGGTAGCGTTTATACCACCCAGGTTTATTCTGCCCACAAACACTGAGCCTCAAGGCCGATAGACAGTGCGTATCATACCAGATTCAAGTGTGACTCAAACCCCACAAACACCGAGCAGCCCAAAGTTGGCTGCAAAACGTGTAACAATCCAATGAAGAGTGTGTTGTGGTAGCGTTTATACCACCCAGGTTTATTCTGCCCACAAACACTGAGCCTCAAGGCCGATAGACAGTGCGTATCATACCAGATTCAAGTGTGACTCAATGCCACTAAATGTGTGGTCAGTGGCATTCTCCACAAATCCCACCCCTCCCATCCTACCCATAACAACACCCTTAAGCAACGCCTAAACAAAATACCTCTGGGTGACTCTTATGCAACATACCAACCTCCTGACATGGCCTACAAATACCTTGGGGTCCACATCTCTCTCACTCTTAATTGGAAAACTCAACTACAGGCCACCATAGCAACCATTCATTCTGAAGGACTGAGTATTCTAACCAAAGCCAAACCCAGAGCAACTCCAGATTAATGTGTCCGCATTATCACACAATGTATACGTGCAGCTATTAAATATCCCATGATAGTAGCCCCCTTCTCACTCACTGACACCCACGTCATTGATAGAGCAGTTCTCAAAACGGTCAAACTCTGCTGCACACTTCCCAGATCCTTTCCCACTAGAGCCCTTCAACTTCCTAAAACTGAAGCAGGTCTTGGAGTTCCCTCCCTACTTACAGAGTACACTCAAATCACGGCTTCAGCCCTTACACAAGCCATGAACGATCAGGGCCATCTTGGCATTCTCACCAGAGCCCTTCTTAATAAAACTACTGCCACTATGACTACACTCAACCCTCTCTCTCTTTCCTCTAAACAGTTAACACACATGTCTCTAGCCCGTCAACTTGATATCCTTAGCCAATCCAGCATCAAACTCACTTGGAATGACACAGAAATTCTGGACAAACTTAACATCCACCCCCTACCTTCTCCTCCTCATGCCATACCTATCAAACTCATGACCCCCTTCCACGACTTGAATATTTATACCTACCATGACCTGGTCACACCTACGGGAACCCAGCTCATCAGCACTACTGATCTCCCCCTTATTACTTCCTCCAAAATTACCAAACATCACAGACGCTCTCTTAACCTTCTCACAGCCCACCTAACTCTGGCTAAATTCGACTACCCCCTCACCCACACCGAACCCCTCCCGCTCATGCACCGCCAGCTCGCAGCCGAATACGCAGTCACACCTAACACTACTGACATTATCAAACTCCCACCCACCACTGACTTTATTGCCACCCCTACCCAACGCTACTACTCCTCCACCCCTCTAACTGACGCAGACTACGGGGCGGATTCCCTTGGGGACATCGAAGGGAACCAATGGTGGGCATGGCCTACGACAACTACTGACAGCTACGCGCAGCGTGCGTGGGGCTGCAACAGTAAAGACGAAACCTGGGCGGCCCGCCACTACCTGTGTAAATCCTGGATTCACCATAGCACCACAACGCGATTTTTCCGCCACTACGCCATAACTAAAACTTCCCACCCTGACAGGACCCGCGAGGCTATGCTCTACCCAACGGCCAACGCTCCTGCACCGCCAACTCGCTTACTCCATCTCACCTATGGCTCCCAATACAAAGCTCTCTATATTACTAGCTGGCGCAGCAAACGCTCCCTAGACACCGGCAACTCTACCAGTACTACTGTTGCCCACGTTCAGTGGGCTCCCACAACCATGCACAATGACCACATCCATTCCTACACTCAAGCTGGATATAGCATCCACTATGGCAGCATGAATTGCGGTGCTCTCACGCGTTTTATGACTTGGTGACTACTTATGTACTTCCTTAGAACTATCGGTCCTGACAGTACTATGTCAGCTTACTGTTGACTGCGTCATCGGTTCTTCTGACACGCGCTGTCTAACCTGTACCCTGATCAGGTTCCAGGCTACCGCCCCCCTTTCCTCCGCTGGTGTCCCTTTATGGTTCCACTATCTTTTGTAATAATTATTCTCGTCTCCGCATTTATAGATTGGCGTGCTGCACACACTAAGTCCACTCTCCGGAGTGTTATCCAAGCTGATACACTACAGCAAACCAGTCACTTCCACCATTTCTATCATCCACTGGAAACCGCAATCTCACCTCATCTCTCACCTCTGCGAAATGCTGGGGCAACAAGCCTACGACCAACTCGTCCACACCTTCAAGTCAGCCCCTTTCACCACCACTTGTCAAAATCTGAGGAAAGACTCCCACCTTACCAACCCTCAGCAGCAAGGCCAATGGACCTATCAGCTTGAATAACACTCCGGAGAGTGGACTTTGTGTGTGCAGCACGCCAATCTATAAATGCGGAGACGAGAATAAGTTACAAGCACAGGAGACCCATTAAGGGGCACCAGTGGAGGAAGGAGGGCGGTAGCCTGTAACCTGATCAGGGTACAGGCTAGACAGCGCGTGTCAGAAGAACCGATGACGCAGTCAACAGGAAGCTGACATAGTACTGTCAGGACCGATAGTTCTAAGGGAGTACACAAGGAGTCACCAAGACATAAAACAAGCGAGAGCACCGCTATTCATGCTGATACTCCACCTATGACGCAGGTGACATACAATACTAGTACTCCACCTATGGCACTGGGGACATAGAACCATAAACTGGTAGGAAACAAAAATTATTAAGGAACGGCGGAAAAACAGGAAACTAGAAGAAAGCCTTGTCTAAAATAAAAGGATGAGAAAGGATGAACCAAAAACCACTGTAGTACTCCGAAAATGTAGCAGCAAAAAACTTGGGTCATACCGAGCTGAGCTGAGACCAAAATGGAAATGTAACCATCCATGGTAAGCGCAAAAATACTATTCATCCAGAATAGTAGGCACCAAACCAGAAAATCACAGGGAGGCCAAACAGAAATCAATCCTAATACCAAAGGAAGGGGAACAACGGTGACTGAAAGAACCGAGAACTTAACCTAAAGAGAAGACTGAAAAAATCGTATATCAAAGTTGGGGAACAACGGTATAGAAAACCCGATCCGGGAATAGGAACCTAACGCCAATCAATGATAACCAAAGAGACGGATTGAAATATCGTGTGAGCGCAGCAGACGAGAGAATCAAAGCCTAAAGGACGCAGACAAGAGGACACTAAAGACTACGATGGAAAAAAAAAGTCGATGGAAAAATCCACTACCTTAAAAACTATTCTTAGCATAGAATTCATGACTAGGTTGGGATGAAAAAACCATGATGAACTGGTTTCTCACTCAAAGATGGAAGTAAGAAGATTTATGAAAGTTAATTATCATAAATCCCCAGTTACGGCACTAACTAAAACATTCTAGGAGGTGGGTATCGCACCGCAAAGAACTCATGCACTCAAGACAAACCAAGCGCCTAACTAAAGCAAACCAAACTTGCAGCAACTGAAAAAATCCAAAGGATGCGAAGTTAAAATTTTCAAGAAACTTGTAACCAACAAAGGAAACACAGTTCAATGAACAATAGAAGGGTAGATGTACAACCATAGTACATAAAACCTATTGTCCACCTGAAAAATAGTAAACGCATAAAAAGGACTTCAAAGAATTTACTGCAAAGGATGGACTGAAAGGGCGCTTGAAATACACTCGGAAAACAAAGAAAGAGGTGAGCGGCGGTACATCTGCAAGTACAACTGCAAGATTACCCAGCCCACCAATTCACAGTAAAATCCGAAGGGAAACAACTACTACACTCCACAAAAAGTTCCGATCACATGAGGGGCTGGTGATCTAAAAACAGTGTGGAGTAAAAAGAAATAGCTAATCTATGATGAGCTCCACCGAACGAACCATCTGCCTATGGAACTAAGAGTCAGAAACCATCAAGACGCTATAACGGTGGTCTGAATTAAGTACCACCTTCCACCAAAACCAAGAAAGACAGCTGAAAGGAAGCTGCCTAAACAAAGCGTCGTAACGCTCCACCAATCTAGACTACCCTATAAGTCAGTCTAGGAGGTGCTGAGGAATAGGCACTCACACATAGGGCCATGTTAACCTACGTATGAGAACCAGCAGCACCTAAAACAATGAATCCTGGGTGGACTGTAACACCCCAGCCATACGCAGTATCAAGCTAGACCAGTGTTCAAGATCATCACTTACCCATTCGGCAACGGCTACATCATCACATGGGCTTGACCCGAGTAATCCACCAGGGACGACAGGAGGCGTCGGAATTATCGACACCCGCGAGCCATCCGAGGTGGTCGGAGGTTGGCGACTATTAGTCAATGGACCTGATCCAGGTACCACTATGATCGAAGGCTGTCTAAATCCTAAAGCTTCACCGCTAAAACGTGGCACAAAGGAGGGCCTGGCGACCCCCTGAGATTCGGCTAAGATTATAGTTGGATATCCAACTCCCACCCGCCCTAAAACTTCACACACAATACAGCAAGATCAGGCCCTGGTCTAGAATGCAACAATGATACATCCCAGCCAGGCCAGCCAACAACAATTGGGGTTGTTAAAGGGCGTAGGGAATTACCGGTAACACATAACATATCACCGTTTGATGACAGGAGGGATGCAAGCGGGCACGGGGACCCATACTAATGGGAGAACCCAGAAAGACAGTTTAGAACTGAACTGGAGATAGAGAGTACATCACTACTCACTACTAACTGGCGCAACATTGGAAACCCAAATATAATAACCCTTACTCACCAGGGAATACCCAACCAGTCTACCAAATAATGCCTTTCTAACTAGCTTGTTGCGTGACTGCCCAATACTAAGATTACATAGCAAGGGCAACCAAACAAACGCAACAACGACACATCAGGTGCAACCCCAAAGAAAAGCTCCGAAGGAGTCTTGTCTCCCTAGATGAACACGCGATTGCGAAGATAACACACTAGCACCATGCTGAGCAGTGTCATCATCAACAACTCATGCATGCCCCAACTAATCGAGATCAACCATGCCTCTATACCACTTAACTAAAAATTCCTAAGCCCTATCAGAACTCAAACACTTGAACCCAAACTCACGTAGCTAAGGCATACACCTAAGGGGGGAACCAGGGGCACGGGAAGACAAAGTAGTAACCTCTGACGAACCACGGAACGCACCCAGGGGTCACAAGGAGCCTAAGAGAGAAAAATATCCACCAAGATATCATGCCAAAGATCTAGGGCCAGGACGGCGTCCACTGCGGCCTGTAGCATGGGCGAAGTCCGGCGCTGCGAGACCTGGGATCACAGAAGGTGGGGAAGCGTTAGGTCGAAGTCGAGATTTGAGGTATGGGAAAAAAGGAGACGAGAATGACAGTGCAGCAAGTCGCACCTGGTGCAGAAAATCGCACCAATGGCAGAAAATCGCAAATCGCAAGGGCAGAATTCGAACATTTATCGCTAGGATGCGAAGAGCAGAGCCGAGGCATGTAAAGGTCCTAATATCCCGCCGTCGATGATCAGTCAATCTCAAGTCCCCCCCTCTATCGCTCGACTCACCCGGTTGGGGGGTAGAGGGAGCAGCACCCGTAGTGGTGCTGACCATACCCCCCTGCTTCCTACCACCTACAGAATCTCCAGGTCCAGACGCGTAGGTCGTCCTCCTCTGGCGAATCCTACGGCAGTGCCGGCGATCCGCCAGTTTGATCGAAAAATTTCTCCAGAAGGTAGCACAGAGCCACTAGAGCGCAAGCTCATGCCAGGAGCCGACCGTCGGCTGGGCAGAGCAAAGGGGGCAAAGACGACGTAGACATCAGCAGGGAGCTTGGTCGGCTTGGCAACCTCCGGTATGCAGGCAGAGCCTCAAACACCGGAGAAAGGTTAGCGACGTCAAGGACGCGAGCAGACGAAGACGGGGTATCTCCACCGATGTCCAGGCTAGTCGCCGACTTGAGTCTGCACGTCACAGTCATCTACGACAGACGGGAGGAGGCGACAGACGGCAGGGGAGGAAAAGGAAGAGAAGATGGAGGAATGACCGGGGGGGGTTACTTCCACGATGGCGGAAGGACTCTCATGACCGCTAGCAGAGGCAGCTGGTGCACAAACGTCTAGCCAATCATCAAGAGGAGCTGTTCCTCCGTTGGAAGGATTGGTCGCAGCCATCGCTGAGAATGATACTGCGCATCCCGCGCGTCCAGGAAAGACCATCCATGTCATGGAGTTTCTCAAAATGGCGGGAGGTCCTCGCGGAAGTTGCATCGCAAAGCAGTGGTAGTAAATGAAGGGCCGTATAACCTATCAGCTTGGATAACACTCCGGAGAGTGGACTTTGTGTGTGCAGCACGCCAATCTATAAATGCGGAGACGAGAATAAGTTACAAGCACAGGAGACCCATTAAGGGGCACCAGTGGAGGAAGGAGGGCGGTAGCCTGGAACCTGATTAGGGTACAGGCTAGACAGCGCGTGTCAGAAGAACCGATGACGCAGTCAACAGGAAGCTGACATAGTACTGTCAGGACCGATAGTTCTAAGGGAGTACACAAGGAGTCACCAAGACATAAAACAAGCGAGAGCACCGCTATTCATGCTGATAGGACCACCACCCCAGGCTTCCAAGCTGACAACCACGCCCTTGTCCACAAATTGCTGCATGTGGATACACAAGACAGACACCCAGACTGGGACATCCAACCACCCCTCTCCTACATTATCCAAACAGGCATCCTCACCAACAAGGATGGCCAGGACATCCACACACACAAACATCTCTCTTATCTCTACACCCCCACTGGGAAATGTATTGGGCACACCCCCAACAACAGACTTACCTCCCTCCAGCAGAATTATGAGCACTTCAAAACTACCCACCCTACCAAATGGCAACAACTAACCCAGGGAGGAACCTACCATACAGACCTAGCTGCTCTCTTCACTAGGTACAGAGCTACCCCTGCTTCTACCAACATTCTCTCTCCTGTCCTCCACCAAGCCATAGCAAAGCTAGGTATCACCCACCACCGACCTTCTACTCCTCTCAGCTATGATCAGAGCCTTCTCAGCTACTCCTCTCCTCACCTAGCTGACCAGCTCTTTGGGTCCAACGAGGACCCCTTCCACACTGTCTGGACTGGGGGCTCCCTAGTGGACATCCCTAGCTCAGTCACCCTGGCACACCAAGCACTCAGGTGGGCCCTAGCCAGTGCAGATTATGCTGAGACTTCCATCAGTCAGCCCCCCACATGCACTGTCATGCTCATCCCTGACACTTGCTATGCTCCCTACAACAAACTTCTCCACCACCCCTGGGTCCACTACATTGACTCCAGGCCCCACTCTGAACTTTATGATACCTCTGACACCTGGTTGGGCAGTAAACTCCACACCCTCCCATCAACCCAAAAGTTACACCTCATCCTTATCTGCAGTCCCCAAAGTCAACTTACCTACTTTCCCAACCTTCAAGCCTTTATGCAGCTTTGGCACGACCACATGCACAGCCTCTCCCCCCACTGGGAGCCCACCACTATTACCCCACCTGACACCCTCACCTCCTCTGACACTCAGATCACTTACCCTAGAAAATTCAGATCACTCACCTCAAAACCTTGGCACACTCCACACCGCGAGCACCCTCAACCTCTTACTCCTCCAACTACTCACGCATGCACATACCCAGCTATCCTCTCTGCAGGCCTCCAGGTCTACACAGATGGCAGCCTGATCAAAGGTAACTCGGCCTCCCCTAGTAAAATAGGGGCTGCAGTTTATGTCCCCATTGCAGGGATGAGCTACACCATCAACCCAGGTGGGCGGGGGGCCACCAGGACTAACAACAGAGCAGAACTAGTGGCAATTCACCAAGCCATTATTAACATTCCATACGATACTAACCTCACCCTCCACACTGACAGTCTCTGTTCACTTCAACTCATCAAAAAAATGATCCATGATCCCACCACAGCCACGCGCTCCCTACATGCTGAGCTGCTACATTCAATCCAATCTCACCTTATTCAACGAATTGTACATGGCTCACACACCACCCTTTGCAAAGTACGCTCCCACACAGGCATTCTTGGAAATGACCGGGCTGACAGCCTAGCGCGTAAGGCCGCAGATGACCCTGCCTCCAGCAGATATACTGATAACACTGGGGAAATCCCCAGACACAATGTTTACTGGCCCACTGTCCAACCTCCTCGCACACCCATGGGAGATATCCCCCCACGCATTCTAGCACCTAACCTCACACAAGGCATCAGCTCCAACCTACCCACTAGCTGCCACCTTGGCCAACACCCGCTTAAAGGGATTTATGCAACCACCTGGGCCGATAACACTCCTCACCAACTTCCTCATGCAAGTAATAAATTTTGGTCCTCTACCCTTATCCAACATAAAACTAAATTCCACATCCTTAAAGCCCGCTGGGGTCGACTGTGGAATCGTAAACTTGCATATCGGTGGAAACTTCCTTATATTAACAACACCCACCCGCCCACAAACCCTCTATGCCCCATATGCCGCATCTGTGAGGACGGAGCGGGCCACATTCTGGCGGGCTGCTCACACCAGACTTTCAAGGGGCTCTATATCAAGAGACATGACGCCGCAGTGCGACTCATCCACAAGGCCATCTGCACTGGCGACCTGGGCTCACGCAGAATGATTATGGACGCTGGCAAGGAAGAGGACCTCCCCAGGGGGGTCCTAGGCAAACGCCTCCCTGACTGGCTACGCCCTTCCTCTATTACAGAAGAGGCCTGGAGGAGAATGAGACCTGACCTTGCCATCCTACCTGACATAGACTCTCCTACCGTCTTAAGAGATAAAGAAATTTGGCTCCTTGAGCTTGGCTATTGCTCTGATACCAACCATGCTACCAAGTTTATCACTAAACATGCCCAGCATGCTAGACTAGTGGATGGCCTCCAATCGGCTGGATATCTTGTTCACTACGTAGTTATCACAATTGGAACAACGGGTACTATCCCAACTTCCTTTTTGACTTCTATGGCTACACTTGGACTTAACAGATTGTGTGCCCTTCGACTGGCAGACACAGTCCACTCTCACTCTATTTCTAGCTTTCAAAGTATTTTACAGTGCAGACGCTTTATGGAGACCCAACAGGGCTCAATACCAGGGGATTAGTAATTTCCCTGGTTCTCCTTGTTAAAGTTTGCCCACCAGGGGCTTTTTTAGACTCCGTGACAAGGAGACTCTTTTATGGTGACTACTGCTAGCTCCGGCTTACGCAGTGGTGTCCTTAACTTCACGTCCTGAGAGTGGCGCATTACTCGGATGTAACAATTTCAATTTCAATTGTGTTGTGGTAGCGTTTATACCACCCAGGTTTATTCTGCCCACAGACACTGAGCCTCAAGGCCGATAGACAGTGCGTATTATTCCAGATTCAAGTGTGACTCAAGCCCCACAAACACTGAGCAGCCCAAAGTTGGCTGCAAAACGTGTAACAATCCAATGAAGAGTGTGTTGTGGTAGCGTTTATACCACCCAGGTTTATTCTGCCCACAAACACTGAGCCTCAAGGCCGATAGACAGTGCGTATCATACCAGATTCAAGTGTGACTCAAGCCCCACAAACACTGAGCAGCCCAAAGTTGGCTGCAAAACGTGTAACAATCCAATGAAGAGTGTGTTGTGGTAGCGTTTATACCACCCAGGTTTATTCTGCCCACAAACACTGAGCCTCAAGGCCGATAGACAGTGCGTATCATACCAGATTCAAGTGTGACTCAAGCCCCACAAACACTGAGCAGCCCAAAGTTGGCTGCAAAACGTGTAACAATCCAACAAAGAGTGTGTTGTGGAAGCGTGTATACCACCCAGGCTTATTCTGGCCACAAAAACTGAGCCTCAAGGCCGATAGACCGAGCGAATCTTACCAGATTCAAGTGTGACTCAAAGGGAAACACTGAGCAGCCCAGAGTTGGCTGAAAACAAATGTAACAATCCAATCCATTATAGAGTGTGGTGTCACTGGTGTGGTAGCGTTTATGCCACCCACGTTTGTTCTGCATGCAAAACACATGGCAGCTTATAGCCACCTGAGTCTGCTACATGCAACAAAATAAAAATAACAGTAGTCTGCAAACGCCTGAGCAGGATTCAAACGGGGTTCGGCTAAGGAGTTATTGTTGGAGTCATTTAGCGCTTAAAGTCAGCAAATGCGCTGCGCTGTAAAAAATATCGAACTTGACGCCCCGCGGCCCCTGACCGGCGATGGCCGTAGTTTGAATGGGCCTGGCCGGGCCTGGGCCGGGGCCTGCCTGGCCCTAGCGAAGTCGTAAACCCTGGTCCGCCGCATGCGCATGGTGGTAGTGGTGGTAGTGGCCAGAGGGGTAGTGGCAGGGTTTGAGCTATTCCAGTCTGCTGCTCCGATTGCGCGAATCTTTGGCAACCCTTCCCGCTGTCCACCTTCCTATCTTTGCCACTGTTCAACAATTCCCGCGTCGCTTGCGGCGCGCCTTTGACTTTCTTTGAAATGAGTGAGTTTCGAGGAGTTGCTAGAAGCGGAGACAAATGGATAGGACGCGTGCACATCCCGAAAGGCAAGATTCCGAAGCTCCCTGAGAGCTGCCGGATGTCAACCCTCAACTCATTCGCTTACACGACTCAAGAGGAGGCTGCTAGAGCAGTAGACAGGTACGCTGCTACGGTGGTACTGTGATTTCAATGTATGTATGCGTGTGCTACAATCTAGTCCAGGTATCCAAACAGGCTTGAGTACATGTAAGGACCCGATAGAACATAGTTTACAACAGTCTAGTGAGGGTTGCTAACACCTGTTGATGTCCGGTTAGGAGCGCTCAGGAGGTTAAGAACGCTCAGGAACTCGGGCCCATTTCCCCTTACTACCCTTCGAACACATTAATTCTTATCTTTCTTTAATTTGTTTGAAACTTGCTGTATGGCTGCACATGTCTAAGGCTATGGCTAAGACTAAAGACTAAGGCTACTGCACATGACTGAAGACTTAGATTACGACTAATGACTCATGACTAATGACTCATGACTAAGACTCATGTTAAGACTTATGCTAAAACTCCTGCTCATGATATGCTAGTGCACAAACTGTATGTATTCATGTATTTATTTATTTGTAGCTAGTACACAAATTGTATTGATTGATTGATTGATTGATTTATTGATTGATTCGTTGCTAGTTCACAAACTGTATTTATCTATTTATTTATTCCCGAGGTAGTACACAAACCTTATTTGTTTGTTTATGCATTTATTCGTAGTTAGAATGCAAACTGTACAACAACATACATACATACATACATACATACATACATACATACATACATACACACATACATACATACATACATACATACATACATACATACATACATACATACATACATACATACATACACACATACACACAATCATACACACATACATACATACATACATACATACCATACATACATACATACATACATACATACATACATACATACATACATACATACATACATACACACATACATACATACATACATACATACATACATACATACATACATACATACACACAATCATACACACATACATACATACATACATACATACATACATACATACATACATACATGCATGCATGCATGCATGCATGCATTCATACATACATACATACTACATAACATACATACAAATACACAATACACACAATCTCACAACCCCATACATAAATACATACATACATTATGCATACATACATACATAATACATGCAGCATGCATGCACGCATGCATTCATAAATGATGCCTGCTTCTTCATACTACATACACATACTCATCCATTCTCTAATACATATACAGATACAATAACTAACATACAAACATCATCTAAATGCATGCTTGCCTGCATACAGGCAACGCAGTGCTGCCACCATTTATCTCATTCTCAATTGTACAGGATTGAGATGCCCACTTGCACACACCAACCACCCCCACCCTCCCCTCCGAGCAACTTTGTACAGACACACAGCCCCACCAGCATCCCACCCTACATACAAGCGCGACATGCACCATAGAGCTCCGTTCTTCCATGATACAATACCCTGATGCCCCACAATCAATAAATCCACACAACTGGGTGCTTTGCACATGATAACAATACCTGATGCCCACAAATCAACAAATCAGCACAACAACTGTGTGCTTCACATGATAACAATACCTGATGCCCACAAATCAACAAATCAACACAACAGCTGTGTGCTTCACACGATAGCAATACCTGATGCCCACAAATCAACAAATCAACCCAACAGCTGTGTGCTTCACATGATAACAATACCTGATGCCCACAAATCAACAGAACAACTATGTGCTATGCTTGCAAGGATTGTTTACAAGTTGGGACGGCATCCATCAATGAACTTCTGCTTATCTAAGCCCAAAAATCAACGAAACAATTTTGCATTGTGCTTGCAAGGATTCTTTACAAGATTGGACGGCAGTCGACGATGGATGCAAATGCATGCTCTGTACACCCCCACCCCCCACAAGTGCCCGCCCTCACCCCCACCCCCACCCCAGGATTTTTTACAAGTTGGGACGGCATTCATCGATGAACTTCTGCTTATCTAAGGATGATGAACACGAGTTGGACAGCATAGGACTGGAAGAAGTTATGGCACAATTCAGGGCCATGGGCAAGTCGAAAAAGACAAGTGCATACAGGTATTTGGCAATATTCAACAAATCGCATGTCATTAACTGAGGGGGGGGGTGGAGGGTGGGGAATGGGGTGGAGGGTGGAGGGTGGGAATGGAGAGGGGGAAGGGTGTGTGTGTGGTGTGTGTGTGTGTGGGGGGGGGGGGGGGTTGTGTGGGTGTGGGTGTGGGTGGGGGTGTGGGGGGGTAAACACTATGCAGTTGAAGGTGAGGCATACCACCACAGCTGTCATCGTTTTGAACCCTGCCTCCCAACAGCAACCAAATGAATTAGCCTGCGTATCAATTTATCGGTATCAGTCGCCATGAGATCCCATAGCAAGGCTGACAGGCTGGCAGACTTACCAGTCACCATAAGATCCCATAGCAAGGCTGACAGGCTGGCAGACTTACCAGTCACCAAAAGATCCCATAGCAAGGCTGACAGGCTGGCAGACTACCGTCACCATTACCAGTCACCATAAGATCCCATAGCAAGGCTGACAGGCTGGCAGACTACCAGTCACCATAAGATCCCATAGCAAGGCTGACAGGCTGGCAGACTTACCAGTCACCATAAGATCCCATAGCAAGGCTAAGACAGGCTGGCAGACTTACCAGTCACCATAAGATCCCATAGCAAGGCTGACAGGCTGGCAGACTTACCAGTCACCATAAGATCCCATAGCAAGGCTGACAGGCTGGCAGACTTACCAGTCACCATAAGATCCCATAGCAAGGCTATGACAGGCTGGCAGACTTACCAGTCACCATAAGATCCCATAGCAAGGCTGACAGGCTGGCAGACTTACCAGTCACCATAAGATCCCATAGCAAGGCTGACAGGCTGGCAGACTTACCAGTCACCATAAGATCCCATAGCAAGGCTGACAGGCTGGCAGACTTACCAGTCACCATAAGATCCCATAGCAAGGCTGACAGGCTGGCAGACTTACCAGTCACCATAAGATCCCATAGCAAGGCTGACAGGCTGGCAGACTTACCAGTCACCATAAGATCCCATAGCAAGGCTGACTGGCTGGCAGACTTACCAGTCACCATAAGATCCCATAGCAAGGCTAAGACAGGCTGGCAGACTTACCAGCCATCGCTAAGCCTAAAACGACAAGTGCATACAGGTGATTGGCCTTATTCAACAAATCACATGGCATTGTCTAGCATGTGTATCAATTTATCCTTATCAGTCACCATAGGATCCCATCCAAACACTGAACAAACACGTTCTACCCCCTCCTCACATAGCCCTGCCGCCCTTCCCCCACCCCCCCACCCCCACCCCCCCCACACAGACACTGGCCTGCGTATCCATTTATCCGTATCAGTCACCATAGGATCCCATCCAAACACTGAACAAACACGTTCTCCTCCCTCTTCACATGCCCTGCAATCCCCCCCCCCTACCCCCCCACCCCCCCCCACGCACACACGCACACACACACAAACAGCACATCAACTCGCACACACACCTCTCCCCCCCCACCCCAGCAGACCCGGTATCCCCCTGACCCCCTGCACGAACGCAGTCCCGCACATTCCCACAGACCCCCCCCCCCACACACACCTTCCCCCCCCCCCCCCCACCCCACCCCCCACTCCCTCACCCCTCACACCCTCACCCCCCCACACCCACACCCCTCCTCACACCCACACCCAGCACCCACAAACCGACACTCCCCTCAATCCCAAACCGTCCACAGCACCCTACCACCCCCCCCCCCCCCCCCCCCCACCACCACCACCACCACCACCCTGCTCCTTCCACAACCCACATACCCTCCCTCACACCACACACACTACACACTACACCACACGCAGCACCCACCCTCCACACCCCACACCACTAACTACACACACCCCACACACTCCACACACCCACACACTCCCACACAACCCGCTCACCCCAATACTCCACAACCCCCCACACCTGCAACACACCCTACAAACCCCCCACACATCTCACACACTCCGCACACATCCCACACATACCACACACACCAACAACACCCCCCCCCACACACCTTCCCCCCCCCCCCCCCCCCCCCACCACCACCACCACCACCACCACCACCACCACCACACACACACACGCACACCACACCACACACACCACACATACCACACACACTACACACACCACACACACCGCACATACCGCACACTCTACACACACTACACACACCACAAACACCACACACACCACACACACTACACACATACCACACAACAGACACAACAGGCACAACACACACAACAGACACTTTCAGTCATAACAGGGGGAATTGTGTTTCGTACACCCATACACCCCACATCCCACGCCCCCTTCACCCCATAACCCACACCCACATAACATTGCATTATTTTCCATAGCATTATTATTTATTTGCAGAGGAATTTGTTTCATTACAAGGACAGTGTGTGTCATACACCCATACACCCCACATCGCACATCCCCCTCACCCCACACCCCACATCACATTGCATTAAATCTCATTGCATTATTTGCAGGGAATTGGTTTCATGACAAGCGAAAGTGTGTGGCATGCACCCAGACACCCCACGGCCCCCTCACCCCACACCCTACGCCCCCCTCACCCCACACCCCACGCCCCCCTCACCCCACACCCCACGCCCCCCTCACCCCTCACCCCACGCCCCCCTCACCCCACACCCTACGCCCCCCCTCACCCCACACCCCACGCCCCCCTCACCCCACACCCCACGCCCCCCTCACCCCACACCAGCACCCCTAATCACATTGCATTATTTCTCGTTGCAATATTTGCAGGGGAATTGGTTTCATTACAAGAGACAGCGTGTGGCTAGTGAACGTACACGTCAATTCATTGCGTCTACACCTTGGCTCATTCCAAGAAGAAGCTGATGCAGCGTTTTGTTATGACCGAGCTCTTGTAGCCCTTGGGTAAGTTTGTCATAATGCGATTGATACTTTTTGCATTTATTATATAGTATAAGCATATATTGTATTTGCATATATTATATGACCGAGCTCTTGTAGCCCTGGGTTAAGTCTATCATTATGTGATTGAAACTTGTTGTATGCATTATATCAATTATGTGTATGATTTGTTATGATAGAGCTCTTGTTGCCCTGGGGTGAGTCTATCATTATGTGACTGATACTTGTTGTATGCATTATATCAATGATATGTATGATTTGTTATGATAGAGCTCTTGTTACCCTGGGGTGAGTCTATCATTATGTGATTGAAACTTGTTGTATGCATTATATCAATTATATGTATGATTTGTTATGATATAGCTCTTGTTGCCCTGGGGTGAGTCTATCATTGTGTGATTGAAACTTGTTGTATGCATTATATCAATTATATGTATGATTTGTTATGATAGAGCTCATGTTGCCCTGGGGTGAGTCTATCATTATGTGATTGAAACTTGTTGTATGCATTATATCAATTATATGTATGATTTGTTATGATAGAGCTCTTGTTGCCCTGGGGTGAGTCTATCATTATGTGATTGAAACTTGTTGTATGCATTATATCAATTATATGTATGATTTGTTATGATAGAGCTCTTGTTGCCCCACAATTTGTAAATAATCAGTATTTTGGGGGTCCATATTCACCCGTACTGCCCATGTACTGCCATCCAAAACCTGGTGTAACAATTACTTATGAGGAAAGATGTGCACATTAGGGCTACCTACTTTTATTTTACAAAAACTTGTTTTTGATAGCGATAGGCTCCGTTCCACTTCTACGTAGAATCCGTACCGACCTAGGGAGCCCCATAGTGTAAAAAACCACATGTTTACCATATACATGTTTACCATATACATGTTTACCATATACATGTTTACCATATACATGTTTACCATATACATGTATACCATACCACTCAGGGTCGGACTTAGGCACTTATGGAGATACTTTGTTTTTTTATATAACAAGTTTTTTTTTAAATAACTATATTTCCCACTTTCAATACCGACAACAGGAGGTCAAATGGGGTTGTGGTGCCAGCAGGGATTTTTTCCCCCACTATATATAGCGATCACTAGTTTTGACCCCGTTTTAGCAAAATTATCGCTATTAAATGTTGTAAACAAGTTTTGTTTTTGCTCTCAAAAGCTTTAAAAAGGGCTACAAAAGCTATACAAGACAATAAAACGCTGTCTCTGGAGGCCTAAAACCACAAAGCTAGAAAACAACTTTTAGATTTGAAAACAAAACTGGGTGCTAGTTGAGGTGGTGGTTGATATGGATGTGGTTGTTGTCCCTGGACTATTGGAACCTTTACATACTCAGAGCTTTTATAATACCAATGTTCTCCACTTTAAATTCTGACAACAGGAGGCCGGATAGTGAGCTCAACTTTCCGGACAGAAGGGCTGAATCCGAATCCCTAATTGATGACAAGACGTTGATGAAATTATTCGGCACTGTTGTGAAGAAACAGATCCAAGCCCTAGTCTTACAAGATCAGCAGTATCGGCAGGGAAGCGCGAAAATAAAATCTGACAACCAGGCTTTTCAGGTATGTTAGACTGGCTTTGAGTCCCTACCGCCTGGAGGGTGACACTTACTATGTCTGCCATGGTGACTTTCCCCAGCTGCGGCGTGCAGGAGGGTCCCTTTTACCACCACGTCCCTCAAGGCGTTTATTATTATTATTATCTGTGATTATTATTATTATTATTTCTTCTCCCGTCCATGTTGTTATCAGGAAAGTTGTTTTATTTATTTATTTATTATTATTATTATTATTATTATTATTTCTTCTCCCGTGCATGTTATCAGGAAAGTTTAATTCATTTATTATGATTATTATTATTATTTCTTTTCCAGTTGATGTTGTCAGCAGGTGTGACGGTATGGCTCTGTATATGTACTATAGAATGAGTACTCGGACATCATATGAACTCCTTTGCCGAATGTCGCTATGGTGTAACGATTCTAATCTGTTACATCAGGAAAGTTTTATTTTTTATTTTATTATTGTTATTATTTGTCCCGTTCATGTTGTTACCATAAGTAGTATCTCAAGATTAGCTGACCAACAGACAAAGCTGATTAAGTGAACAGATCGTTAGTGGAGAATCTCTGTTGATTTGTTTTTCAGTCGTGGGATGTTGTAAGAGTCAATGTGTTCACATTCGTTAAGGACAGAGACAAATCTGCTCTAGCTTATCCCAGATGATGTGATGAGTAAAGCATAAGGATGTGGATGCCTTGCCCTTGTGGCATTGCATGCTACATGATGGTGCTACTTAAGTGTCCTGGAATCAGGCTTGCGTCGCACGTTTTGCTACCTAACCTGACCTAACCTAACATAGCCTAACCTCACCTCACCTGCCCTAACATAACCTCACCTAGCCTGACCTGACGTAAACTGACCTTAACTAACCTGACCTAACATAACCTCACCTAACCTGACATAACATAACCTCACCTAACCTGACATAACCTAATATAACCTGACCAAACCTGACCTAACCTCACCTCACCTAACCTGACCTGACGTAAACTGACCTAATACAATCTGACCTCACCTAAGCTAGCCTGACCTAACATAACCTCACCTAACCTAACTTGACCTAACCTGACCTAAGCTGACCTAACATAACACAACCTCACCTAACTTGACCTAACCTGACCTAAGCTGACCTAACCTAATCTAACCCTACCTAACCTAGCCTGACCTAACATAACCCGACCTGACCTAACCTGACCTGACCTACAGAAACTTATAGAAGACAAAAAAACTGGTTGGCAAGCATTCATGGTTTGTCACTTATTTCACCGGCTTGTTGGACAGTTACTTTCTGGCAAGGATCAATAGTCAATAGTAGTAATTCCCGAGTTTCCCGAGATATTGGCGAGGTTTGAAAGCCCAAATTCCTGAGGTTCCCGTGGTCCTGGCAGCGTTCGATAGTCCAAATTCCTAAGGTTTCTATGCAATTGGCAAGGTTTGATAGCCCAGATTCCCGAGGTTCGCTTCATTCTGGCGAGGTTCAACAGCCCGAATTCCCGAGGTTCCCTAAACCCGAAGTCCTTGTCAGCCTCTTTGCTTGCTTGCTGCTTAAGTCTTACCTCCTTTATAACATAATAAATCAATGGTATGCTTATTACAAGGCGTGAGGGTGAGGTGCCCAGCCCGTTTGCTTGCACTGGGGTCAACCTCAATTGTGTGTGTGGGGGTGAGGGGGGGGAGGCTGTCAGTCCTCATCCTTTATTTATTCTGACCTGTCTTTATTTTATTATTATTGTTGTTATTATTATTATCATCCTTATTTTATTAATATTTTATTTATAAATACCGGTATCTGTCTTCAAATTGTTCATGCACATTTTCAAACTGTGCCTGGTCCTTTCAGGCTGTTAAAACACTCGAAAGAAAGCAAGGCGCAAGCCTGTGCCCTGGCCTGTGCCCTGCCGGACCATCCCAGCCCAGCGTCGAATGTCCAGGGCCAAGTGGGGGCCAGCGCAGAATCCATGGCGGCAGCAGGTCAGTGACATCACCAATGCTTTGTTCAGGGTTCAGGGTTTAGGTTAAGAATCCATGGCAGCAGCAGGTCAGTGACATCACCAATGCTTTGTTCAGGGTTTAGGGTTCAGGTTTAGAATCCATGGCAGCAGCAGGTCAGTGACATCACCAATGCTTTGTTCAGAGTTTAGGTTTAGAATCCATGGCGGCAGCAGGTCAGTGACATCACCAATGCTTTGTTCAGGGTTTAGGGTTTAGGTTTAGAATCCATGGCAGCAGCAGGTCAGTGACATCACCAATGCTTTGTTCAGGGTTTAGGGTTTAGGTTTAAAATCCATGGCAGCAGCAGGTCAGTGACATCACCAATGCTTTGTTCAGGGTTTAGGTTAAGAATCCATGGCAGCAGCAGGTCACTGACATCACCAATGGTTTGTTCAGGGTTTAGGGTTAAGGTTTAGAATCCATGGCAGCAGCAGGTCAGTGACATCACCAATGCTTTGTTCAGGGTTTAGGTTAAGAATCCATGGCGGCAGCAGGTCAGTGACATCATCAATGCTTTGTTCAGGGTTTAGGGTTTAGGTTAAGAATCCATGGCAACAGCAGGTCAGTGACCTCATCAATGCTTTGTTCAGACGCTCTGTGTCTAGGGATCGGCATATCAGATGATTTTGACCAAAGGCGAGTATGATGTCATATGATACCATACAAATTGCATCATATGATACCGTACATAACGGTGACTATAGCTAGCTCCGGCTTACGCTATGGTGCCCTTAACTTCACGTCCTGTGAGTAACGGTATAACACGGATGTAACAATTTCAATTTCAATTTCAATACCGTACATAAATGGTAACTTTAGCCTACTCAGACTGCCGGCATCATATGATATCGTATGATGGCATGATATCATATTGCCTATCCATATCTGTGTCATCATTCAACCTTGATCAACGGGTTATCATGGTGTTCTCAAGCAATGATAACGCCTGGTTGGGCGTAGGATTAAGGGAGCCCTGTCTTATGGCAGTAGAGAACGGGCTGCTACTTAACCTGAACAGTGCTACCATGGCGGTTGACAGCGACCGCGAATACTGAAGGGCACCCGTAGGGATTCAAACCCAGCACCTTCTTCAGTCCAGCGAAATGATCAACCATTGAACCATTCGCCGAACCAGGATGTGCCTTCTTGTATCTATATTTGTCATTCTATAGTATCCCTACCACTGATCATAATTCTGGCTACATGTCTGTAACAGCTTCCAGGCAGCTCTCCTGGGCGGGGGTGAGGTTGTGTAAGGAATCAGTACCAACACCAACCAACAATATCATTATCATCAACAACAGCAACAATATCATCATCATCATTGTAACCAACGAGGAAAACGTGGTGACCGATAGGGGGACGTGAGGCTCGTTACCGCGCACACTTCACTCCACTTTCGTAAGACCGACACCCACTATCAGTGTGCACGTCCGGACCGGCCAGGTCCCCTTCCGTCGAAGGAGATTTCCTCAGGCAGGCAACCTGCACTTTGGTTCTAGCGGGGATCGAACTCGGGGTGCTCGGGCGACGATTCGCTCCAAGCAGGCCCTTAACGGCTCCACCAATTGTAACCAATAAGGAAAACGTGGGGACCGATAGGGGGATGTGAGGATTGTTACCGCTCACAATCATCATTTCAACCACCACAAACAACACTGACAACAATAATGGCAACAAAAACAAAACAAAATAATGACACAAACCAAAATATATGCAGGGGCTCCCGACAGCGTTCTGTTCACGTGGCAGCAGATACGACCACGACAGCATGTGAGGAGGCAAAGCCGCTGAGGGGCAAAAGGGGAGAGGCAGGTGTCCACGGTACTCTTTCAAAAAAGCTGGTGTTTTCAGTTTGTTCCATTTCAACTAATGCTATCGAGCTCAGGCTGTATGGTATAGTATTACCCAGCATCAATGATACGGGTCTGCGGATCGAGCCCTGGCCAGGTTCACATTTTTCAGACATGCCGCCTAGGAAGGGGCAGAGACCCTCCCTCCGTGCTGTCGTGCGGTAGTCCAAGCTCTGGCGCAGTTGCGGTCAGCGAAACCGAATAAACTCAACATAGTAGCCATTCTCTAGTATGTAGGGTACATGCAAAGGAGAGGATTCCTTCAACCTCGCGTCCTATGGCAGGTCATACTAATTTTCGATTAACCATTTTCACTTACTTTGGATTTTGAGGTGCTGATGCTGATATTGTGTCGTTCTTGAGCCAGCTTTCAGCTCCATGTATGTTTTGTTTATTCTATTTTTTCTTTAGTTAGCTTTTAGCTCCGTGTATATTTTGTTTGTTCTATTTCGACTTAAGTCAGCTTCCAGCTCCATGTTTATTTTGTTTGTTCTATTTTTACTTTAGTCAGCTGTATGTATGGTACATGCAAACGAGAGGGTTCTTTCAACCTCACGCCCTGTGGTAAGGCGTATGAATTTGAATTTGAACGGGAAGGCTCCTTCAACCTCCCGTCCTGTGGCAAGGTGTATGCATTTGAATTTGAATCTGGTTTTGAATTTGAACGGGGAGGTTCCTCACGTCCTATGGCAGCTCGTACTAATTTTCGATTAACCATTTTAACTTACTTTGCTTTTAGAGGTGCTGATGCTGATATTGTGTCGTATTTGAGTCAGCTTTCAGCTCCATGTATATTTTGCTTATTTTATTTTTACTTAAGTCAGCTTTTAGCTCCATGCATGTTTTTTTATCCTATTTCGACTTAAGCCAGCTTCCAGCTCCATGTATATTTTGTTCGTTCTATTTTGACTCTAGTTAGCTTTTAGCTCCATGCAGGGGGGGGGGGGGGGGGGGGGGGGGGGGGGGGCAGAACGACAGACAGATTTTGGACCGCACCTTCGATATGGTGTCCGAGATTCAAGATGGGTAGTTGGTAATTGTGGGAAGTTTCATATCAAAAAGAAGGGGGAAAGAAGTTGGGAAAAAAGTTCCCCCCCCCCCCCCACGCCTCCTAAAACCCCAATATAACCTCACAGCCTACCCCCCCTAAAATGAGGTCATTCGAAAGATCTTTTAAATCCCATTCCAGTTATGCTCTTACATCTTTCATGAGGCTGCCCTATCAGCTTGAAATCACTCCGGTAGAGTGGACAGTAGATTAAAGCAGCGGAACAGACGCACCAATCTATACACGGAGACAAGGATAACGTTACAGACACAGGAGACCCATAAAGGGGCACCTGTGGTGAAAGGAGGCGGTAGACAGGAACCTAACAGGGTACAGATCAGACTGGAGACGTAGGTGACAGGAAGCTGCCACTGAGTCATCTCAAGATGACTCAGTCCCACGGGAAGCTGGCTCAGGAGAGCCGATAGTTCTAAGGGAGTACATAAGTAGTCACCAAGTCATAAAACGCGTGAGAGCACCGCTATACATGCTGATACTCCACCTATGACACAGGTGACATACAATAGTACTACTCCACCTATGGCACTGGTGACATAGAACTATATGTAACAAATTAAAAAAAAAAAAAAAAAAAATCAAAGAACTCCGAAAAATAAAAATCGAGAGAAACTTCAAATGAAACCCGAAGGGTGTAAGGGAAGGTATGAAGCAAGGCAAAGAATCAAAATTTGCCAAGTGGATATAAGAGGACAACTAAATATCAAAGTCGGGTAACAACGGTATAGAAAACCCGATCCGGGAATAGGAACCTAATGCCAATCAATGATAACTTAAAGAAACTCTAAATGTAACCAAAAATTCCAGAATACATGTAACCAAAATTCTAAAATACATGTACCCAAAAATTTGGTTTAAGGAGAAGCAGTCATTCCAAACATGCGAATGAAACGCCAGAACACCATAGGATCAAGGGGCTTGGTGAAGGGGTCAGCACAGTTGTCCTTAGTGTTAACATAGGCAACATCCACCTGGCCATCCTCCACCAGCTCCTGGATATAGTGATGGATGACATCAATGTGCTTGTTGCGAGGGAGCAGCTGACAGTCATTGGCCCAGCTCAAGGACCCCAAGTTGTCACCCTGAATGGTGACCAGGTCACAAGGCAGCCCTAGATCAATTCTCAACTTTTTCAACCATTGCACCTCCCTGGCAGTCTGAGACAGGGCCTGATACTCAGCCTCACTGGAGCTAACAGCAACAGTGGGTTGCCTTTTGCTCATCCAATTCACAAGGCAGCCTCCAGCAAGCACAGCATAGCCAGTCTGAGATCTCCTGTCAGACCCATCATCAGCAAAGGATGAGTCACTAAAGACAGTAAAAGAGAAACCAGGGCTGTGAGTGTAAGTGAGGCCCAGATGGGAATGTTCTCTCAAATACAAAAGCAAGCGCTTGGCTGCAGCCCACAGGGGGGCAGTGGGTTGAGCAGAAAACCTTGACAGGTAGCTAACAGCAAAAGAAATATCAGGCCTTGTGCAGGTAGCCACAGCAAAGCCCCCACAAGAGAGAGGTACTGGCTATTAGAGGCCAGAGGTTCTCCAGGAGGATCAGTGACAGTGCACTTGGACATGGGAACTGAAAACTTGGGCTTGGTAGCAGCAGTGAGACCAAACTGCTCCACCAGCTCAACAATGTAGGAGTGCTGGGAGAGGTCGATCTTAACACACCTGCCGTCAGAATCAAGTGTACAAGTCATGTCCAATGAAAGGAACTGGACAGGTACACCCATTTCCTTGACTTCCCACCCAGCTGCTTCCATAGCCTTGATCAGCAAGGCATACCTATGCAGCTCACTAAAAGCACAGATAAAGTCATCCACATAGGTCAGGACATAGCTCCACCCACCAGTAGAATCCCTCCTGAAATACAGAGCAGGTTCAGCTTTGCACATGGTAAAACCGTGGGCAACCAAAACCTGCTTTACATCTTTGCTCCAAGCCCTGGGTGCCTGCTTCAAACCATAAAGAGATTTAATTAGCTTGCACACAAGGGGAACATTGTCAGGACCAAGTTCATGAAAGCCCTCAGGCTGGTAGCAGAACAGGTCCAGACCAGGTTACAGCTTGGCATTCAAGAATGCAGTCTTGATGTCCAGCTGCCTCACAAACATTTTTCTATGAGTGATGGCAGCAAGGAGCACACGAAGACCTGCTTTAGAGGAGACGGGGGCATATACATCATGGTAGTCCAGCCCAGGACGTTGCAGAAAACCACGAACTACAAAACGAGCTTTAAAACGCAAAGAACCATCAGCCCCATGTTTCTTGACAAATAACCATCTGCCAGATAGAATCCTCTGCCTAGGAGGCTGTGGAGTGAGGACCCAAGTGCCATGAGCATGGAGGGAGGCCATCTCATCCTTCATAGCCTGCAGCCAGAGATCTCTGTCTGGGTTGGTAGGTAACATTGCAGCTTTATAAGAGAGTTCAGTAGAGGTAGAAATAAAAGTCCCCACGTACAAGCAGTGTACTTGTACATGGGCAGCGGGGATATCAGCAGTATCAGCAGTAACCGGTAATAAAGCCCCCAGCGCAGCACTCATGCGTGGTTGAACAAGGCCGGCCTCCTTTGCCTCTAAATTGTCGAAGCCTGGGTACACTGGAACACCCCAGCCATATGCAGTATCTGACCCGGACCAGTGTTCGAGGTCATCACTCACATCATCTGTGACGGCCACATCGTCGCAATGCCTGGTCCGGTATAAACCACCAGGTATAGCAAGGGGTGAAGTGATCAACAACTCCCGCGAGCTATCCAAATAGGTGGACGGGGGGTGGCGACTAGTGGGCAGTGGACCTGTACTAGGTTCCACTATGACCCGAGGCTGTCCTAATCCTACGACTTCACCGACGAAACGTGGCGCAGAGGAAGGCCCGGCGACCCCCTGAGATTCGAATAAATTAGAGCTTGAAGGAACATCAGACTCCCCCTGGCCCAATGCCGCCGCACGCGATACAGCACCATCATTACCTGGCCTGGGACGCATCGTCATCCCATGACCAGTAAAGCGGTCAACAATCGGGGTTGGTAAAGGGCCCAGGACATTGTCAGTAGTATCAAGCCCTTTACCGATGATAGCGCCAGGGGTGCGAGAAAAAACTGAGATCCATCATAGGGAAAGAGCCCAGGGATACAGTTATAGCTAAACTGTTCATAGAAGAGCACATCACGACTCTCTACCACCTGGCGCAACTTAGGAACCCAAACAAAATAACCCTTACTCACCAGAGAATACCCAACCAGTCTACCAGATAACGCCCTTTCGTCAAGCTTATTGCGCTTCTTCCCATTCACTAAGGTAACATAGCATGGGCACCCGAACACGCGCAATAACGATACATCAGGTAGAACCCCAAAGAACAACTCATAAGGAGTCTTGTCACCCTGATTAGGCAGCCGGTTGCGTAGGTAACACGCGGCGAGGAAGGCATAGGGCCAGAAGGACTTAGTGAGCTTAGACTCCAAGTGAATGCTCCTAGCTACGTTCTGAAGGACCCCATTGTACCGTTCCACAGTCGCATTCTGCTGAGCAGTGTAAGCCATGGACAATTCATGCACAGCACCAACCGATTCTAACCAATCCTCGAACCACTTCACTATAAATTCCTTAGCCCTGTCAGACCTAAGACACTTGAAAACAAATCCATGCAGCTGAGTCATCCATCTGAGGATGGTAGTTTGAACTGCTAAGGGAGCTTCATCCCTGGTTCTCAAGCACAAGACCTCAGCATAGCCAGAGTATTGGTCAGTGAGACACAGAACATAAAACTCCCCACGCAAGCCCCTAATATTAAATGGCCCCATGATGTCCAAGTGAAGGCGTTGTAATGGGGCACGGATCCTAGTTTTGCTTTCTTTAGGAAAAGGGATACGTTTTCCCTTTGCCTTCTGACAAGCATCACATGGGATCTTAGACAGTCTTTGCACCTGTTGGAGAGTGAGGGGTAAGTTCTGAACCAAACCCTTCCTTACAAGGTTGTGCATGGCATCATAGCCAGGGTGACCCAGCCGCCTATGCCACAACCATTCAGGAGTGGTAGGGATCACAACTCCACCATCCTCATCAACATCAAGAGCAAAAGCTGGATAATCTTCAGCACCATACAAACGGCCACGAGGGGTGTGACAAGGCCTACATGCAAACTTGTACACACCATCACTGGAGGCAGGGAAAGACCACAGAACAGAAGAGCCCTGTGTGGCAGTACAACTAAGACTATCAAAAGAAATCTTGCAGTTGTGAGCATGGGCAACAGCATTTACTGACATGAGGTTCACCGGACAGTGTGGGATGTAGAGAACATTGGTTAAAGTGATTGGTGTTGGTAACCAATCACTACATAACACAATAGAACCCTGACCCACAGACCGTTGAACCACACCATCACCAAATTTAACTGCTGGCCCAGTCTCAGAAGCATGAAACACAGTGAACAAAGACATATCACCTGTGATTGACATCCCAGCTCCAGAATCAACATGCCAGACACCCTCAGACAGGCTCGGGCTGCAGACATTTGAAAATTTCGCAGTGCAAGAGAAAAGGACAGAGCGTACCTCCTATTTCTTGTCCAAAGCATACCCATCAATCTGAGCCTGCAAGGAGGCCAGCTGCCGCGGAGTAAGCACACCTGGAAGGGCCAAGGCCATGGGCACCGGATTGGTAACCGGTGCACCAGGCTTGGTCTTACGCAGGTGCGGATGCTTCGTGAAACAGCGATCCTCCGAGTGGGTCGTCTTGCTGAGGCATGGGCCCCAAGTGCAATCAAGACGTCGCTTGTTGGAACCAGAACCCTGAGAACCAGATCCCTGCCCACGCTGAAACGCAGCATTGGCAGGAACCTGGGGAGCGTCCCGGGACCAACCAGGATGCCTGGAGTCGGACCTGGGGAGAGAAATGTTCAAAATGTCGAGAGACCGATATGCCTCCAGACAAGACCAGTAATCTACAGTCTGTCTGTTAGCCAACATCATACCGTACTGGATCCGCAGCGATTCAAATCGGATCAAACGGATCCCATTCACAATGGTTTCCATGGCGTGGCGCTGAGTGACAGGATGTCCAGCACTGCGGAGGTCAGTGCACAGACTGCGAACCATGCGAAAGAAATCATCGACACGGTCAGAAGGGCCCATGTGCGCATTATGAAGTTCGATACGCATGAGAGGGACTCTAGAGGCAAGGGCATCAGACTGCGTCTTCCGGATATCCAAAAGGATATCCCGAGGGGTGGCAAAGTCCTGGTATACCTTGACCATATCGTCCTCCATGTTCGCGAGCATCATAGTTAAACACATGAACTCCTGACGTTCGAGAGGCAGTGCACTGAACCCCAACAGTGCAGGATCAAACCGAGACTCACCATGAATGAGGGTATTAGACCCAGCTCCATTCGCAGAAGGGACAGGAGCCAAGGACCTACGAATGTCCATGAAATACTCCGCAGCAAGACCAGCGTCAAGAGCGCGCTGGTCGTCTATGTTCCTAATCACAGGAATGGACCTCGCAACACTCATAAGCAGCTCGAAATCTGGGCTAACAGGACACAGAGGGACAGGCACTCGCACAAACTGATAACCAAGCTTCTCGTGATCACTACGCCTCGTACCACCAAAGGAAACACCATGATCTGGGGGATACAGAATCCCAGAAGTGACTGGACCAAGAAAAGAACGACACCTGGTACCAAGCTCAGAGAAAGCCATCACTCGGCGATGCCTCAGCTTCACACTAACATTTGCCATTGTAGCCTGCATATCCATCCGACCGTACAAAGAGCGGTTCAAGGACTCACCATCCCGTCGATCCTGGTTGATCAGGCGGTAGTCCCGCAAGTTCAAAGTCGGAGGAGATCCACCAGTGAGCAGATGCTCCCAAGATTCGCATGACCGCGTATATAGCATAGGAGGAGGGCCAGGGGCAGGAGGCAGCTCCACCGGCGGAGGCGGAGGGGGTTCCAGGGAGGTACCAGCAGCAGAGGTGCGTGCAGAGGAAACAGCAGCCTCGCGAGAGCGAGTGTGGTAGCCAGGGAGGCCACGCTCCATGGGGGCAGATGCAGAGGAAAAAGAAGCAAAGCCCTTCAAGAAAGTGGGCTTAGCCACCTCCGGGTAAGCCGGGGGAACAGGCTCAAAGGGAGGCGCCGACGAAGGCTGAGGCTGATACACAGGCGAAAGCTCTCGATTAGGCATCTGCTGATCAGCAGGCTCATACACCGGCGAAACAGCGGAAGTCTCAAAGACACGAGTGGCAGCAGCAGATGGGGTCACGCCACCGAAGTCAGCACTCGTAGCACTCTTCAAGTCCTCCTCATCATCAGTAGTAGTAGAGTAGTCTTCATCATAATTGAAGGGGACGCAATGAGGCTGCGGGTCTGATGCACAACGGATGATCTGTGTCTGTACACAACACAGCTTCATCAGGACATCCTCAACATCAGAGGACAGGCGTCGAACATTGAGAGAAGGAACCGTAAAGTTGGAGGATTGATCGGGGGGGGTTACTTCCTTGATGGCGGAAGGACCCTCCTCTCCGGCAGCAGAGGCCGCTGGCGCGCAGTCGTCTAGCCAATCTAGAGGAACCTTCACCCCCGTTGGGAGGATTCGGTCGCATCCATTGCTCACAATGACACTGCGGATCCCACGAGCCCATGAAACACCATTAAGTTTGGTAAGTTTCACAAAGCCGGCAGGAGGCCCTCGCGGAAGTTGCATTATCAAAGCAGTGGTAGTGATGAGGAGCCCAGTAACCTATCAGCTTGAAATCACTCCGGTAGAGTGGACAGTAGATTAAAGCAGCTGAACAGACGCACCAATCTATACACGGAGACAAGGATAACGTTACAGACACAGGAGACCCATAAAGGGGCACCTGTGGTGAAAGGAGGCGGTAGACAGGAACCTAACAGGGTACAGATCAGACCGGAGACGTAGGTGACAGGAAGCTGCCACTGAGTCATCTCAAGATGACTCAGTCCCACGGGAAGCTGGCTCAGGAGAGCCGATAGTTCTAAGGGAGTACATAAGTAGTCACCAAGTCATAAAACGCGTGAGAGCACCGCTATACATGCTGATATGCCCAAAGGTGATTTATCGCAAAGTTAAGATTTGGGCCGCTTTGGTTGAAAAACACTTTGGACCCCTCTAACTTTTGTACAACTTTATTTTTGGATTAAAAACAACTTTTTTTTTTAGTTTGAGGAAAGGCTCTTTTCATAGCGAAGGTGCGGTACGGCAGCTTTTTTCTTGCCCCCCCCTCGCACGTTTGTTTATTTAATTCAAGGATGTTCATTTTATGGTCCCCCCCCTCGGCTCCATGTATGTTTTATTTATCCTATTTTGACTTTAGTCACCTTTCAGCTCCATGTATGATTTGTTTATTATATTTTGACTTTAGTTCGCTTTCAGCTCCATGTTTATTTTGTTTAATCCATTTCGACTTTATAATAGTTTCGTTTTGTTCTTTTGCAAGCCCCCAAATGTCATTCGCATGTATGCTACAGTAGAGGGGGCAGTTTTCTTTAAGTGACATTGGAAGTTCGAATGTTGAAGCTGAATATTAGAATCAAAACGGGAGTGATAAACACTGGCAGGTATGAGCCCTCAACCAACATGTATCATATATGTATAATCATGCAGCCCCAACCCTGCCCCAACCCAACAATTTGCAACCTATGAATAGGACCTCGCGTTCACTGGCGGTGAGGTAGGCAGGAAAAGGAAGAAGCCTGCACCAAGGGTTTTGAAGAAGAAAGTGGACATGAGTGAGAGTGCTGAGGAAGACACTGAGGAGGTGAAGGACGAGGAGGTGCCAATGAAACATGATGTCAATGTGGCCAATGGTGTCAGAGATGACAATGAGGAAGCTGTCCAGGAGGATGAGGACGTGCCCATGCACGTTGATGTCAATGAGGACAATGGGGACAACAGTTTCAATGATGACAATGGGGAAGCTGTCCAGGAGGATGAGGAGGTTTCCATGCACTATGATGTCAATGAGGACAATGGGGACAACGGTGTCAAGGAGGACAATGGGGAAGCTATCCAGGAGGATGAGGAGGTGCCCATGCACAGTGATGTCAATGAGGACAATGGGGACAATGGTGTCAATGATGACAATAGGGAAGCTATCCAGGAGGAAGAGGAGGTGCCCATGCACAATGATGTCAATGGGGAAGCTATCCAGGAGGATAAGGGCACAGACGATGTGCAAGGCCAGGGTCCAGCTGCTGCCAGCAGTCACCAGGACGGTCCAGTGCCTAGGAGGCGGAGGAAGATGAGGTTTCCTAGGAGGTGCCTAGAAGGTGTCTAGAGGAGGAGGAAGATGAGGTTTCCTAGGAGGTGCCTAGAAGGTGTCTAGAGGAGGAGGAAGATGAGGTTTCCTAGGAGGTGCCTAGAAGGTGTCTAGAGGAGGAGGAAGATGAGGTTTCCTAGGAGGTGCCTAGAAGGTGTCTAGAGGAGGAGGAAGATGAGGTTTCCTAGGAGGTGCCTAGAAGGTGTCTAGAGGAGGAGGAAGATGAGGTTTCCTAGGAGGTGCCTAGAAGGTATCTAGAGGAGGAGGAAGATGAGGTTTCCTAGGAGGTGCCTAGAAGGTATCTAGAGGAGGAGGAAGATGAGGTTTCCTAGGAGGTGCCTAGAAGGTGCCTAGAGGAGGAGGAAGATGAGGTTTCCTAGGAGGTTCCTAGAAGGTGCCTAGAGGAGGAGGAAGATGAGGTTTCCTAGGAGGTGCCTAGAAGGTATCTAGAGGAGGAGAAAGATGAGGTTTCCAAGGAGGTGCCTAGAAGGTGTCTAGAGGAGGAGGAGGATGAGGTTTCCTAGGAGGTGCCTAGAAGGTATCTAGAGGAGGAGGAAGATGAGGTTTCCTAGGAGGTGCAACAAATGATGTACTATCCAGAGCAGGGGTAAATTAGGACTGATCTCCGTTGGAGGTCAATGAAGATTTAGGACAAGCCTTTCAGAATATACATGTATGTATGTTACTGTCCAGGGGTAGTCTTGCTATGCATTTAATATCATCCCTATTACTTAAGAAGGTAGTGTATGTGGAACTATGGTTTCTATCCTCTGACATCATCCAATTCAAATTGAGTGCCACTACTTTCTCACGCTTCTCATATACCCTTAACGAATTGAGTACGGTATACACCTATTTCCCATCTTTTCTTGCCGGTACATTTTCGAGATGAAGGGGGTCCTTGCTCGATTGGATTTATTCTTAGTTGTGAAAGAACTTTCGTCCCAGGATGTGGGTCTCCCAACACAAACCACTTCAAGTTCCATGTGGCGCGCCAGCTTTATTTTGCAGTAGGCCCGCACAGCCGTTGTGGTTTTCGTTTCGTGGTTCTGTGATTGGAGGGGGTAGACCTGAACGGCTCCTTAGCTTGTTAATTTGCAAGTCGCTTCATTCTCTGTTGCCAGGTGCTAACCACCAACAAATAACCAAAAGAGTAGTCGCGCAAGAAACAAAATGCGCCGACAAATAGTCGGGAGATACTGACGAAACGAACATTCGCCCTCCCTGACCACAGCAGACAAGCTACCTAAATACAACGAGCCGGGGCGATACCAAAAATAAAGCCCATATCTACACATGAACATATATAAATCCACACACACAACACTCACACATGCCGAGGGTGATACCGACCCTCGACCGAGTCAACGTGCACCACCACCCCTATTGACCACGGCAGACAATATCCCTGCCATGGTCGTTAGAGGCGGAGCCAAGGAGACATAACTAGATAAGCATCACGAGCTGGTTGGAGTAGCTGGGAGTGATGCACAACCTAAGCCTGGGTAGCTTATCCTCAACCACCCTCAGCCCGTTCACTACCACTATTGAGTATTGACCACATGACCAGGGGGACTCAAGGACTGAGTCCCAAGAAGAGACTTGCAGTCATCAAGGTGTGAGACATGTGTATGTGTGTGATCAAGTTAAATCAAGTTTGGAAGCTGGGTGGCTGGGGGGTGAGGAGTGGGGGGATGAGTCCAGATGAAGCTCCCAAGGAGAGACTTGCAATGTGTGACTTGCAAGGTGTGAGACATGTGTATGTGATGTGATGAAGTTAGATCGAGTTAAATCAAGATAGGGGGACTCACAAATCTGCATCACGAGACACAATCGGTTTCTACCTCTGGTTGCCATTAGCCGGAGGGGCTATAAATAATCCTAGCGACTGACTGAATGGGGTAGTCAGCGAGCTGTAATGGAAGCTAAGCTTTCCAACTAACTGAGCACCAGCCATATGCGACAAGTCCTATGCAGCGTCGCAAGCGACGCTTAAATTGGCGGAGTGTGTTGGAAACAGAACGAAAGGTGGCAACGGAAGACAGTTAGTTACGAGAACGTTGGCTGACGTGTCAGGCTTCAATGTTTTGTCAGTCGGACAGACGGACAACAAGGTAACACTGGGGGCTCCCGCCCCCTTGAAGAGGGGGCTCTGCCAAAAATGCCCCCTTTTTGAGCATCACTGGGGGCTCCCGCCCCCTTGAAGAGGGGGCTCCGCTAAAAACTTTGGCAGCCAAGCTCTGCTACATGCACCTCCCTTGTTGGGATGACCAGGAAGGGAGGTGCATGCAGGAAAGATTGCCGGTTGCCATTAGCCTGAGGGGCTATTACTAATCACACTAGCTCTAGACTAAAAGGATGATATGTGATCGGCGGATATATACATGTTTTTTTATGGTGACTACTGCTAGTTCCGGCTTACGCAGTGGTGTCCTTAACTTCACGTCCTGAGAGTGGCACATTACTCGAATGTAACAATTTAAATTTAAATTTCAATGTTTTCAAACTGTCTGCAGCACTACGACCGCTCTCTCTTCGCAGGACTGTCAGGAGTGTGGTGTAGTAGTGTTTATACTACCCATGCTTACTCCGCCCGCATGGGCTAAGCAGCCTGGAGGAAGCAAAATC
Organism: Chlamydomonas sp. ICE-L; assembly: GCA_013435795.1. Lineage (NCBI taxonomy): Eukaryota > Viridiplantae > Chlorophyta > Chlorophyceae > Chlamydomonadales > Chlamydomonadaceae > Chlamydomonas > Chlamydomonas sp. ICE-L. Next base: position 20,755,081 of record JACBWV010000610.1, on the reverse strand, counting down.
TGCTTCTGCAGCGCAACGGACCCTCCGTACATGTGTGTCTTTGACGCAAGGCGCAGCCTCTCATCCTGCAGGCGACGGATTTCATGAGCCAAAGCCAGTTTTGATCGCTTATTCAGTTTGCAACTGTTCCTGCAGTCGCTGGATTTCATGACTCAAAGCCAGCTTCCGTCGCTTATTCAGCTCAATGAGCTGAGCATGTTGAAACTCAAAACCTGGAGGTCATGAAGCAGGGTTTTTGTTTTGAGGTAGGAAATTGAATCCAACATCAGACCTGGCTTCGATCTGGCTTCTTTCTTTTTAAGCCCTTCCTATACGGTTGGGAAAGTCCTATTTGGCCTACCCTTGGACTGTAACATACATGCACACATGGCTGTTGCTAGTTCTCTAGTGTTACAATATCATCGGTGTCATCATCATCCTCGACCTCATCATCATGGCCACCATCACCACCACCAACACCAACATCATTGCCGTCATGATCACCACCAAAACCACCACCACTATCCTCCTCTTCATCATCTTCACCACCATCCTCCTCCTCCTCCTCATCACCACCATCATCACTTCTACCACCACCACCACCACCATCCTTGTCCTCCTCCTCCTCATCTTCCCCACCATCATCATCCTCCTCCTCCTCCTCCTCCTCATCTTCACCACCACCACCACCACCATCCGTGTCCTCCTCCTCCTCCTCCTCCTCCTCATACACGCTACACATACCTGGCACATTCACACTACACATACCTGGCACTACACATACACATAAAAGGCACTACACATACCTGTCACATACACACTACACATACCTGGCACTACACATACCTGGCACATACACACTACACATACACACTACACATACCTGGCACTACACATACCTTGCACTTACACACTACACATACCTGTCACATACACACTACACATACCTGGCACTACACATACCTTGCACATACACACTACAAATACCTGGCACTACACGTACACACTACACATACTTGGCACTACACATACCTTGCACATACACACTACACATACCTTGCACATACACACTACACATACCTTGCACATACACACTACACATACCTTGCACATACACACTACACATACCTTGCACATACACACTACACATACCTGGCACTACACATACACACTACACATACTTGGCACTACACATACCTGGCACATACACACTACACATATCTGGCACTACACATACACACTACACACCTCTCACACATACACATTAAACATACCTGGCACTGGATCTGGGGTTGGGCGCTTATCGTAGCCTTCCTCAATCATCTTCACAATGCGTCGGAGTCGCTCGATTTCCTTCTCGCTTTCCACATGGGTGCCTGATAGGTGTGGGAAAGTGGGTGAGTGGTGAGTGTGTGCGTGTGCATGTGGGAGTGGAGTGGGTGGGCGAGTTGCTTGATTTCCTCCTCGCTTTCCGCACGGGTGCCTGATAGGCGTGGGTGTGGGTGTGTGGGTGAGTGTGCGTGGGTGAGTGCGATGTACCAACCTACCTACCTACCTACCTACCTACCTACCTACCTGTATACATACATCTATGTAATACAAACAAACATACCTGTTACTACCTATGTAACACACACACAAAGAACCATACATACATGCATACACATACACACATATATCTACGTAACACACACATACATATACATGCACACACACATACATCTATGTAACACACATACCTATTACTACCTATGTAACACACACATGCATACACTCATACATATAAATGCACACACACATACACATACATATATGTAACACACACATGCATACACATACATATATGTAACGCATAAATACCTGTTACTACCTATGTAACACAAACATACAACCATGCATGCATACATACATATACATACACACATACATCTATGTAGCACACACACATACGTACACACATCTATGTAACACACGCATACATAGACATGCATACATACATGCATACATGCACAAGCACCTACATATACACGTACACGCGTACATATATGTAACACAAACACATGTACATATATTTAGCACGCACACATCCGTACACACAGCTACATAACACACACATACATAGACATACATACATACATACATGCATACATGCACAAACACCTACATATACACGTACATATATGTAACACACACATACATATACATACACACATGCATCTATGTAACACATACATACATACACACATATATGTAACACACATATACATATACATACACACATACAGCTATGTAACACATACATACACATGCATACATACACACATAAATGTAACACACACATGCATATACACATACATCTATGAAACACACACAAACATGCATACATACATACATACATCTAGGTAACATACACATACACATGCATACATACATACATACATACATCTAGGTAACACACACATACACATGCATACATACATAGATGCGCATACATGCACACATACATGCACACACACATACATGCACACACACATACATACACACTTACATACAACCATACATGGACACATACATACATGTAAGTGTCAAGTTGAGGCAAGATCAGGCAGTGCAACAAGCAGAATGCACAAAGCAGGTATGCGCCCAAGGTGCTCGCATCAATGAGGCCTGGTTGTGTTGTCTCATTGTCTGTAGACGTAAGGTATCAGTTTACCAACAGACAACGGCTTCAAAGATAATGCCCCATGCGTCCTTGGGTTCATGCTGGGACACCATGCAAATGCCAATGCACGTGCAAATGCAAACATAACCAACCAAGGATTCCAGGGGATACACACACACACATGTATGTAAGGTACACAAACACGCACATACATACACATACATCTGCCAGACACACAAATACATGCATACACAAACACATGCATACACAAACATCTATGTAAGATACACACATACATATATTTACATTACATTACATTACATTACATTACATTACATGTTAAAGTCTACTTGACACCGCGAGGGTGTATGAGACTCTGTGCTTTAAACAAAAAGAAAGAGCACCCACTATCTATCTATGAAAGACACACAAACATACCGATGAATGGAATGTCAAGTGGAGCCTCCCCCAAGTTGTTCGCCTCTACATAATCCATGTTCACATCTGGAGGGAGAGAAATACAAATGGAGGTCAAGAAATACAAACAAATTATTTTATTGATTTCTTCGCCTCCACATACTCCATGTTCACACCTGAAGGCAAAGAAATGAAAACATGTGAACATGGACTGATAAACATTTCTTCGCCTCCACATATCCCATGTGAACATCTGATAGTACAGGAATTAAAACGGAGGTAAAGAAATAAAAATGTATCTCAAAGGGATAGGTGAAGAAATAAAAAACATGTGAACATGGGCTAGACATTATTTATTTATTTATTTATTTGCCTCAACGTACTCCAAGTTCACATCTGAATGTACAAAAATACAAATGGAAGTAAAGAAATAAAAAAAAACTTGTGAACATGGACTGGAAATGTTGTTTATTTCTTCGCCTCCACGTTTTCCATGTTTACATCTGAATGGAAAGAAATTCAAATGGAGGTCAAGAAACACAAATGTGTGAACATGGAAAAACGATTTATTTATTTATACGCCTCCACGTACTCCATGTTCACATCTGAATGTAAAGAAATACAAGTGGAGGTAAATAAATAAATAAAACTTGTGAACATGGACTGGAAATGTTGTTTATTTCTTCGCCTCCACGTTTTCCATGTTCACATCTAGAGGTTAAGCAATACGAGTGGAGGTACAGAAATGCAAATGGAGATTAAGCAATACAAATGGAGATAAAGCAATACAAATGGAGTTGAAGAATTACAAATGGAGGTAAAGAAATAAAATTGGAGGTAACGAAATAAAAATGGAGGTATAGAAATAAAACAAACATGGGAACATCGACTTATATTTTATTTATTTATTGTATGTGTGTGTGTCCATAGTGCCCACCCACACCCACCCACACACATTTATTTATTGTATGTGTGTGTCCACAGTGCCCACCCACACCCACACATTTATTTATTGTATGTGTGTGTGTCCATAGTGCCCCCTTCCCCCCCCCCACACACACACTCACATTATTTATTTATTGTATGTGTGTGAGTGTTACATATATGCATGTGTGTGTGTCCATAGTGGGTCAGCCCCCCCCCCCCCCCCCCCCCCCCCCCCACCCCCACCACCCCACACACACACATTATTTATTTATTGTATGTGTGTGTGTGCGTTACATAGATGTATGTGTGTGTTGTCCATAGTGGGTCAAGCCCCCCCCCCCCCCCCCACACACACACACACACACACACACACACATTATTTATTTATTGTATGTGTGTGTTACATAGATGTATGTGTGTGTGTCCATAGTGGGTCCCCCACCCCACCCCACCCCACCCCCCACACACACTATTTATTTATTGTATGTGTGTGTGTGTTACATAGATGTATGTGTGTGTGTCCATAGTGGGTCAGCCCCCCACCCCCCCCCCCCCCCCCCCCCCCCCCCACCCCACACACACACACATTCTTTATTTATTGTATGTGTGTGTGTGTGTTACATAGATGTATGTGTGTGTGTCCATAGTGGGTCAGCCCCCCCCCCCCCCCCCCCAAACACACACACACATTATTTATTTATTGTATGTGTGTGTGTGTGTTACATAGATGTATGTGTGTGTCCAGTGGGCCATAAGTGGGGGTCCCCCCCCCCCCCCCCCCACACACACACACACACACAGACACACACACACATTTATGTATTTATTTATTGTATGTGTGTGTGTGTTACATAGATGTATGTGTGTGTGTCCATAGTGGGTCCCCCCCCCCCCCCCCCCCCCCCCCCACACACACACACATTTATTTATGTATTGTATGTGTGTGTGTTACATAGATGTATGTGTGTGTGTCCATGGTGGGTCCCCCACCCCACCCCACCCCGACCCACACACACACTATTTATTTATTGTATGTGTGTGTGTGTTACATAGATGCATGTGTGTGTGTCCATAGTGGGTCCAGCCCCCCCCCCCCCCCCCCCCCACACACACACACACACACACACACACACATTATTTATTTATTGTATGTGTGTGTGTGTGTTACATATATGTATGTGTTGTGTCCCAAGTGGGTCAGCCCCCCCCCCCCCCCCCCCCCCCAAACACACACACACATTCTTTATTTATTGTATGTTGTTGTTTGTTACATAGATGTCTGTGTTTTTGCCCATATGGGTCCCCCCCCCCACACACAGACCAGACACAGACACACACCACCATTATGTATTTATTTATGTATGAGTGCGTGTGTGTTACATAGATGTATGTTTGTTGTGCCATAGTGTCCCCCCCCCCCCCCCCCCCCCCCCCCCACCCCACACAACACAACCACATTTCTTGATGGGTGTGTGTGTGTGTGTTCATACATTTGTGTGTGTGTCCATAGTGTTCCCCCCCCCCCCCACAACACAACACACCCACCTTTATTTATTTATTGTATGTGTGTGTGTGTGTTACATAGATGTATGTGTGTGTGTCCCATAGTGGGGTCAGGCCCCCACACACACCACAACACACAGTTATTTATTTATTGTATGGGTGTGTGTGTTACATAGAGTATGTTTGTGTGTGTTTTCTGTCCATAGTGGGGTCCCCCCCCTCCCCCCCACCCCCCTCCCCCCCCCCCCCCCCCCCCCCCCCCCCCCCCCCCCCCCCCCCCCCCCCACCCCCCCCCCCCCCCCCCCCCCCCCCTCCCGACCCCCAACACACACCAATTTATTTATTTATTGTAGTTGTGTAATAGCTGTATGTATGTGTGTCCAAGTGGGTACAGCCCACCCCCCACCCCACCAAACCACACACACATTATTTATTTATTGTATGTGTGTTGTGTGTTACATAGATGTATGTGTGTGTGTCCATAGTGCCCACCCCCCCCCACCCCCCACACACAACACACCAACACACATTTATTATTGTCTTTGTGTGTGTGTGTGTTACATAGATGTTGTGGGTGTGCCCAGTGGTCCCCCCCCCACAAACCCCACCCCCACCCCCACCACACACACAATTATTTCATTTATTTATTGTATGTGTGTGTGTGATTACATGAGATGTATTGTGTGTTGTCCATAGTGGGTCAGCCCCCCCCCCACCCCACACACACACCCAACCACACCACCACACACATTATTTATTGTATGTGTGTGTTTGTGTTACATAGATGTATGTGTGTGTCCATAGTGGGTCCCCCCCCCCCCCACACACACACACACACACACCACACAAACATTATTTATTTATTTATTGCATGTGTGTGTGTGTGTGCTACATAGATGTATGTGTGTGTGTCCATAGTGGGTCAGCCCCCCCCCCACCCCCACGCACACGCCCACGCACATGCACACACATTTATTTATTGGCCTCCGGGTATTGATTGTAAAGGAAAGAAGCAGTGATCTACTCCGAGGTCTCGCTCTGTACTTTGTTGTACACAAGCTGGTTAGGGGTGTGTGTGGGGAGGGTAGGGGGGGGGGGGTAGAGAGAGAGAGAGAGAGAGAGAGAGAGACCCTGGACCCCCCCACCCCCTGCCCTGCGCATAATATGTGGTGGATCTCTCCCCAATAGCATATATGGAGTGGTATTTATTAGAGGAACACTCCGGTTCCACTCCCATGTCATCCCCAGGGCTACAAAAATTGCTTGAAAAAGCAGGGGGGGGGGTACAAAAAGTGTTTTATAGACCCTACGCTCGAATTATTTATCCCCCCCCCCCCCCCAAAGCTTGTGAGGCCCATATCTCCTCCAGCAATTATAATTAGGGGGTCATGGTAGGGTGTATAAAGATCCTCTTAAAATGTTACATCCATTTCGGGGGGGGCGCGAGGAAGTTTTTTTCATATACCTACGTCTGGAGTTTTTGTAATCTGCCTCCCCCCCCCCCCCCCCCCGCCTCCCCCCACAAAAAGGCCCATATCTCCTTTACAAATTAGAATGAGGGGGTCATACTATGGTGTATAGTGATCCTCTCAACGAGTGCTATCCATTTGTGGTATTATATGTGGATTTAGATCATGTTTGACAAGCATACCCCCTTCCCTAGCCCTGCTTATGAGCTAACCTAGCAAGGTTTATGAGCTAGCAAGGTGTATGAGCTGACCTTATGGGCTAGCAAGGTTTATGACCTAACCCTGTTTATGAGCTGACCTAGCAAGGTTTGGGGGGTTGAGAATTTGAAGAAGTGTTAAAGGCTATGTTGCATGTCTCCAAGCCAAGCCAAACCAATTTATCAGCACTGAGGGCCAAGCCCAAGCCAAGCCAAGCCAAGCCAAGCCAAACCAATTTATTTGCACTGAGGGCCAAGCCCAAGCCCAAGCCAATCCAATCCAATCCAATCCAATCCAATCCAATCCAAATCAACTATATCAGCACTGAGGGCCAAGCCAAAGCATACACACACATCCCACACACTCCACACCCCAAACACATATTACACACACCCCACCCTCACCACTCCACACCCCACCACACACACACACACACAAACCACATAAATCACACCCTCTGCAACCCACACGCCTAAGCACGCACACACCTATGGTCAGCAGTGGGTAGACGGGAGGACCCCCATCGGTGGGCTGCTTTAAACTGGGTCTCTCCTTTGGGGATGGCAGGTATCCATAGCAGAATAAGAAGTCGTCATCACGGCCGTGTGTATGGTAACCGTAGCAAACCTGTCATTGAGGAGGGTTCAGGGAGTTTCAGGGGAGGGAGGGGGGGGGGGGGAGGGCGGGAGGAGGCGGGTTTCCATAGCAGAGTACGAAGTCGTCATCACGGCGTGTGTTATAGTAACCGTAGCAAACCTGCCATTGAGGATGGATGGATGGATGGATAAATGGAGGGAGGGAGGGAGGGAGGGAGGGAGGGAGGAGGAGGGAGGAGGGGAGAGGGATGGGGAGCAGGTATCCATAGCAGAGCAAGAGCAAGAGCAAGTGAGTCATCACGGTATGGTAACCGAATAAAACCTGCTATGGTGGATGGATGGATGGATGGATGGATGGATGGATGGAGGGAGGGAGGGAGGGGGGGGTGAGGAAGAGGGGGGGTGGGGGGGGGGGGGGGGGGGGCAGGTATCCATAGCAGAACAAGAAGTCGTCATCACGGCCGTGTGTTATGGTAACCGTAGCAAACCTGTCAATGAGGATGGATGGATGGATGGATAAATGGAGGGAGGGAGGGAGGGAGGGAGGAGGGGAGGGAGGGGGGGAGAGGGATGGGGAGCAGGTCTCCATAGCAGAACAAGAAGTCGTCTCACGGACGTGTGTATGGTAACGTAGCAAACTGTCATTGAGGAGGGTCAGGTATTGGTAAACATACAAAACATGCCATTGAGGAGGTTTAGGAGTCTCAGGGGAGGGGGGGGGGGGGGAGAAAGGGGGGGAGGGAATGGGTGGGAGGAGGGAGGGCGGGGGCGAGGAGGGCTAGGTTCACATAGCAGAGTAGAAGTCGTCATCACAGCCGTATGTATGGTAACCGTAGCAAACCTGTCATTGAGGAGGGTTCAGGGAGTTTCAGGGGAGGGAGGGGGGGGGGGGGGGGGGGGGAGGAGGGCGGGTTTCCATAGCAGAGTAAGAAGTCATCATCACAGCCGTATGTATGGTAACCGTAGCAAACCTGCCATTGAGGAGATTTCAGGGCGTTTCATGGAAGGGAGGGAGGGCAGGTATCAGCATGAGAACAAGAAGTCATCATTACGGAGGTACGTATGGTAACTGTAGCAGACATGTCATTGAGGAGGTTTCAGGGCGTTTCAGGGGAAGGAGGGAGGGAGGGAGGGGGTGTGTGGGTTGGGGAGGGAGAGGAGAAGGGGAGGGCGGGGGCAGGTATCAGCACAAGAACAAGAAGTCATTAGTACGGCCATACGTATGGTAACTGTAGCCGACCTGTCATTGAGGGGTCTTCACGGAGTTTCCGGGGGTGGGGGGGGGAGAAGAAAGAGGGTATCAGTATGAGGACTACAAGTCTCATTCACGCTGTTAACGTTATGGTAAACCGTAGCAAAACCTGTTCATTGGGGATGGATGGATGGTGGAGGGATAAAGGTGATGGCGGGATGGGGGAGTGAAGAGAATGGGAGGGAGGGAGGGAGGGTAGGGTAGGGACTGGAAGGGAATACAGGGAGGGAGGGAGGGGGGAGGGAGGAGGGAGGCGGGAGGGGGGGGAGGGATCGAGAGGGAGGGTAGGGGAGGAGATGGGAGGGAGGGGGGGAGGAGGGACGGGGAGGGAGGGGGGATGGGGGAGGGAGGGAGAGGTGAGAGAGAGCTCGAGGGAGGGAGAGGGAGGGGAGGGAGGGAGGGAGGGGAGGGAGAGAGGGGATGAAGAAGAGAGGGAGCGAAGGATTGAGAGGGAAAAGAGAGGGAGGAGGGGGGAGGGAGGGATTGGGCTGGGATCAGATATGTGGATAAGTGGGTGAGTGAGTGAGTGAGTGAGTGAGTGAGTGAGTGAGTGAGAGGGAGTGAGAATGAGTGATGGAGAGAGGGTGGGAAGGAGAGAGGGAGGGAGGGAGGGAGGAAGGCAGTGAGTGAGTGAGATAGTGAGTGACCCACCCACACCCACAAACACACACCCAAACACTCCCCCACACAAACACCCTCATCCACCCACACCCACTCAACACACACTAGAAAAAAAAAAGCTGGACTCTCCACATGAACCTCTTCACCTACCTTCATGTCCCTGCCCGCCACTATGCCCCATCCGTGAATGCCCTCAGTCCTGTCAATGCCCTCAGTCCTGACCCCACTCCCACTCCCACTCGCACCCACACTCCCATACCCCCACCCTCCCCCCCCACCCCCCCCACCTTCACGACCCCAACACCCTACAACTCATGTAAACACACAACCCAAAAAACAGACGCACACATACACACACAGAAGCCGCACTCTCCACACGCACCTCTCCAATCTTATGCCCTGGACCGCCACATGACATCCATGAACGCGCACCCCTATTAATTCCATATGTCCTGACCCCCCCCCCACCCCCCCCAGACATACACCTCCACCCCATCCCACACCCTACCCACCCACCCCCACACAGCAGGCTGCACTCTCCAACCGCACCTCTTCGCCTGCCTTCATGTCCCTGCCCGCCACCATGCCCCATCCATGAATGCCGTCATCCCTGTCAATGAGCTTGCCTCCATCTACATGCCAGTGAGGGTGTGTGTGTGTGTGAGGGGGGGGGGGGGGAGGGGGGGGGGGTCCCTACCATACCCCCTTACTCGACCATAATAAACCCCGGCCCTGACCATTATCCCACCCATTCCTACAACTACCCTACTACACCCCTTACCCTACCCTTACCCTTGCCCTAACCCTTACCCTACCCCTTACCCTACTACACCCCTTACCCTACCACTACCCTTGCCCTCACCCTTACCTACCCCTTCACAAACCGACGACCCTGACAGAACCATACCAGACCCTGTTGCGAAACCCTGTGCACCACCCCTTACCTACCCCTTACCCTACCGGACCCTTTCCCACCCGTACCCTACTCCACCCTACCCATTACCCTAACACCACCCTTACCCTACCCATGACCTACACCCCCCCTTACCCTATCCCGGAAACCTGCCCTCACAGGGGCCACGGGGCCACTTACACATGTTTGCACCGAGCAGTTGTCTTTGTGGTTAGACAGGTCAGAGAGGGGAAGCATGAAGTGAGCCAGTCGAGTCTCTCATCATCTCCCCTTCTACCCACCCCACCCCACCCCCTTATCCTACCCCTTACTCTACCCTCATCTATTCCCTACTCCTTTCCATACCATTCCTACGACCCTACCCTCCCCTACCCTCACCCCATCCATTCCCTACCCCATACCGTACCCTACCCCTGACTCCTGACCTCACAGCACTCACACAGGTTGGTTGTAGCAGTCGTCCTTGTGGTTAGACAGGTCAAAGAGGGGAAGCATGAAGTGGGTCAGTCGTGGATCTCCCTGTAAGGCTCGAGTCGAGGACTGCACTCACATAACGGCAGGGAAGGGATGGGTAGGGTAAGCTTGGGTCAGAGAGAGAGAGAGAGAGAGAGAATGAGAGAGAGAGAGAGCGAGGACGAGACGAGAAGAGAGAGAGAGATCAGAGAGAGAGAGAAGAGAGAGGGAGAGAGAGAAGAGAGGAGGAGGAGGAAGGAGAGAGAGGAGATGGAGAGAGAGAGAGAGAGAGAGAGAGGTGGACTGCACACACAACGGCAGTGGAGGGATGGGCACGGAAAGGCTGGGTCAGAGAAGAGAGGAAGAAGACAGGTCAAAGGGAGGTGAGGGATGGGTAGGGCAAGGTTGGGTCAGAGAGGTCACCCAAGCCTGGCGCAATACTTCCAAACTCGTTTTCTACTCTTGTCCTCTTGGCTACAGCTTTGTTCACATCATATCTAACCACATAAGAGAGGAAGGAGACAGGCAAGGGCAAGGGAGGGATGGGTACGGAAAGGCTGGGTCAGAGAAGAGAGGAAGGGGACAGGTCAAAGGGAGGTGAGGGATGGGTAGGGCAAGGCTGGGTGAGAGAATAGAGGAAGGGGACAGGCCAAAGAGGGGCAGCATGAAGTGAGTCAGTCGAGGCTCGGGTTGTGAACTAAGTAATGCTCGGGTCGTGGACTGCCCTCACATAACAACAGGGGAGGGATGGGTAGGGCAAGGTTGGGTCAAAGAGGTCTTCGTGTTTGTACCCAGGTTAGGTGTGCGTGTCCGAGGGATGTGTAAGACAATGTTGGGTGAGAGAAGAAAGGAAGGGGACAGGTCAAAGGGAGGTGAGGGATGGGTAGGGCAAGGCTGGGTGAGAGAAGAGAGGAAGGGGACAGGTCATAGAGAGGTAGCATGGAGTGAATCAGTCAAGGCTCCGGTTATGGACTGCACTTGGGCAGAGGCAGGTGAACTGGGGGTGGGGTGGGGGGGGGGAGAAGAACAAGTAGGGCCGGAGATTAAAGGAGGGGGACAGGTCATAGAGAAGGGCAGCATGGAGTGAGTCAGGTCAAGGCTCCGGTTATGGACTGCACTTGGGCAGAGGCAGGTGAACTGGGTGGGGGAGGGGGTGGGGGGTGGGGGGGGGGGGGGGAGGGGGGGGAGCAAGTAGGGCCGGAGATTAAAGAAGGGGGACAGGTCATAGAGAGGCAGCATGGAGTGAGTCAGTCAAGGCTTCGGCTATGGACTGCACTTGGGCAGAGGCAGGTGAACTGGGGGGGGGAGGGGGGGGGAGCAAGTAGGGCCAGAGAAAAAGGAGGGGGACTGGTCATATAGAGGCAGCATGGAGTGAGTCAGTCGAGGCTTCGGCCATGGACTGCATTTGAGCAGAGGCAGGTGAACTGGTGGGTGGGTGGGTGGGTGGGTGGGTGGGGGGGGGGGGAGCAAGTTGGGCCAGAGAAAAAGGAGGGGGGACTGGTCATAGAGAGGCAGCATGGAGTGAGTCAGTCGAGGCTTCGGCTATGGACTGCATTTGAGCAGAGGCAGGAGAACTGGTGGGTGGGTGGGTGGGTGGGTGGGGGGGAGCAAGTTGGGCCAGAGAAAAAGGAGGGGGACTGCTCAAATAGGGGCAGCATGGAGTGAGTCAGTCGAGGCTCCGGTTAAGGACTGCACTTGGGCAGAGGCAGGAGAACTGATGGGTGGGTGGGGGAGCAAGTTGGGGCAGAGAATACAGGATGGGGACAGGTCATAGAGAGGCAGCATGGAGTGAGTCAGTCGAGGATTCGGCTATGGAATGCATTTGAGCAGAGGCAGGTGTGGGTGGGTGGGTGTGTGTGTGTGTGGGGGGGGGGGGGGGGGGGGGGTCGACAGCAGCATACAAAAACACTTACTAGGCCACAAGCGTACATCAAATCTTCACGAGTTATGTTGGCAGCCAAGTCACCAAGGGCCTCCTCTAGAGTCAGGATCTGGTTAGCTGTGGTAAAGTTCTTGCTGTTGGGGAGCAGCATGTCATACGCCAGCTGTGTAGCACGCCAGTGCTGCCCCTGCACCAGTCATGAAACACGGGCAGGGCTGGTCAGGTGAGGAGGGAGGGGGGGGAGGGGGGGGAGCTAAGCAGCATGTCATAGGCCAGCTGCCTAGTACGCCAGTGCTGCCCCTGCACCAGTCATGAGACACGGGTAGGGCTTGTCAGGTGAGGAGGGAGGGAGGGAGGGGGGGGAGCTAAGCAGCATGTCATATGCCAGCTGTGTAGTACGCCAGTGCTGCCCCTGCACCAGTCAAGAGACACAGGCAGGGCTGGTCAGGTGAGGAGGGAGGGGAGGGAGGGGGGGGAGGGGGGGGAGCTAAGCAGCATGTCATAGGCCAGCTGCCTAGTACGCCAGTGCTGCCCCTGCACCAGTCATGAGACACAGGCAGGGCTGGTCAGGTGAGGAGGGAGGGAGGGAGAGGAGGGAGGGAGGGCGGATGGGAGGGAGGGAGGGAGGGGGAGGAGCTAAGCAGCATGTCATAGGCCAGCTGCCTAGTACGCCAGTGCTGCCCCTGCACCAGTCATGAGACACAGGCAGGGCTGGTCAGGTGAGGAGGGAGGGAGGGAGGGGAGGGAGGGAGGGAGGGAGGATGAGAGGGAGGCAGGGAGGGGGGGGGAGCTAAGCAGCATGTCATAAGCCAGCTGCGTAGTACGCCAGTGCTGCCCCTGCACCAGTCATGAGACACAGGCAGGGCTGGTCAGGTGAGGAGGGAGGGAGGGAGGGGAGGGAGGGAGGGAGGATGAGAGGGAGGCAGGGAGGGGGAGGAGCTAAGCAGCATGTCATAAGCCAGCTGCGTAGTACGCCAGTGCTGCCCCTGCACCAGTCATGAGACACAGGCAGGGCTGGTCAGGTGAGGAGGAGGGAGGGAGGAGGGGAGGGAGGGAAGGAGGATGAGAGGGAGGCAGGGAGGGGGAGGAGCTAAGCAGCATGTCATAAGCCAGCTGCGTAGTACGCCAGTGCTGCCCCTGCACCAGTCATGAGACACAGGCAGGGCTGGTCAGGTGAGGAGGGAGGGAGGGGAGGGAGGGAGGAGGATGAGAGGGAGGCAGGGAGGGGGAGGAGCTAAGCAGCATGTCATAAGCCAGCTGCGTAGTACGCCAGTGCTGCCCCTGCACCAGTCATGAGACACGGGAAGAGCTTGTCAGGTGAGGAGAGAGGGAGAGAGGGAAGGAGGAGGGGGAGGGACAGAGGGAGGGGGAGAAGGGGGGAGCTAAACAGCATGTCATAAGCCAACTGTGTAGTATGCCAGTGGTACCCCTGCACCAGTCAAGAGACACAGGCAGGCTTGTCAGGTGAGGAGGGAGGGAGGGAGGGAGGGAGGGAGGGAGGGGGGGGGGGGGGAGGGGGAAGTGGGGAGGGGGGGGGGGGAGGAAGGAAGGGGGGGGGGGGGGAGGGGGGGGGGGGGAGGGAGGGGAGATTATCAACATCATTATCATCATCATCATCATCATCATTATCATCGTTAGCATCGTTAGCATCATCCTCATCATCTTCATCATCATCAGGGAATAACACCTCCCACCACCACCACACACACACACACGCACAATACTTGCTCGCACTGCAAATTTAGCAGGTCTTCGGCACCCTTTTCTGCACCCCTTCAGCATCTTTTCCACCCATAATGCACTCTTTAAAGCCATTCAGGGGATGATTTGGGAAGCACACTTTGTACTTCGGACTTGGTTATCAGAATCTCGCGAGAATTCTCAGATTTCCAGGCCAAATTCTCGATTTCATGTACAAAGTCCGGGTTCTTCAGAAACCTTGAACCCAAATCATCCGCTGAATGGCTTTAAAGCCGAATACAAGGGTGCCGATGCACCCCAAAATTAGCAAGGTCATCATTCCCCAACCACTTACCCAAGTGCTCTCATCATCCTCAGGGAACAATCTCAAATACTCATCAGGCGCATGCATGGTGTCCAAGTAGGATTCCTCTCCTCCCACACCCACACCCACACACCCACACACACCACCACTTACCCAAGTGCCCTCATCATCCTCAGGGAACAAGCTCAAATACTCATCAGGCGCAGGCATGGTGTCCAAGAAGGATTCCTCTACCCCCCCCCCCCCCCCCCCCCCCCCCCCCCACACACACACACACACACCACTTGCCCAAGTGTTATAATCATCCTCAGGGAACAAGCTCAAATACCCCTCAGGCAAGTTACAAATGCACGACAACTTATCAGGCGCAGGCATCATGTCCAAGTAGGATCCCTCCCCCCCCCCACCCCATACCCCCTTACCCCCCCCCCCCCCCCACACACACACACACACACAAACACACACACACACACACACGCATACACCACCACTCACCCAAGTGCTGTAATCATCCTCAGGGAACAAACTCAGATACTCCTCAGGCAAGTTACAGATACACGACAACTCATCAGGCGCAGGCAGGGTGTCCAAGTACGCACGATAGCGTGAAGTGGGGTCCTTCAGTTCCTCAAGAATCCTGATGTAGGACTCTGACTCAGAGTTGGCAGTGTCATAGCCTCCGATGTTGAGAGCAGTCGACACTGGGATATTGAAAATGACCTCACCCTGACAGGGGGTGGGTGGGTGGGTGGGTGGGGGGGGGGGGGGGGGTCTTAGGTGGGTTAGGTTCCTGTCTTGGATCCTTTTTGTACATGGGTTTTGTGGTTGAGCTTGTGCTTGTGCTTGTGTTTGTGTGTGTGTGTGTGTTTGTGTTTGTGCTTGTGCTTGTGTTTGTGTGTTTGTTTGTGTTTGTGTTTGTGAGTAAGGGTAGCGTGAGGTAGGGTCCTTCAGTTCCTCAAGAATCCTGATGTAGGACTCTGACTCAGAGTTGGCAGTGTCATAGCCTCCGATGTTGAGGGCTGTTGATACTGGGACACTGAAAATGACCTCACCCTGACAGGGGAGGGGGGGGGGTCTTAGGTTGGGTTGGGTTTCTGCCTTGGATCCTTTTTAGGTGTGGGGTGGGATGGGGTAGTTTTTGTGCTTGTGTTTGTGCTTGTGTTCGTATTCGTGTGTAAGGGTGTCATAGCCTCCGATGTTGAGTGCAGTCAACACTGGGACGCTGAAACTGACCTCACCCTGACAGGGTGTTGGTGGGTTGGTGGGTATTTGTTGATGTTGCTTGTTGCGTTTTTTGCTGATGTTGGCAGTGTCATAGCCTCTGAGTGCTGTCAAAATTGGGACACTGAAAATGACCTAACCCTGACAGGGGGGTTGGTGGGTATTTTGTTGGTGCTGTTTGTTGCGGTTGTGGTATTTTTGCTTGTGTTTGTGTTTGTGTTGTCAGTGGCAGTAGCAGTGGCAGTGGCATAGCCTCCAATGGTGAGTGCTGTTGACACTGGGACGCTGAAAATGAACATCACCCTGACGGGGGGGGGGGGGGGGGGGGGGGGGGGGGGAGGGGCATCTGTTGGTGCTCTTTGTTGCGTTTGTGGTGTTTTTGCTTGTGTTTTTGTTTTTGTTTGTGTTGACAGTGTCAGTGTTGAGTGCTGTCGACAATGGGGCGCTTAAAATGACCTCACCCTGAGATGGTGTTTGTGGGTTGGTGGGTTGGGGTTGATTTTGTGCTTTGTTGGTGTTTGCGATTGTGTTTGTGTTTAGAGTTGGCATAGCCTCCGATGTTGAGCGCTGTCGAAACCGGGATACTAAAAATGACCTCACCCTGAGATGGTGTTGATGGGTTGGTTTGTTGGTGGGTTGGTGGGTATATGGGTATTTGTTGGTGCTGTTTGTTGTCTTTGTGGTATTTTTGCTTGTGTTTGTATTCGTGTTGTCAGTTTTCATAGCTGCCGATTTTGAGCACAGTTGACACAGGGACGCTGAAAATGACCTCACCCTGAGATGGTGTTTGTGGGTTTGTGGGTTGGGGTTGGTTTTATCTTAGGTTGGGTTGGCTTTCTGTCTTGGATTTTTAAGGTGTGTGTGTGTGTGTGGTGGTGGTGGTGGTTGTGGTTGGGGGGGGGGGGGGGGGGGGGGGGTATGGATGTAGAAAATGTGAAGCGGGCACCTCTTTCATGTCGTCTTTAACGAAGATTCCTCGGAACCCGTCCTCGTTCTCTCCCATGCGCACACGGCTTTCAAAGCCCGGGTGCTCTGACATCCACTCGATCAGCGCATCGAACTTCTCCGTCGACAGCGCGCATGACGAAGGCAGCAGCGTTGAACAGAGCAGGAGCAACAGCTCTGTTTGAAACCTCATGTCGTCAGGTAGGGTGTCGATCTTAAGAGTAGTTTGAATGCTAGCGTAACTGCCGAAGACGGCAAGTAGACTCAATGGCTACAGCTATGCAACACACAGGTTCAAGATAGCAAATTCGGAATCTGGGATGATCTGGGTAGTTGTTACTTCAGCCGAGTATCACTCGTCCGCGCCCGTTCAGAACCTACGATGAACCTACGATGAAGCTACGTTATAGTAACAGACGATGACAGATACAGATTCATCGGGTCATGAACCCGTTCATCATCTGTTCACCCCCTGCAGGGGCCCAAGCTTCATCGGGTCCAGAGGGTCGATTCATAAGACAAAACTCCTGTCTAATTGCTCTTACCAGTTACGAGTTACCAGTCTACCGCCAGAACCGGAAACCTACACAAAACACATAACGTGGATACTGGTATGTATGGCACCAATCTGCAGTTCTGCACCAATCATCAATATTGGCTTGGCTTGGCTTGGCTTGGCTTGGCTTGGCTTGGCTTGGCTTGGCTTGGCTGGCTTGGCTTGGCTTGGCTTGGCTTGGCTTAGCTTGGCTGGCTTGGCTTGGCTTGGCTTGGCTTGGCTTGGCTTGGCTTGGCTTGGCTTGGCTTGGCTTGGCTTGGCTTGGCTTGGCTTGGCTTGGCTTGGCTTGGCTTAGAGTGTCTGGTCTGGTCTGGACTCACTCATGATATTCGTTTTTTGCTCATGAAACATACGCTTTATCTGATGAAACGCAGTTATTCAAATCATTTACATCTCAAAACGCAGGTTTTGAAATACCCTTGAACGACCCTGATATGCGCGTCAGGGTTGATCATAATAGTATCATAATAGGAAGTACGGATCAGCGTAGAATGGTAACATAGAAGGAAGCTAGTAGCATACACTATAAAGCAGCAATATACCAATAGTATATGTTTGAAAACCTGTTGATAGGAGTTGTAATGGGATGAGAAGACAGTTCCATGACGTATGTATGTCTGTATGTTACAGTCCAGGGGTAGGTCAAATAGGCTAAAGAGACTTGCCCAACCGTAGTACAAAAGACACTTATGAACTGAACCCCAAACAATCGTTTTACCGAAGGGAGACCTGAGTTCGTGCAACAATGAATCCAGTGATAATTTAATTCTAAAATGTAATTAATACGATAGCTACAAAAAACAACAACCTAGAATCCAATAGCTACAAAAACGTAAACATGTAAAGACGGCGACGTCTATAGGCTCTCCCCCAAGCTATCTATCCTTTTGACGCAAAAAGTCAAATCTCGCTGCTCGCTGAAAAATCGAGGTTGCCATTGGTCATACATTCATCGTGATGGATCAACTGAACTTTTCATCCAACTAGTTTTTTCTTTTGGTCCTGGGACCCGTAGAGAGGTCTCCCCCCAAAAATCCTTATTTCACCGGAAAATAACTTTTAAGGCACAACTTGGGATGAGGACCCCACCGGCATAATCCTTCTCCCTTTTCCTTAAAAAAAAAAGAAAAAGTGGCAGGGAATCGCTGGCAAAATATTAGAGGCCCTCCAAACAATAATTATGGTCACTTGGTGGTTCAGATAGCTTGGCTGAGGCCTATAAAGCAGCAATAATACAGGTTTATATTATAGACGATAGATGGGCAGCAGGAGACAATAGAAACACAGGAATTAAACAGTGGTGCAGGAAACAACAAGAACGCTGTGTCCTCCGCAGGCACAACGTGGGGAGGGTCTGTTGACCAGAAGGAAGGGTCCGTTGCATCGCAGGACGGAGGCTATACAATTGGTTGTGTCTCACGAAGCAGAAGTAACCCGGTGCACATGAAGTCAACTGATCAACTCCAGGGCTAGAGTAGGGAGACCCACCATCTGAGGGGGAAATCCTTGTAAACAAAAAACGAGTTCAGAGTTGAGAGACAAGACGCCATCTACGGTCATTCACTGGCTCAACGTACAACCAACCAACGCACGTACAGAATCTGATCTGATCGAAATCGAACACCCGCGCGCGGGCCCGCGGGTGCATCCGGGGTGCATCCCCGGGTGTATCCGGCCCCGGACAGACCACTATTTCGGCATTTCGACGTTCTGGCACCATTTTGTACTCTAGCCTTCTTCTGAACTCTTTTGCTTGAGTTTCCATCGTGATATTAGCCTGCCGGGCCCTCGCGGGGTGCTCCTCTACATTACTGTATTACGTTTTTTTGAACTTTCCGTCTTCTTCTCATCTCCTTACATTATTACAACTCCGATCAATAGGTTCACAAACCGTCATATTTGCCTGCCTTATCGTGATCCTTTTCTCCCGACGCGCGAGATCGCCATGCTCGTGATACTCGCGCTGTCGCTTTTGTTCACGTCGCCGCTGGTAGTCCAAGCTTCATCTCAAGTTCAAGGTTCCCTGGACACGTTCGACGCCTTGATCGCTTCTTTAGAAAAGCATCCGGGATTCGAGTCCCACGTCCGTATCGGCTACGATAAGGATGGACTCCGAGGTCTCTATGCCACACGAGATATTCCAGCGGTGAGGCTCGTGACTAAAATAGTAGGGTGCCCCAGAGGGTCCCCTAGTTGTCGGCCTAGGGGGCTCGTGTGTCGGTGGGTGTGTGTGCTCAGTCATAGTGTGCTGCATGGGCAAATGTGTGTGCATGACGTCATTGTGAACTTTTTTCAAACTTGTTGTGTAAATGTTAAAGTAGAAAGACAGAAAAAATATAGGGTGCAATATGGGCAGTAGTACTAGTAGGGGGGGGCATCAGTGTTAATCGTACTTGGACAGACCTCACAATCTGCAAAATAACAAAATTATATTGCCGCTTTAGTTAGTTTCATAATGCATTAGCTTGATCTTTGAACATTTGTGCAAATGACATTATTATTGACTGGTGATAGTGAGCTCTACACACAGTACATAACTTCTACATTGGGAAAACAGGCGCCCACATATATTTGTTGTCCTCGAATCAGGGATGCCAAGTCTGTAGACATATTGTGGTTCAGACAGGGTCAAGGGCTCAGGCAAGGGCAAAGGCTGGGGCAGTGGCAGTTGTTGTGTTGGTGACAAGCTTTGCATGGGCGATGGCAACATACCTTGTCACTGTTGAATCGCTATTTCACACGGATGCAATTCCACACGTGCAGGTGACCGACAGTAGCGCTTGGAATGTCTGGCTACCTGGAAAACAAAGACTGAGTTTGAAACAAAGAAGCAGAGACTAAGAAGGGCAGGCGAAAGCACGCTAACGAACTAACTTCAGTCAAATACCTTGCAGTTGCAGTTTCGATCACTGTAGCACAAATTCAGGGCCTCCGTTGGCAAAACGATGGAGTGGGATTCAATTTAAGCAAATCAGAAGCGAAAATTACCTCAGCAAGGAATAGCTGGATAATTTCAAGCTCGCGGTCAGTAAAAGACAACTCGAATGACTCCACGTTACAGTTTGAGTGACCACTATCATGTGACAGGTCATGTTCTCCGGGACTTTTGCTCCCGCTCATGTGACCGGTCCTTCT
>JACBWV010000610.1:20422618-20733847 GCA_013435795.1 Chlamydomonas sp. ICE-L | reverse complement strand
ACAAAGGTTGAAATGGTTTTTACTGATCACCAGCTTGTGGAGGGGCCAACGTAAGTAACCTC
Source organism: Chlamydomonas sp. ICE-L (assembly GCA_013435795.1). Lineage (NCBI taxonomy): Eukaryota > Viridiplantae > Chlorophyta > Chlorophyceae > Chlamydomonadales > Chlamydomonadaceae > Chlamydomonas > Chlamydomonas sp. ICE-L. The sequence continues at coordinate 20,733,785 of JACBWV010000610.1, read as the reverse complement.
GCACACCCACGACCAGTGTTTGGACATCAAAAGATTGCACTCACACGACGCATGCCTGCTATGAGATCCTCAGGTTCTTTATCTATGGTCTTGTTCCAGAAGCGCAAAGATGTGACGATTTCGTGTAAGTATCGCATAGGTCTGTCTCCCATAGGGGGCCCGACCAACGGCTATGCACGCAGTGTTGCCCCCGGTAACCGTTGAGTCTCTGTACAGGGCGGTGGTAATTACATAAGCGACGGCCTTGCTATGACATGTTCTTAGTACCTTTAGGGTTACTTGATGTAATTTCTGAGCACGTATGATGAAGGATGTTTTCGTTCATTGTATCGTGCATACATGTCATTTATGCCCATATACGGTTAGAGTTATGTTACATCTCTAGAACAAACAAACCTAGGCTGAATCAGAGTCCTCAAGAGGGCTAGTCACTGTCCGCTTATATATCTATTCCCGTACGAAATCATACTACCACTAATTGGGATCAATCGAAGTACTCGATTTGATCATTCTCATCATAGAAGCCAGCTCAAAGCCTATCTCTGAGTTGAACTCAGGTTACTACCCACTGCTCAGGCTCAACCTGTATGGATTGTTAGCAGCAGGCAACAAAGACTTGCGCTTGTCTTTGAGGAAGTCAGACACATAGCGCTGATGGGATTCGTCATGATCTCCCTTGGCGGCACTGGAGGGGCCGGGAAGAGCTCCCCCCTCTAACCTTAGACTTGTGGATGTGCGGGCAAATGCACATCCTCAAAGAGCCTCCATCCAAATCCATATGGAGGATGAAACCCTACTCAACCCCCTTCAAGACTCCCTCCCGGACTTACCCCAACACACCATTCCCCCCAACCTTCTCAAAACCCTCATCCCCTTGGGCATTACTTCCCTAGCTGACATTGTGAGCCCTGATGGGACCACAATCATCCCATCCAATACCCTCTCGCACACCTATGGCACCAGAGTCTCCACTAGGCATAAAGTTGCCCTCAACAGACTCAGCCTACACCTGTGCTCTCCACCCCCACCTGGAAGCCCACCTCAACCCTACTCCTGCCACAGCCCCCTGCCCTTAGCATCAAGGACCCTCCCCATACACCTACGCATTCCCCAACGGCACATTACCAAGTTCTCCACATATACTATCAGCCACCACCTTAACAACTGGGACACCGCCCCCATACTGCCCCGACCCTTGACCCCCAGTGCCAGCATCCTTACCCCAACCACAACACAGCCCCCCACGCATAATATCGAGGAGATCCCTGCCTCCAATGCACACATGTGGTGGGCCAGAGAGTCCTATCTTCACCCCACCAAGTATGCTCAAGCCTGGAGCACTGACCCCAAGATTGCTTGGACTGCCAGAATGCAATTCATCAGAAATGACACCCACAAATGTACTGACGCCTCGTACTACAAACACCACACCATCCGTAAGAACAGCTCCCCCGACGACCTGGTGCATGCTGTCTCTACCCCAGACCTTCTTGCTCCCCCAACCCCAGCCAAGCTCCTCCACCTCCTATATGGAAACCAACACAGCCTGACCCACCTCCTGGGCTTCAGAGCCCAAAAGAGGAAGGCTAACGAACCTCGAGAAACCCCCCATCACAGATTTGGAGGGTCCAGAAAGCCCCATGCACCATTCTCTGCCACCATCTCCCTTGTTACATATCTGCTGGCCTCCCCGTGCATTCCCACACCTACTCCTCTGCCACCTCCATTGTGGTCACTTGGTCCCCCGTCCATCTCACAGAGGAACAAATCACCCCTGCTGGTTGGCCCCACCAGATTTCAGGAACTCCTCCATGCCTACAACACTGAAACTACCCCCAAAGCCCCTCCCCCTCCATTCCACCCAGACAAGACCTCCACCTCACTAACCTCCAACAACAAGGACAGTGGGCGGAGGGAGGAGAGTTTGATGCTAAATGGTATAGCGAACTCAGGCAAAACCTCATCATTAACACGGCAGACCACCACCCAGACTGGGATATCCACCCCCCCGGCAAATACCACATACAGGCTGGTACACTGAATGACAGGTACCACCACCTCCCTCCCCAACTCAACAACGGAGACACCACCTACATCTACTCACCAACAGGCCAATGTGTCGGTCATATACCCCTCTCCCAACTCCACCTCCTCCACCACAGATACCATACCACCAAGGCACACTCTCCCCACCTCTGGACCCTCCACAGCACTGGAACCTTCGCTGGAGACGTAGCCACCCTCCTATCACAGCACAAAGACACTACCATCTCCAATGTCTCCCCTGCCATACACAAAGCTATGTCCACCCTGGGGATGACCAACGGACCTTGACACATCACCCCTCCTAATGAGTCCCCACCTCCCCATGGGCAACACCCCTACCCCCATTGGCCAACTGTTTGGCTTAGGACCCCACTGCTACACCCAACCTTGGTACGGGGGGAAACACACACCTCACCAGCCAGAACCCTGAAGAGGCCCACAAGGCTGTTCGATGGGCACTAGGCAGTGCCATACATGCTCACACCCTTGATATTCCCGCGTGCACCATTCTCTTGGTCCCACACAAACCCACATATGCCCATAACGCCCTCCTAAATCACCCATGGGCTATGGAACTAGCCACTCTGCCTCCCAAGGCCAAACCCCTCACCCCCTCCCTAATCTGGACGGGGGGAAAACTCAACCCTGCCAAGAGACACAGAGGAACCTACAAACTCATTGCCATCTCAAACCCAGCTGGCCATGCCAAGTACCTCCACAACCCACCCACCACATGGGCCCAAACCATGAGTGACATGGGGGCCACTTCCATCCCACGACCAGGTCCCCCCCCCCCTCCCAACTGGGCCTTCCTACCACCCACCTACCCAAGGCACTTAGCTCCCTCCTTAAGACCTGGGCACAACAACCCACCCCCATGCAGATAGACCCCACACCCATAACACCCCCCGTGCTCCCGTGCACACATGCTATCCTACAAGCACCAGGCCTCGCTCTATACACAGATGGAAGTGCCATCATAGACAAAGACGGCGTCCTACGCCTAGGGGCAGGCGTATACTCCCCCAGGGCCGCTTCACGTTGCCTCCGCATAGACCCTGGCGGACAGGGCATCACTGCCGACATCAATCGCGCTGAACTCGTGGCAATCCAACAAGCACTCATACACTCCGAAATAGATGAAGAACTCACCATCTACTCCGACAGCTTATGTTCCTTGCAGCTTATTAACCTGCACATTTACCATCCCAGCAGGACCCGGGAAAACAAACACCGCGACCTCCTGCAAGACATCGCCATCCACATTATCAACAGACACAACGCTGCTGCTACCACACGCCTGCTTAAGGTCCGATCTCACTCAGGAAGCATAGGGAATGACGAGGCAGACACGCTCGCGAAAGAAGCGACGACAGGATACAATGTAATTGGGCCAGTTAAAACAGGGGAACATGCGCACCTCAATATGTATTGGCCGTCTGTCCAGCCCCCCAAATATATTAATGGGGACCAGCCCCCCCGGCACCCGGCCAACAATCTCACCAAGGGTATCAAGGCTAACCTCCCCACCCCCCCTGCACACCGGGCATGCCAACACCACGGGCATATACTCCTCCATGTGGGAGCAAGCCAACCCCTTCCTCCTCCCTCAGGCTAGTAATCGTTTCTGGCAATCCACCGACATCAAATGGTGGCAAAAAATACAAATCCACAAGGCTCGGTGTGGACGCTTATGGACTAGGAAATTGGCGTACAGATACAAACGCCCCTATGGTACTAGCACTAGCCCCCCCTCTGATGATAACTGCCCTCTTTGTCGCAAAGCACAGGACGGAGCTGGCCATATTCTTGCTGGGTGCAGCCACCCTGTCTTCAAAGGAATGTATATTAACAGACATAATAAGGCGGTCCAACTCATCCAAAAGGCAGTAGCCAAAGGAGCTCTGGGGGCTCTCCCCATGTACATGGATGCAGGCACTTGTGAAGCGTCCTCCGACATTCCCACAAGACCCCCAGCCACCCTCAAAACCCCTGATCGTCCCCAAGCCACATGGGATAAATACAGGCCTGATAAAAATAATACTGACAGGTCACTTTTTCCGAAGGACATTTCGTAGGCGCTACTTCTCCTCCGCATAAGCGGAGACTGGAATCGGGATGCGACGACGCTAGGCTTTGCAATGATCATCAATTCGCGCACTTTCCTGATTTGAGATGTCCACTCAAACCAGATTTGCCGAATTCTCTAACCCCCCTCTCCTCCCCAATGATCAATAACAACTGCCGGCGACCAAGCATCCCGATTCCGGGCAAGAAGCACCTTGGAGAAGTCCAAACGCAGATTGCCCGCAGGAGGGAGGTAGGGGAACGCGAAGCCCCCAACACCAGTGCTTGGAACCCTGTCCACAAACTCAATACCAAATCTGCGAAAGTGACGTATCACCCAAAAATTAAAATATCCTCACCTTTCAATGGACAACCTGGACAACAAGATCCTACAGGCAGCTTCCGGGCAGAGAGCAAAAGCGCCAAGGATCTACCTGGGACTCCCGCTGAACCAAGTTCTGCCAAACCTAAAAATCATTCAAACCCTACCCAATCAAAAAATATCTGGAACAAACAAGACAGACGAAATCTTCCTACCGCAAACTCTGCCATTCACCTTATCATTATCCTTCTTTTCGTCAACCGTTTGAATATCACCGCCGCTTCAAACAGCCTCTCTCTGCACTCCCCTATCTTTCTTCGCACCTAACACTTACCCAGCCACCAGCATGTATTCAATGGGAGCTCAACAAAACAGGGTGCAACAAGGTAAGATCGATAGGAAATCGAAACCGCCGCGAGAAACAGGCTGCTAAATCCCGCCTCGCTTTCCCACCTTCTCACCAGACCGCCGCACACCTCGTTCCCCTGGCTACCACACCGCACTACCTTATACACTGCAAACATCTCAACACTACACCCACTGGCCATCTTCGAAACCCCATATTCTCTAAGCCTCTCACAGCTACTAATACCGCCCCTCGCGGCGTGGGTGCAAGTCCCGATATGCCCCTCGTGGCATTGTCGTCTCTGACGATTAATACAGCCTTCCATGGCGTGGGTGCAAGTCCCGATGTGCCCCTCGTGGCATCATCGTCTCTGACGATTAATACAGCCTCCCATGGCGTGGGTGCAAGTCCCGTTGTGCCCTTCATGGCATTGTCGTCCTCGACAACTCTAATCAATGACGAAGCTACAAGTCCTTATGCTCACAACCAACTTTACAATCAACCCTGGACAACTGTGTCCTACAACTCTTCTCTCATCCTCTGCAAAACTAACGCAATTTCGAACCCCCCCTGCAGCCCTTATCGCCCATCGCTTCACCATCCGTTCAAAGGGTGAAGAGATCTACAACAGCGAAGAGAAGCCGATGTCCACTCCTCCCTACCGTGCTAAATAAATCAAGCAAGCGAGGGACATCCAGCTAATCGCTGAGAGACTCAAGTCCTCCCCCCAACCTCCGCCCCCCCTTGGAGAGTCAACCTTCCAACATCTTGATCCTTTTGCTGACACGCTCTCCAAATACAAGATCCTCCCGGTGCACAACACCACCGACAATGAGGAGTTCTATGAGCTAACACTTAGTGGCATCTATGGACGAGACCCTAGCATTCTTGCTGGAGGTCCCCTCTCTACACCCCAATCTCTGACCTTTCCTGCCGGCGCACACCCGTGCACTGACGCAGCTGCGGTGGTCCGGATCATGCGCGAACAGACCCCAGGACGGTCTTTTCAAAAGTGGAGTAAGTAAGGACCAAGTTACTAACACCTCCCTGCCTGGAAAGCCACCAATTTGGTCAGTCAAGCTGTTTACTGACAACGACAGGCTGTCCCTGGCTGGCCTGGCTATCATGGAGGACTTTACCAACTTTGCAGTCCTCTCTACAGTCAACAAGCTGGAGAAGGGGGTTCCCAGGATCACCACTCCACGGGTAACCAACCAATACATCTTGAACTGCAAGACGCACTTCTGCAGTGAGGAGGACTCTCTCCTCCACCCTTACCTCCCCTCAGATCCTTCATCTAAGATCAACTGGCACAACCGGCAATGTGCTATCTCCATGCTGGTTGGACCAACCATCCTGTCTACCATCGGTGGTACCAGGATCTGTACAGCTAACCCCCCTGGCAGCAGCCAAACAGGGAGATCCAGTGCCCAGGACGGGCTGGATACTGCTAACTCAAACCTGAGGGAGATTCCCTACATCTTCCCCAATCCCGTAGCAGAAGGCAGCGACTCCACTATGACTGACCATGAAGATCAGTCCGATGGCTCTAAAAGGCAGAGGACTGAGCCTCAAATGGAACCCCACCTACTCCCACACCACCCCTTTCCTGAAGAAACTGACTTCACTTCAGTTGCTTGGATCATGGAGCAGCAGGGTCACTACCTTAAAACCAACTGGAGGTCCCAGCCTAAGAAGCCAGCATGGTTTCCCAAGCTGGAGAACATCCTGCGCATGGCTGCAGAGTTTGAGGAATGTGAGGACCAAGTGTCGGCCCTTAGGCTTCTCAACTTCAGATACTCGAAGACTGGGAGAGACGGCAGGGTTACTTAAGAGTTGCACTTTGCAACTCAAGAGGACAAGGAACACATTGAATCCTTCCTTCCCCTCTACATCTCCAACATGCACTTCTCTGCCTATTTCACTCACTCAAAGATTCCTTCTGACGTCTGCAACTCTTCCTTGATTCTGAAGACTGAGGCCAACACTGCCCTCAGAACCATGATGGACTTCACCACGGAGGTGAATCGGCTGTGCAAGGCAACCATTGACCTCATGGACAACAAGCAGTGCTGTGACTCCACGGTTGACAACCTGGACCACTTCTCCCTCTCCTATTGGAATGCTGAAACCAGGGATCAGGCTACTGCCCCAGAGCACGCACTGTACACCAGGGAGCTCATCCCTCTGAGACTGCTCTCAAACTACGAAGTCCAACTGGCTACCAAGAGGGGCATCCGCATCCTCCTGTCCAGCAGATTACATGTCCTCACAGCATTTATCTGCTGCAAAGGCCAAGTCAAAGTCAACGGCATCCAGTTCTACTTCCGTCCTGGCTTCATGCCTGACCTGGAACCTACCAAGAAGGACAACCTCCCAGATTGGGTAGCCCTGGCTGGCTACATCATTGCAAGGGAGATTGGCCAGGACAGCACTGGCAGGGTTGTCCCCCTTGACCCTACCAATTTTGGTGCTGCCCTGGCCAGCTGGAAGGAGATTCAGAACCGCCTCGACATCTCCTCCTATGGGCAGAATGTGAATAGGTTCTTCCATGCCCTCTCCTCCCTGGCCAAAGCCAAGCCCTATGGAATGCCTGCCCCATGGCCCACGGCCAACGCTGAGCTTGACCTTACTCTCCACCCAGGGATTGGACTTGCTCCTAACCCGGAAGGTCCTACCACCTGGATGGAACTGCTCCAGACTTACACCCCCCTTCAGGTAAACCACTCTAAAAACCTCTCCCCCTGCAGTTCCCGTTTTGACAGCCAGCAGCTACATAACTATACTTTTAATTTCACAGGCAGCCACCCCTGCCCCAGCAGCTGGACCCAGCCAGCCCAGGAGACAGCCAGCTCCCAACAACCAGTGGAAGGAGATGACCAAGAAGACGGTCTGGAAGAAGCCATAGGGATTTATTGTGCACCCTTTATGATCCCCTGCTTTTTAGTCATAGACCTTTATAGCACTCTTCTGATTGTTCCTCTCCTTATGGCTACTTGTTGGATCATAGGGTGTACCAAGCTATTGACAACAGTACAGAGTACACCCACTATTGATAAGTCAATCGTGAACAGCTTCCTTCCTCTTAATTCCTCTGCAAAGCAGAATTCTAGCTGTGAACCTAATAGGAAATCCTGTACTCAGGACTTTAGAACCTTGACTCATCCCACCTGGGATACAGCTCCTAGGGGAGGTAGACCTACTTCCAGACTTCGTTCCACTCCTGTAAACAGCTCTAGCTATTGGGAACCCCAAATAGACTGTCACTGTCAAGTTCATTCTATTAACGCCTACCTCGGATACAAGGCCCTGGACTACAAAGAGGTCCTACAGTTCTCCATAAACCTCAACACACACGTCACTAACTACACTCAACATGAGTGGGATCTAGAACGTTGCTATTTCAACAAACTAACCGGTAACTACACTATCCCTTTAGTCAACTATTACCTGGCCAACAGGAAACCTCACTTAGGCTCTCTCACTGGCCACAGGAACTCACACAAACATATACTCCATCTCATCCTCCCCCTACTACACCAATAACTGAAGAAACATCTGAGAATTACTCTGCAGGAATTATGGCTGGCAGCACTAAACAGCAAATTTTATCTCGGCTTCCTCCCAGCTGCTCAAGGTTTATCCTCCACTACAACTGCGGATATGGACATGCTATCACCATTAAGCAAATTAATGGTAAGTGGTGGGACATGAACTCTGAACACAACGGCCCTAGTCTTCTCCACTCACAAGATTGGATAAAACTCCAAGGGCACATCTACACTCTTACCAAAACATCACTCTCCTTCCTTTCACACCCTTTTCAACCAGAAATTAACCACACACCAGGCCACCCTATTAGGATAGGGAGACTGTTGACATGATCCCCTCTACTAGTAACACCACACCCACTCATAACCATCCTGACTCTCCCCACAGTATGGATTACATAACTTCCCCATGGTCTGCAGAACTCACAGATCACAACTTACCAGATCAGGATAACTTCTCAGATCTAACTTTCTCAGATCTCCTAGACTCCACCTTATCAGATCAAGAAGATTCCATAGATTCTCCCTCTTTAAATCAAAAAGACCTCACAGAAACTATTTACTTAGTCTCTGACGATGAGGAACCTCCCAAATCAAAACAAAAAACATCTCCTGCAAAGAAAAATAATTTAACTACAAAACGCTCACACACCTGCACATACCAGATGTACAACACACCTCTCCCTATACCTAGCAAAGTTGTCCTTCCTGACTTCACTAAGTTCCGTCAGTGCAGAATTTTTGGGGCAGAACCTCCTACCAAGAAACCTGCTCCTTCCAGACTCACCACCAAAACCCTCCCAACGAAAAGACTTAAAATTACTCATACTACTCCACATCCTGTTCAACAACAGCAAACTGCACTCTATCTCACTAACATTATCACTTCCAACTGCAGAGGCATTTTCTCATCCTGGGAAACACTCTATGACCATATTCGAACTAATGAGCCAGACATTGCTATTCTCACCGAAACAAAACTCACCTCCAACTATACAGGCATAATTAATATGATCAAACAAGACCTCTCTGACTACCACTTTCATCACAGCAGCAAAACCATTAAGCAAGCTACCAATGCAGACAACATTGTTACCCGCTCAGCTGGAGTCATCACACTTATCAAAAAGACTCTTACTGCACACCTCATTAAACATGAAATCCCCACTGACATAGCTGGTCATCTCACTCATCAAACTATTAACAACATCACTCACATCCTAGGTGTCTACATGCCCTGCAATGATCCTGCCAAAAGAGCCCGCATCTATGAACACATCCACTACATCATATCCCAGAACCCATATCACCACTATATTGCAGGGGGAGACTGGAATGCAGCCTACTACCTTACTGATAGAAGCAACACATTCCATCACCTGGAGGATCAGCCTCACTACCAGCATCTTAATAAATATTCAATTCACATCCAACCATCTCCACGTCCCCATACTTACTCAGACAACACCTCCTACAGCAGCAGGATAGATGACATCATTCTCATCAACCCCCCACCTGCAACCATGGTGACAGAAACCACACACCAAATGGGAGACACACTTGACCACTTGACCCTGGAACAACAAATTACCTCCTCTCTCTTTCCTCCTCCCAACCTTGACACACCACCTCACAATCCAACACCCCAACTGCAACTCCCTCTCAAGCAACATGACATGGCCAAAGCCAAAGAGGCAATATCAAATAAATTTCTCCATCAATTTCAACACAGCCACATCAACATAAATAAAGCCTGGACTATAGCACAAACTTTACTGGGAGAAGATAAAACATCTGCACACATCCAATCTATTAGACAAGAACTCACAGCCGCCATGCCAGAAAATCTTAACAGCATGGCAGATCATCTCATGATCACTCTACACCAAGCTCTTTCCATCATGACTGACATCTGCCCCACTAAGTCTAGCACACCAGGCATTTTATTGCCCAGACAAACTGCTAAAACTTACAGACGTCTTAACTACCATATTAAACACATTAAAGCACTTCGAACAGCCTCCACCCACCTTGACCAACAACAATACATGGAGCTCAGAAGCACACCTCATACGGCAGGTACATACTCACCTACCACTAAAATTAAAATACAACAACACCTACAAAACTTACTACTCCCAGACTACTGCCTCTCTCTAACTGCTGATATTCAACAAAGTATTACAGAACTACGTCACATGCAGGCTGCACTCAAAGAGGAGAGAGCAACTGCCTCCATCAAGAAATTCAGACGCCGCCTCAGCACACAGGCACGACAAACTCACAGGTATATTTTCTCTCCTGAAAATTACACACACACACCCACTGCCCTACTGGACGCATCCTCGAACACACTTAGCACCAGTACCCAGGGTCTCCTGGAAGTTTTGACCAAACACATGGGTAAACTTATGTCACCTCCCACACCACCCATCTTAGATGATTATACCCGACATGCCACTCCCCCTCCATGGGAAACACACACAGACAAATACCACCTTGAAACTCCAGCCAACTCCATACAAACCACTGCCTCCCCGTACACCTATCTCTCCTCCTCAACCACCTATGATGACTGCATCAGGAAACTCTCCACCAACAAAGCCACAGGCCCAGACGGCATACCTAATGAACTACTTATGTGCCTCCCACAGGAAATGCACCTCACCATACACAAACTCATGCAGCTAGTATGGATCCTGGGAGAAACACCAGACTGCTGGAAAATCTCCCACACAGTCATGCTCTACAAAAAATCAGATCCCTGCTTACCTCAAAATTACAGGCCAATAGGCCTTAACAATGCTGTAGCCAAACTCTGGACCTCCCTTGTTACCAACACTATTACTACCTACTCTGAAACCAATCACATTCTTAGTGCCTGCCAGGAGGGTTTCAGAAAAGACAAAAGTACCTATAGACAACTCCTGACCCTACTCCACAACATTGAGGATGCTGCCCTCTTCCATCAGGACCTTTATGCTGCCTACTTTGACTTTAGCTCTGCCTTCAACATGATTGATCACCAAAAACTTCTCTGCATTATGCACAACTTGGGCTATACCCATGACACTATAGATACAATTAAAGGAATTTACACAAACTCTACTACACATATCCTCCTCAACAACACATCTGGCTCCCCTATCCCCATCACTAGGGGCACTATCCAGGGAGACACTCTCTCCCCCTTACTCTTCATTATTTTTCTAGAACCCCTACACAGATGGCTCCGTTCTGGAGGACGAGGATACAGAGCAGCATCCCTACCCCCCACAACAGCAGATGAAAACCACACTAGCAGCCTGGGGTATGCTGACGACACTGCCGTCCTAACCGGCAGCTCAGAGGACCTTCGCATCCAATGTGGTAAAGTTCAAACTTTTAGTATCTGGTCGGGCATTCCCCTTAATGCCACTAAATGTGTGGTTAGCGGCATACTCCACAAATCACACCCCTCACAACCTACTCACAACAACACTCTCAAACAAAGGCTAGAAAAAATTCCTTTAGGAAATTCCTATGCTACCTACCAGTCGCCAGACCAAGCCTATAAATACCTGGGGGTTCACATCTCACTTACCTTAAATTGGAAAACTCAACTCCACTCTACTATTGAAACCATCCACAACAAAGGCTTGAGTATCCTTACTAAAGCTAAAAATAGGGCAACCCCCACCCAATGTCTACGAATAATCTCACAATGTGTCAGAGCAGCTATTAAATATCCTATGATAGTGGCTCCCTTCTCACTAACCGACATTCATGTCATTGACAGAGCAGTATTAAAAACAGTTAAACTCTGCTGCACCCTTCCTAGATCCTTTCCGACAAGAGCACTCCACCTCCCTAAAACAGAGGCAGGACTAGGGGTGCCCTCTCTACTCACTGAATATACTCAGATTACTGCAACAGCCCTCACCCAGTCCATGAACGACCAAGGTCACCTGGGAATTCTCACCAGGGCTCTTCTTGACAAATCAACCTTCACCATGACCACTCTAGATCCTCTCTCTCTCTCCAGCAAGCAACTTAAATATATGTCCCTAGCCCGCCAGCTGGAAATTATTAAAAAATCTGACATAATAATTTCTTGGAATGACACAGAACTTCTTGACAAACTTAACATACACTCTCTCCCTCTTCCACCACAGGCAATCCCTATCTCACTCATGACTCCTTTTCACGACCTGGACATCTACTCATACCACGACCTGGTCACCCCCATGGGAACTCATCTTATCAGCACTACAGACCTCTCTCTTATTACTTCACACAAAATTACTAAACACCACAAACGATCCCTGAACCGCCTCACCGCACACCTCTCCTCCCTCCAAACCGTCATTCCTCCAACTCACTCTGACCCACTCCCCCTCTCCCACAGGCAACTTGCGCCTGGCTACGCAATTTCGCAGAACACGACAGACAACGTTAAATTTCCTGCTCCTATCGAATCCTCCACCCCACTCACCCAGCGCTACCAACCTCACGCCTCCGTTACTGATGCAGACTACGAGGCGGACCCCACTGGGGACCTGGAAGGAAACCAATGGTGGGCGTGGCCCACGCAGATCGCAGGCAGTCACGCACACCAAGCATGGGGCTGCCCCAACAGTGACGCCACCTGGTCAGCGCGCCAATACTTGTGCAAATCTTGGATCCGACACTCCTCCTCCTCCAAATTCTACCGCGCATATAAAATAACCTCCACCTCGCACCCTGACAGGATCCGCGAGGACATGACATCCCCAGCCAGCAGCGCACCTGCACCTCCGGCGCGCCTGCTTCACCTTACTTACGGATCTCAATACAGAGCCCTGCACATTACGAGCTGGCGGGGCAAGCGCTCTTACAACGACGACAAACTTGCCACCACCACCGTTGTCCACGTCCAATGGGCCCCAACCATCATGCACAACGACCATATCAACTCCTACACACGCATGGGATACAGCATCCACCACTGCACACCTCTTACCTCCACTACCTCCACCATACACTGGAAGCCTCAATCTCACCATGCGGCTCACCTTGTTGAACTGGTGGGACAACCAGCATATGACCAATTAACCCACACCTTTAAAACCACTCCTCCGATAACCACACACCTCAATCCCAGGAAGGACATCCACCTCACTAACCTCCAGCAACAAGGCCAATGGGCCATCTCCCCAGGATTTAATGCTGACAATCATAATCTGGTTCACAAACTTTTACACATCGACACACACGACAGGCACCCAGACTGGGACATTCAACCACCCTCCGCCTACATTAAACCCGAATGAAAAAAATCTCCAGATTTTACCCGAATGAAAAAATTGCAATTTTTTTGATACCCGAATGAAAAAATTTATTTTTGATTGTTGAGGGATTAGCCTGTCAAAAATGTCCGTGTGTGTGTGTGTCCGTCACAACCTACTTTTCAGGTTTCACTTCAAATCACAAAAAAACGAAACATTATATAAGATACCCCAAATATAAGACATTTTCATTCGGGACGCGCCTCCTGGCGCCCTTTATACCCGAATGAAAAAATTTATTTTTGATTGAGGGATTAGCCTGTCAAAAATGTCCGTGTGTGTGTGTGTCCGTCACAACCTACTTTTCAGGTTTCACTTCAAATCACAAAAAAACGAAACATTATATAAGATATCCCAAATATAAGACATTTTCATTCGGGACGCGCCTCCAGGCGCCCTTTATTTTTAGGGATTAGCCTGTCAAAACTGTGTGTGTGTGTGTGTGTGTCCGTCCGTCCGTCACAAACTACTTTTTCAGGATTCACTTGTAATAAAAAAAAAACGAATCATTATACAACATATAACAATTATAAGACTTATTGAAAAACGACATATTCTCACGAGAACACATATGAGCATCGCAATTCAAGAAAAGGAGCTAAGGTTTGTGCTTTTTGGGCCAAAAGCGACAATTATTGGGTAACATTTGTTATCATTTCAAATTCGTACCATCCAATCATGTGCGCATACATAGGTTTGGGAATGGAATTGTCGTCAAAAAATCGAGGCGAAACATGCAAGCATCACAATGGACGAAACAGTCACCTAGGGCACTGGAGCTATTTTTAGCACGGACTTCAGCCACAGCTCAGCCGCAGGGCCGTGCGTGGGCTGGGCCGGGTGGGATGAAGCCACGCCAACTATGGTTCTTCTAGTTCTAATTCACGTAATGTTCATGTATCGTCCAGAGCTTGCAGGTGAGCACGTTCGCGCTTCGTGCTGCGACCTGACGACCTAGAAACGTTCGACGATCTGCAGTTCTGGGACAGCGTGGCAACATGGCGGCCACACCGATCGGGGTGCGAATTGTTTGCTGCCGATTGGAGTGCGTAACTCTTGTTCTACTATTTCCTGCCGGCAACGCTTCCGATTAAGCTACTTATTCCAACTCTATTTTTTAAGAATATAGTTTGCCGTCCTCTTTGCTCCTACCACCCTTTCATTGAAATCGCTAGCTGAAGCTCGTCAGCGTAGGCAGCCTCTTTGCTCGCTGCCCCCCCTCCCCCCTGTTACGCGCAAACACATTACGAGGCACCAGAATTTGGCCAAGCTAACACGGGCTACCATGGTTGGTCTGATGCAAGTGGGGTATACAGTTTAGGGGTGGCCTATCAGCCTAGTGGTGGTGGCGTGATTGGGGTTGGGGGTTGGGGCACTTGGTTTTGGTGTTATGTGGTGTTGCAGTTCGTGCTTCAGTAGTTGTGGGTGGGTTGTGCTGCAGTTGGATAGCCAATTATGTGTGTGTTGAAGGTGTGTCAGTGTGTTTGTGTGTGTGCATGGGGTAGTGCATGGATAGCCAGTGTGTGTGGGTGAGTGCCTGAGTGTGTTGTTTGTGTCTATGGGATTGTCTTGTAGTGCATGGATGGCCAGGTGTGTGTGTGTATGTAAGCAGGGCCGTGTGGCAGTGCATGCGTAGCCCCTTGTGTGTGCGTGTGTGAGTGTCTGGGTATGTGTGAATGTGTGCATGGGGTTGTCTTGTAGTGCATGGATGGCCTGGTGTGTGTGTGCGTGAGTGTCTGATTGGGTTGTGTGTGTCGATGGGATTGTCTTGTAGTGCATGGATGGCCGGGTGTGTGTATCTGTGTACGGAAACATATCTGTGTGGCAGTGCATGTGTAGCCACTTGTGTGTGCATGTGCCTGGGTCTGTCTTACTGTGCATTGATGGCCAGGTGTGTGTATATGGGATGAATAGTGCTGTGTGGCAGTGCATTTGCAGCCAGTTGTTCGTTTGTGTGTTTGCACGCTTGAGTGTCAGGGTACGTTTGTGTGTGCACGGATTGTCTTGTAGTGCTTGGATAGCCAGTTGTTTTGTGTGTGCATGCGCGTGTATTTGAGTGTGTTAGTGTTTGCATGGGTTTGTCTTGTAGTGCATGGAAAGCCATATGTGTGTCTATGTGCGTGCACAGTGCAGTGTGGCAGTGCATGGATAACCAGATGTGTGTGCATGTGCATGCACAGTGCTGTTTGGCAGTCCATGGATAGCCAGATGTGTGTGTATGCGCGTGCACTGTGCTGTGTGGCAGTGCATGGATAGCCATTTGTATTGTGCATGCATGTGTGTGTATTTGAGTGTGTTTGTGTTTGCATAGGGTTGTCTTGTAGTGCATGGATAGCCAGATGTGTGTGTATATACTAGCACAAGGCTCTGAGACAGTGTATGTGTAGCCAGTTGTTTTGTGTGTGCATGCGTGTGTATTTGAGTGTGTCAGTGTTTGCATGGGGTTGTCTTGTAGTGCATGTATAGCCATATGTGTGTGTATGTGCATGCACAGTACTGTGTGGCAATGCATGGATAGCTAGATGTGTGTGTATGTGCGTGCACAGTGTTGAGTGGCAGTGCATTGATAGCCAGAGGTGTGTGTGTGTGCGTGCATAGTGCTGTGTGGCAGTGCATGGATAGCCATATGTGTGTGTATGTGCGTGCACAGTGGTGTGTGGCAGTGCATTGATAGGCAGATGTGTGTGTGTGCGTGCATAGTGCTATGTGGCAGTGCATGGATAGCCAGATGTGTGTGTATGTGTTTGCTCAGTGCTATGTGGCAGTGTATGGATAACCAGATGTAAGTGTATGTGCTTGCATAGTGTTGTGTGGCAGTGCATGGATAACCATATGTTTGTGTATGTGCGTGCACAGTGCTGTGCGGCAGTGCATGGATAACCAGATGTAAGTGTATGTGCGTGCATAGTGTTGTGTGGCAGTGCATGGATAGCCATATGTTTGTGTATGTGCGTGCACAGTGCTGTGTGGCAATGCATGGATAGCCATTTGAATTATGCATGCATGTGTGTGTATTTGAGTGTGTTTGTGTTTGCATGGGGTTGTCTTGTAGTGCATGGAAAGCCATATGTGTGTATATACTAGCACATGGCTGTGCGACGGTGTATGTGTAGCCAGTTGTTTTGTGTGTGCATGCTTGAGTGTTTGCATGTGGTTGTCTTGTAGTGCATGGTTAGCCAGATGTTTGTGTAAGTACATGCATAGTGCTTCCTGGAAGTGCATGGATAGCCAGGTATGTGTGTGTATGTGCGTGCACACTGCTGTGTGGCAGTGCATGGATATGTGTATGAGCGTGCACAGTGCTTTGTGGCAGTGCTTTGATAGCCATATGTGTGTGTATGTGCATGCTCAGTGCTGTGAGGTAGTTCATGGATAGCCAGCTATGTGTGTGTATGTGCGTGCACAGTGCTGTGTGGATGGAAGTGCATGGATAGCCATATGTGTGTGTCTCTGCATGCACCGTGCTGTGTGGCAGTGCATGGATAGCCAGATGTGTGTGTATCTGCGTGCACACAAGTTGTCAAATGTAATGTACCTTATTCCGCTATGAGGACCTACTTACTCCACTACTTTTGAAACTCCCAGCCTCCCTCCTCTCACTTTCTCGCATTCTGCATATCAACTTTTTCTCGACTATTTGCCCCATGTCCTGCCCATGACTTCTAATGTGTTCAGGGTTAAGTTGCTTAGTGGTTTGAATGCCAGTGGTTGAACATAATTCAGATGCCACTTGTCTAGGCTGTCAAGACTATGTGTTCAATCCTACGTACGCCAGGGACACGCCCAGCTGACTCAACAACCTCATTGGCAAAACACGTGCCAGACCGCATATTACGCTGCGGTCTCGTATTACGATATTGTACGAGGCAACAAGCGGCTCGTGTCCTGGGGTTTTCGAATTGATTGCCAGAAATGTGGGGAATGAAGCCACATCAAGCTTGTATGCGGTATTGCGGCTGACCGAACAAATCCCCCAAAACAACCATACCTCTGATTGGTTACTTTCCGTGTGCATCAAATGCTTGCCAATAAAGGCAATATACATGACAGTCCAGGCACGTTTAATATTGCTTCGAATTTAACAACGCGTAAAAATGTAAATTGTCCTTACTTAGTAGTAAAAAAGCTTCATCAATCGATTCAATAAAATTAAATCAAAATGAATACAATTCAAATCAATTTAATGCATTCAATTCAAGTCAATACAATTCAATTTTGAGTGTATCAAATGCATTAATTAAATACAATTTAATTCGTTAATTAATACAATTAAATTAATAATTAATTAAATATAATAAAATCAATTATGTTATTAATTAATTAATTAATAACTGCTGTTTAATTAATCAATCGATTTAAAGAATTCAATTAATTCATTTTAATCATGGTATTCATTAATTAATATAATTTATTTAATTAATTAGACAATTATATATTAATAGAATTATACAATTAAAATTTTAATTAAATTCATGATAATATAAACATTTTCATTCGGGACGCGCCTCCAGGCGCCCTTTATACCCGAATGAAAAAATTTATTTTTGATTGAGGGATTAGCCTGTCAAAAATGTCCGTGTGTGTGTGTGTCCGTCACAACCTACTTTTCAGGTTTCACTTCAAATCACAAAAAAACGAAACATTATATAAGATATCCCAAATATAAGACATTTTCATTCGGGACGCGCCTCCAGGCGCCCTTTATACCCGAATGAAAAAATTTATTTTTGATTGAGGGATTAGCCTGTCAAAAATGTCCGTGTGTGTGTGTGTCCGTCACAACCTACTTTTCAGGTTTCACTTCAAATCACAAAAAAACGAAACATTATATAAGATATCCCAAACATAAGACATTTTCATTCGGGACGCGCCTCCAGGCGCCCTTTATGATTGAGGGATTAGCCTGTCAAAAATGTCCGTGTGTGTGTGTGTGTGTGTCCGTCACAACCTACTTTTCAGGTTTCACTTCAAATCACAAAAAAACGAAGCATTATATAAGATATCCCATATATAAGACTTATTGATACCGGAGATTTTCTCACAAGACCACATATGAGCATCGCAATTCAGGAAAAGGAGCTAAGGTTTGTGCTTTTTGGGCCAAAAGCGACAATTATTGGGTAACATTTTTCACCATTCCAAATTCGTACCATCCAATCATGTGCGCATACATAGGTTTGGGAATGGAATTGTCGTCAAAAAATCGAGGCGAAACATGTAAGCATCACAATGGACGAAACATTCCCCTAGGGCACTTGAGCTATTACTAGCACGGACTTCACCCACAACTCAGCCGCAGGGCCGTGCGTGGGGTGGGACGGGTGCGTGGGGTGGGCCTACGGATATGTACTGTGTACTTCTAAATCACGTAATGTTCATGTTTCCAGCCTCGCGAGCTTGCACAATGAACAATTACATGCGCAACGATAACATATCCAGCTCACACACTTGCGGAGCTTGGAATTAAGCACCAGCGACTTTCGAGTTGCAAACTATGGAGGTACCATCATTCGCATGGGCCAAGCCGCCCCCATTTGTATTGCCGAGGCGAAATGGACCACGCCTCCGCGCCATACGTTGCCCCTCCCTGGCAGGCGGCCCAAGATCGCCAGGGACCCGCTCTTCGCTCGTTTCCCCTCCTCGCCTCACGGCTTATTCAGTTGAAGTTTCTCAATTATTAGCTTTCGACACGCGCCTAGGACTTGTCTTTGAACCAATTCTTCGCAATTCTTGATGCCACCCTCAGTTCAACTCTGATAGTCGCCCATCGCCTCATTAAGCGCGCGCGGTTCCCTGCTTCGCATGCAGCTGAGACAACATGCGAAGGATCATGCTACCACCCCTTGCTCTACCTGCATGGTAAATTTGGTATGGTACTGCATGGTGCAGAATAGCATGACATTGAATGGTTTATACCTACATGCATGGTACAATGGTAGATTAGTATGGTATGGCCTGGTGCAGCATAGCACTGCATGTTATGGTTTATACCAACATGCATAGTACAATGGTATAATAGTGGGGCATGGCATGGTGTAGCATAGCATTGTATGATGTGTACCTACATGCATGGTATATTGGTATAGTATGGAGTGATGGTTGTGAAATAGATGATTCTAATTGTAGGAGTGATGATGATGGTCATGGTGAGATTGTTAGTACTGATGGTGTTAATGAGAAGATGATTGCGATCGTGTTATGTGGTGTTGTAGTGCGTGATATTTATTCGTGCTTCAGTAGTGTTTGGGTTTTGCTGCAGTTGGATAGCCAGTTATGTGTGTGTTCAAGGTGTGTCTGAGTGTGTTTGTGTGTGTGCATGGGGTAGTGAATGGATAGCCAGTGTGTGTGTGAGTGCATGGTGTAGTGCATTGATAGCCAGTGTGTGTGGGTGAGTGCCTGAGTGTGTTGTTTGTGTCAATAGGATTGTCTTTTAGTGCATGGGGATGGCGAGGTGTGTGTTTATGTAAGTAGGGCGGTGTGGCAGTGCATGCGTAGCCCCTTGTGTGTGCGTGTGTGAGTGTTTGGGTATGTGTGAATGTATGCATGAGGTTGTCTTGTATTGCATGGATGGCCTGGTGTGTGTGTGCGTGAGTGTCTGATTGGGTTGTGTTTGTCCATGGATTGTCTTGTAGTGCATGGATGACCAGGTGTGTGTAACTGTGTACGGAAACAGGTCTGTGTGGCAGTGCATGTGTAGCCAGATGTGTGTGCATGTGCCTGGGGTTGTCTTGTAGTGCATGGATGGCCAGGTGTGTGTATTTGGTATGAACAGTGCTGTTTGGCAGTGCATGTGCAACCAGTTGTTCGTTTGTGTGTTTGCATGCGTGAGTGTCTGGGTGTGTTTGTGTGTGCATGGATTTGTCTTGTATTGCATGGATAGCCAGATGTGTGCATATGTGCGTGCACAGTGCTGTGTGGCAGTGCATGGATAGCCAGATGTGTAATTTGTGCATGCACAGTGCTGTGTTGCAGTGCATGGATAGCCAGATGTTTGTGTATCTGCGTGCACAGTGCTGTGTGGTAGTGCATGGATAGCCAGATGTGTGTGTATGTGCGTGCACAATGCTGTGTGGAAGTGCATGGATATTAATTTGTATTGCATATCCGTGTATTTGAGTGTGTTTGTGTTTGCATGGGGTTGTCTTATAGTGCATGGACAGCCAGATGTGTGTGTATGTACTAGCACATAACAGTGCGACAATGTCTGTGTAGCCAGTTGTTTTGTGTGTGCATGCTTGATTGGCTGAATGTGTTTGTGTTTGCATGTGGTTGTCTTGTGGTGCATGCATAGCCAGAGGTGTGTGTATGTGCGTGCACAGTGCTGTGTTGCAGTGCATGGATAGCCAGTTGTGTGTGTATGTGCGTGCACAGTTCTGTGTGGCAGTGGTTGGATGGCAATTTGTTTTGTGCGTGCATGCGTGTGTATTTGAGTGTGTTTGTGTTTGCATGGGGTTGTCGTGTAGTGCATGGATAGCCAGATGTGTTCGAATGTACTAGCACATGGCTGTGCGGCAGTGTATGTGAAGCCAGTTGTTTTGTGCGTGCATGCTTGATTGGCTGAATGTGTTTGTGTTTGCAAGTGGTTGTCTTGTAGTGCATGGTTTGCCAGATGTGTGTGTATGTACGTGCACAGTGCTGTGTGGCAATGCATGGATAGCCAGATGTGTGTGTAAGTACTTACGCGGTGCTGTGTGGCAGTGCATGTATAGCCACATGTGTGTGCATGTTCGTGCGCAGTGCTGTGTGGCAGTGCATCGATAGCCAAATGTGTGTGTATGTGCGTGCGCAGTGCTGTTTGGTAGTGCATGGATAGCCATCTATGTGTGTGTATGTGCGTGCACAGTGTTGTGTGGCAGTGCATGGATAGCCACATGTGTGTGTAAGTGCGTGCACAGTGCTGTGTGGCAATGCATGGATAGCAAATTGTTTTGTGCGTGCATGTGTTTGTATTTGAGTGTATTCATGTTTGCATGGGGTTGTCTTGTAGTGCATGGATAGCCAGATGTGTGTGTACGTTCTAAAAACATGGCCGTGCGGCCATGTATGTGTAGCCAGTTGTTTTGTGTGTGTATGCTTGAGTGGCTGAATGTGTTTGTGTTTGCATGTGGTTGTCTTCTGGTGCATGGATAGCCAGATGTGTGTGTGTGTGCGTGCACAGTGCTGTGTTGCAGTGCATGTATAGCTAGATGTGTGTGTATGTGCATGCACAGTGCTGTGTTGCAGTGCATGCATAGCCAGATGTGTGTGTATGTGCGTGCACAATGCTGTGTTGCAGTGCATGGATGGCAATTTGTTTGGTGCGTGCATGCGTGCGTGTGTATTTGAGTGTGTTTGTGTTTGCATGGGGTTGTGTTGTAGTGCATGGATAGCTAGATGTGTGCGTATATGCGTGCGCAGTGCTGTGTGGCAGTGCATGGAAAGCCACATGTGTGTATGTGCGTGCGCAGTGCTGTGTGGTAGTGCATGGGTAGCCAGCTATGTGTGTGTATGCGCGTGCACAGTGTTGTGTGGCAGTGCATGGATAGCCAGATGTGTGTGTATGTGCGTGCATAGTGCTGTGTGGCAGTGGTTGGATAGCAAATTGTTTTGTGCGTGCATGTGTTTGTATTTGAGTGTGTTCATGTTTGCATGGGGTTGTCTTGTAGTGCATGGATAGCCAGATGTGTGTGTATGTACTAGCACATGGCTGTGCGACAATGTATGTGTAGCCAGTTGTTTTGTGTGTGCATGCTTGATTGGCTGAATGTGTTTGTGTTTGCATGTGGTTATCTTGTAGTGCATGGATAGCCAGAGGTGTGTGTATGTGCATGCACAGTGCTGTGTGGCAGTGCATGGATAGCCAGCTATGTGTGTATGTGCGTGCACAGTGCTGTGTGGCAGTGAATGGATAGCCATATGTGTGTGAATGTGCGTGCACAGTGCTAAGTGGCTGTGCATGGATAGCCACATGTGTGTGTATGTGCGGTGTGGTATAGAGTATGTATGCTTAGGCCTCTGATGCCCCTCTTGGGTTCCACCTGTCTCTTTGTACATTAGTTTGTCTCTCTCCATCTGTGCTGCTGATACCGGCAAACTCTGCACCCAAACATTTGGCTCGTAGTTAGAGTGCGCTTGACTAAAGATATCAGCTTTGCAGCGGTCATGATCCTTCTCAATAGTTGTCAAATGTTTTGTAGCATATTCTGCTATGAGTACCTACTTACTCCACTACTTCTGAAACTCCCAGCCTCCCTCCTCTCACTTTCTCGCATTCTGCTTATCAACTATTTCTCGACTATTTGCCCCATGTCCTGCCCGTGACTTCTAATGTGTTCAGGGTTTAGTTGCTTAGTGGTTTGAATGCCAGCGATTGACCATAATTCAGATGCCACGTGTCCAGGCTGTCTAGACTATGTGTTCAATCCTACGCACGCCAGGGACACGTCCAGCCGACTCAACAACCTCATTGGCAAAACACGAGTCAGAACGCATATCACACTGCGATTTCGTAATAAGACATTGTATTAGGCAACAAGCGGCTTGTGTCCTAGGGGTCCCGAATGAATTGCCATAAATGTGGGGAATGAAGCCACATCAAGCTTGTATGCGGCTGACTGAACAAACTCAACCATACCTCTAATTGGTAACATTTCGTGTGCATCAAGTGCTTGCAAATAAATCCCATCTATAAGACAGTCCAGACACGTTTAATACTGCTTCAAATTTAACAACCCTACAAAATGTCAATTGTCGTTACTTCGTAGTAAACAAAGCTACATCCATCGATTCAATTAAATTAAATCCAAATCTATTGAATTCAAATGCATACAATTCAAATCAATTAAATGCATTAATTTCAAGTCTATACAACATAATTTAGATTCTATAAAAAATTAATTAAATACAGTTGAATTAATTGATTAATTAATTAATACAATTAAATTAATTAAATTGATAATTAATTTAATATAATTTAATTAATGATGTTATTAATTTATTAATACTTTTAAATTAATCAATAAATTTAACAGAATTTGATCAAATCAGTGTAATCATATAATTCATTAATTAATACAATTTATTTAATTAATTATACAATTATACAATAATAAAATCATACAATAATTTGTTAAACTTAATTCATATTATTTTAAACATTTTCATTCGGGATGCGCCTCCAGGCGCCCTTTATTTGAAGAGGGATTAGCCCCATTAAAATGTCCGTCCGTTAGTTAGTTAGTTAGTCCGTGTGTCACAAACCAAATTTTCAGGTTTTATGAAAAACATAAAAAAATGAACATTCTATATTTTTGATAAATTATAAGACTTATTTATACCGGACAAATTCTGACCAGAGCACATATGAGCATCGCAATTCATGAAAAGGAGCTCAGGTTGGGCCAAATAGCTACAATTAACGGTTCACAATTTGATTTCAGGGTGTTTTGAGCTAACATTTCAAATTTGAACCACTTAAACAAGTGCGCAAACATAGGTTTGGGAGCAGAATTGTGGTCAAAAATTTGAGGCGAAACATGTAAGCATCACAATGGACGAAACATTCCCCTAGGGCACTTATGCTATAATTAGCCCACGGACCCCACCTCAGGGCCGTGCGTGGGGCAGGGGCGGTGGCCACCGGGCGGGGGCAGTTACGGGGGCAAGCCACGCCACCTGCCGCTGGTCAAAAGCCCGTTCAGGAGCGCTCACGTCTGGGCTGGGCCGAAACATGCAATACCTTGTACAAATTCCGTAAAATCAACGAGATACCTGATTGGCCTATTTTTTCTTGCATCAAATTCTTTACAAAAAAGTCAATCTACATACACGCATTTCATTACATTACAGAAACGTTCAATACTGCTTAAAAATCAACAACCCTTCAACAACTCTCTTTTTCGTCACTTTATACTTAACAATGCTAAATCATCAATCGATTCATTGGAATTAAATTAATTTAAAGCCTCCAGGCGCCCTTCGAATTTATCCTATTCGAATTGATACAATTTAAAGCAATTACATGCATTAAAATCACGTTAATTAAATTAAATGGAAAGGAAGAAGTCGAATTAAAATAACACAACATCAAATGCAATTAAATGCAATTTATTAAAATACATTGAATTAAGGATCCGAATCATTTCATTCGGGACGCGCCTCCAGGCGCCCTTAATACAAACAGGCATCCTAACTACTTTGGATGACCAATCCACACACACACATACCAACGCTTCATATCTTTATAACCCCACAGGTCACTGTCTTGGGCACATTCCCAACGACAGGCTCACCTCTCTTAAACAAAACTATGACCACTTTAAAAATCACCACCCCACCAAATGGAACCAACTGACCCAAGGAGGAACATACCACACTGACTTAGCTGCCCTCTTCACCAGATACAGAGCTGCTCCTGCTGCCACTAACATCCTGTCTCCCTTCCTCTACCAAGCAGCAGCTGCCTTGGGCATTACTCACCACCGTACTTCCAATCCTCTTAGCTACGACCAAAGCCTCACCAGCTTCTCTTCTACCAGCCCTGCTGACCAGCTCTTTGGCTCCAACCAAGACCCCTTCCTTACCATCTGGACTGGGGGCTCACTGGTGGACATTCCCAACTCCACCACACAAGCACACCAAGCTCTAAGGTGGGCTCTAGCCAGTGCTGACCATGCTGAAAATACTCTCAGCCCTACCTGCACCCTGATGCTCCTCCCTGATGACCTTGCTGCCCCTTACAAAACTCTCCTCCATCACTCCTGGATTCACTACATTGACTCTAGACCACAGTCTGAATTTTATACTACCTCTGAAATTTGGCTTGGCAGCAAATCTCACACCCCACCCTCCACTCAAAAATTACACCTCATTCTTATATGCAACCCCCACAGCCAAGCTACTTACTTTCCTAAACTCCCAGATTTTATCGACCAATGGTCATACTACATGCAAAGCCTCTCCTCATCCTGGGAGCCCTCTACTATCACACCACCTTCCACACTTACTTTCACTGACATTGTCATCACCTACCCTCGGAAACTTAAATCTCTTACCAAAAATCCCTGGCAACCTGTACTCCACCAGCACCCTCCTCCCTCTCCTCTTACCATCACCCACCCTTGTCTTTACCTTGCTACCCCCTCCTCTGGCCTCCAGGTCTACACAGATGGTAGCCTAATAAAAGGTAAACCAGGGCACCCTAGCAAAATAGGAGCTGCAGTATATGTCCCGGCTGCAGGACAAAGCTACACCATCAACCCTGGGGGAATAGGGGCCACCAAAACCAACAACCGGGCGGAACTGGTAGCCATCCACCAAGCCCTTCTCAACATTGATTACGACAAATCTCTTACCCTTCATACAGACAGCCTCTGCTCTCTTCAACTTATAAAAAAAATGATTCATGACCCCACCACAACAACCCGTTCCATCCATACTGAATTACTGCAATCAATTCAAAAACACCTCATTCAACGCATCCTGCATGGCTCACACACCACCCTTTGTAAAGTCCGCTCCCACACAGGTATCCTTGAAAATGACAGAGCAGACACTCTGGCACGCAAGGCAGCTGAGCACCCTACTTCAACTAATTTTACTGATAACACTGGGGAAATCCCCCGCCACAATGTTTACTGGCCTACAGTTCAACCTCCTCGTACACCCATGGGAGATATTCCCCCAAGAATTTTAGCACCTAACCTTACACAAGGTATCACCTCTAACCTACCCACTAGCTGCCACCTTGGTCAACACCCTCTTAAAGGGATTTATGCAACCACCTGGGCTGAAAACACCCCCCACCAACTTCCTCAAGCAAGTAACAAATTTTGGACCTCAACCCTTATCCAGCATAAAACTAAATTCCACATCCTTAAAGCCCGCTGGGGTAGACTGTGGAACCGTAAACTTGCATTCCGCTGGAAACTTCCTTATATTACCAGCACTCACCCACCCACGAACTCCCTATGCCCCATCTGCCACACCTGTGAGGACGGAGCGGGCCACATCCTGGCAGGCTGCACACACCGGACTTTCAAGGGGCTCTACATCAAGAGACATGACGCCGCAGTGCGACTCATCCACAAGGCCATCTGCACAGGAGCCCTAGGATCTCGCAGAATGATCATGGACGCTGGCAAGGAAGAGGACCTACCCAGGGGGGTCCTGGGCAAACGTCTCCCTGACTGGCTACGCCCCTCCACTATTACTGTAGCGGACTGGAAGAGAATGAGACCTGATCTTGCCGTCCTACCCGACATAGACTCTCCTACCTGTATGTCTGATAAAGAACTCTGGGTTCTTGAGCTTGGATACTGCTCTGATACTAATCATGCTACTAAGTTTATTACTAAACATGCCCAACATGTTGAATTAGTAAATGGCCTTCGATCGGCTGGATACCTTGTTCACTATGAAGTCATTACCGTTGGTACAACTGGTACTATTCCTACCTCTTTTTTGACTTCTATGACCACTCTTGGACTCCAGAGATCCTGTGCCCTCAAACTGGCGGACACAATCCATTCTCACACCATTACTAGTTTCCAGAGTATTTTACAGTGCAGACGCTTTATGGAAACACACCCCGGGTCGATACCTGGGGACTAGCACACAGACCGTCCCCCCTCTCAGGTTTTGTCTTGCCGGCTGTATTGTGCCGGTGCTTCCCAACCGGGGTGAAAAAACCCCGTATTAAGCTGCACTGGCATGATGGGGCTACGATGCCTGTCGTTCAGGCATCGGTGGTAATTCTTTTTACTGAGATGGTCCTACGGTGACTATAGCTAGCTCTGGCTTACGCTATGGTGTCCTTAACTTCACGTCCTGTGAGTAACGGTTCTACACGGATGTAACAATTTCAATTTCAATTTCAATTACAGGCCTGATCTCCTCCTCATTGACGACGAATCCAAACCAAGAAAAGCCTACCTAGTTGAACTGGGCTACTGCTCAGATACTAACCACCAAATCAAATTCCAGGAAAAGAGCGTTCAGCATAAGGAGCTCCAACGTATCCTTCAACAACAAGGATTCCTTGTACACTACCTAGTCTTCACCATAGGTACCACTGGTACCATACCAATCCCAACTATTACCAATCTATCCACCTTAAGGATCAGTCGCGAACACGTAGACAAACTCATCTCTAAGCTGCACAGAGAATCTACCGCCTCCTGTACCAGCATTCTTGCCACACGTCGCATGAAGGAGTCCCTCCCGCCTGGAGGGTGACACTTACTATGTCTGCCATGGTGACTTTCCCCAGCTGCGGCGTACGATAGGGTCCCCTTAACACCACGCCCCTCCAGGCGTTATCTTTTCTGAGATCCTCAGGTTCTTTGTCTATGGTCTTGTTCCAGAAGCGCAAAGATGTGACGATTTCGTGTAAGTATCGCATAGGTCTGTCTCCCATAGGGGGCCGACCAACGGCTATGCACGCAGTGTGCCCCCGGTAACCGTTGAGTCTCTGGTACAGGGCGGTAATTACATAAGCGACGGCCTTGCTATGACATGTTTCTTAGTACCTTTAGGGTACTTGATGTTAATTTCTGAGCACGTATGATGAAGGATGTTTTCGTTCATTGATACGTGCATACATGTCATTTATGCCCATACACGGTAGAGTTATGTTACATCTCTAGAACAAACGAACCTAGGCTGAATCAGAGTCCTCAAGAGGGCTAGTCACTGTCCGCTTATATATCTCTTCCCGTACGAAAATCATACTACCACTAATTGGGATCAATCGAAGTACACGATTTGATCATTCTCATCATAGAAGCCAGCTTCAAAGCCTATCTCTGAGTTGAACTCAGGTACTACCCACTGCTCAGGCTCAACCTTGTATGGATTGTTAGCAGCAGGCAACAAAGACTTGCGCTTGTCTTTGAGGAAGTCAGGCACATAGCGCTGATGGGATTCGTCATGATCTCCCTTGGCGGCACTGGAGGGCCGGGAAGAGCTCCCCCCTCTAACCTTAGACTTGTGGATGTGCGGGCCACTTGCCTCAGCAGAAAGCTGTGCTAGTCTAGCCTCCGCTACCTCCCTTGCAAGCACAATCTTGTTAACCTTGGTGTTGTTCCCGGGGAGGAGGGTACTCTTGGGGGGTACGCCCATGGTGATGAACACAGCATCTTGCTTCTGAAGGTCCACCCCTTGGATCCTCACAGCACCCCGTGGGTTGTAACCTGGTTGGCCGGGTGAAGCACCTGCCTTCTGTGTCTGGTACATAGCAGCCCGCTTGTGCTTATTCCGCACCAACAGTGACATATGAGCTAGGGGGTTGCCGTCCATCTCCTCTTCCTCCTCAATCACCTTGTCAGGCGCAGGACAGTTGACAGGGCGTGGCAAGTCCACCGACACTCCACCGACAGCATCAGCGGCCTTGCTAGGCACCACCCCTTGTACAGCCTTGGTCATCTTCTCCGCCAGCATAGGGTTGCTGAGCCCTGAGGGGTCATGCAGGCCGTCACGCACCCACAGGTTTCGGTTGGCCACAGCAGTAGTCGCTTGCTCCTCGGAAGTCATGAGAGATGGCGACTGTGGGCGAGAGTTTGAGGGCTCCAGACCATCAAACCTCTCCACCACGTCACCTCCCAACGTCTTCATTGGTGTTGGTGTCCTATTCGCACGCTCCATCAGATTGTCGATCAGCAGTTGGCTTCCCTTGGAGTCAAACCCTCCCTTGGAGTCAGAGGTCCTAGGCCTTGAGCCTGATGATCCATGCCTCGATGTAGAAGATCCGGGTCGTGGAGATGACGAGCCAGGCCGTGAGGATGGGGGGACTGGCCGTTGCGGTGACACCACACGCCGCAAGAGCGGAGAACCAGTGACTCGTAGTGGGGATGTTGCTCGTGGTGGGGACGATGGCTCGGGCAGCTTTTCCATTTGGTTGCTCGAAGTATTAATGGTAAGAGAATGGGAGGTGAAGTTTGTCAATTCCTCGCGCTTTAATGGGGAAGGGACGGCTGCCGGCCTTTCAAGCTGGGAGGCTGACTGCCGAGGTTCCGGAGTCACCGAGCTACTGGCAGGGGACACCGCCCCTCCCTTTGCCTCACCCTCCCTTGACCGTGCGCTTTCAGGCATGGGCTCAGTAACCTTCGCGAAGCCAACCTCAGCAAATCCATCAAGACCCGAGCCACTAGCACTCGCATCATGGGTAGGAGCGGGCACCATGGCAAAGACTGACAAGTTGGGCCACATCGGGGTATCAGCCTCTAGCTCGTTTTCAAATTCAGCCCCTGGAGTCGAAACTGAGGGGCCTTCCTCTCCATCCTCATCGCCGCTTGAAGCGTAGTCGCTGACTGGCGGAGAGAAGTCATCTGCAGTAGTGACAAGTGGGGGAGTAGGTTTAATTGTGCTTTAGTTTGTTTGTTTGTATGTATGTATGTATGTATGTATGTATGTATGTATGTATGTATGTATGTATGTATGTATGTACTAGTACGGTAGCCCGTGTGGCCATTGGCCATCCCCCACTCAACCCCACCCACCCAGGTCATGCTCCCTTCTCGGGCTTACAAATGAGGTCAAACCCTTGTTTGCCTCCCCCCCCCCCCCCCCCCCCCCGGTATGTATGTATGCATTGTATGTACGTATTTGTACAGGCCTGAGGTAGCCAAATGGGCTAAAGGGAATTTGTACAGGCCTGAGGTAGCCAAATGGGCTAAAGGGAATTGCCCAAGCTTCAAAACAGGAAAGGCAGTTTAAGAAACAAGCACTGGTCAACTGGTGAATTGAAGCCCAGCCATTATAACGGGTGCCGGGTATAGATCGTGTTGTTGCGTCCAACACTGATGATGATGATGATGATGATGATGATGGTGATGATGGTGATGGTGATGGTGATGATGATGATGATGATGATGACATTTTTCCTGGTGCCCTACTAGGCTCCAAATGTGCCCGCGGAGTCAAGGGGTCAAGGGGGACTTACACAGGCACACACAATAGTTGGTGAGGGAAGAGTTCATAAGTTTAGGGTTTAGGTATTTGGTGAAGAAAGAGTTCATCAGGATCATCAGAAAAAATATGATAGAATGTAACTGTAACTGGTCATGCTCACTGTAACTGTATTTGATCACACTCCTGTAACTGCTATATGATTCTGTCATGCTCACTGTAACTGTATTTATCACACTCCTGTAACTGCTATATGATTCTGTCATGCTCACTGTAACTGTATTTGATCACACTCCTGTTATGACAGTCAAAGAGGATGTGAGAAGTGTCAGGAGAATGTGAGATGGTTGAGGAGACTGTGATAAGTATTGGAAGAATGTGAGATCTGTAAGTAAGTGAGAAGTGTTGGGAGAATGTGAGATGTGAAAACATGCGAAAACCTTTGGAAGACCGTGATCAGTATTGGGAGAATGTGAGATGGTTAAACATGTGAGAACGTTTGAGAGAACGTGATCAGTGTTGGGAGAATGTGAGATGGTTAAATATATGAGAACATTTGGGAGAAAGTGATCAGTGTTGGGAGAATGCGAGATGGTTAAGAATGTGAGAATGTTTGGGAGAACGTGAGAAGTGTTGGGGGAATGTGAGATGGTTAAATATGTGAGAACATTTGGGAGAACGTGAAAAGTGTTGGGAGAATGTCAGATAGTTATTAGTTAAACATGTGAGAAGTTTTGGGAGAATGCAAGATGGTTCAACATGTGAGAACGTGAGCAGTGTTGGGAGAATGAAATGAAACAGTTAGAAGAATGTGAGCAGTGTCAGGACAATGTGACAATGCAGAAGGAACTCAAATTCTCTGAGGTACTTAACCAGGGCTCTATTACTAGCTCTTATTGTACTACTTTTTATTGAGATTTTTGATTTTTGATTTTTGATCACAGTACTCCGATTTTTGATCACAGTACTCCGATTTTTGATCACAGTACTCCGAATATGCGATAATAATCGCACAATTAAATTATCATCCCAGCTGAGATGATGATTTAATTGTCACTGTAGCACGAACTCAGGGCCCCCGTCGGTTAAATACTTGTGTGGGGTTTAGTTCATCAGTGCTTTTTATTTTGAAGCCCTTCCTATACGGTTGTGCAAGTCCTTTTAGCCTATTTGGCCTACCCCTGGACTGTAACATACATACATACATACATACATACAACGTACATACAGTACTCACCTCCATCCCACCCCACCCCACCTACTCACTCTTCCCCCCTAACCCCTTATTCCCAAGTAACCTCCCCTCCACAACTACCCCCCCCCCCCCCCCTCCCCTCTCCCTCTCACCCTCCTCCCCCCCCTCCAGTACTCACATTCACTGAGGTACCTAACCAGGTTTCCGTTACTGGCTTTGCTTGCCATGTTCTTATGCTTTGGATCCATGGCCAGAGGGCAAGCACTGCTGAATAAAACCCGGCTCTTCTCAGTGTCCTCCAGTCCAGACCCAACATCAGCCGCTGCACCCCACTTGTGTGATACAGAGCTCTTGAGCATGCGCATGCTCCGCCTGGAAGCTATAGGTGCTATGTCGCAATACTTGGCAGGCGAATCTCCACGAGAAGAGGGGCGGGAAACTGGTGCATGACAGGGGGTGAAGTGTGTGTGCGTGTGTGTGTGTGTGTGTGTGTGTGTGTGTGTGTGTGTGTGAGGGGGGGGGGGGGGGGGGGGGGGGGGGGATCTGGTGGGGGAAGGTGGGGTGGGGAGATGTGTGTGGGGGGAGGTGGAGGTGTGATTAGAAGGTCAGAATCATGTATAATCGTACAGACTACTCTCAGAATCATGTCAGGGGGTGAAGTGTGTGTGGGGGGGTGGAGGTGTGATTAGAAGGTCAGAATCATGTATAATCGTACAGACTACTCTGCAGAAAGACTAGCCATATCAATGACAAAGCATATGAAGGCAAAGCATATAAAAGAGGAAGCGTATGAAGGCAAAGCATATGAAGGCAAAGCATATGAAGGCAAAGCATATAAAAGAGGAAACGTATAAAAGAGGAAGCATAATAAGAGAGAAAGTGTCAAGCTATACCATGGTATATATAGCTTGTCACAAAGCATAGATATATACACATATAGATAGATATAGATAGATAAAGACACAAATAGACACATATACCGGTAGATAGATAAAGATACAAATAGACACATATAGATAGATATAGCTTGGCACAAAGCATATTAAGGACTGACCTTGAGACCTTTGTGAGGACCTAGAGTCCTCCCATTGCACAGACAAAGTATGTGTGTGTGTGGGTCTGTGTATGCATGTGTGTGGGTTTGTGTGTATGTCTGTGTGTGTGTATGTATGTGTGTATGTATGTGTGTGTATGTGTGTGGGTATGTGTGTATGTATGTGGGTGGGTGCATATTAAGGACTGACCTTGAGAGCCTTGAGAGGATCCAGGGTCCTCCCATTGCACCGAGGGAGTATGTGTGTGTGTGGGTCTGTGTATGTGTGTGTGTGGGTATGTGTGTGTATGTGGGTGGGTGCATATTAAGGACTGACCTTGAGAGCCTTGAGAGGATCCAGAGTCCTCCCATTGTACAGAAGGGGAAGCAAGGGCCAGAGTGGCCGAGGAGGCTGCCTCCTTGCCCATCAAGTCGACCGGGGCAGCACGAGCTGTGTGTTTCAGGTGGACTTGGACCTGGATGGTGGGTGCAAGGGGGTTGGGGGGGATGAACTTGAGCTGGTAAGAGAATGTGAAAGTGTGAAAATG
Source organism: Chlamydomonas sp. ICE-L (assembly GCA_013435795.1). NCBI lineage: Eukaryota > Viridiplantae > Chlorophyta > Chlorophyceae > Chlamydomonadales > Chlamydomonadaceae > Chlamydomonas > Chlamydomonas sp. ICE-L. The sequence continues at coordinate 20,700,487 of JACBWV010000610.1, read as the reverse complement.
TTGAAAAGTGACAGGAGAATGTGAAAATGTGAAAGTGTGAGAACTGACAGGAGAATGTGAGATGAACATGGTAGCGAATTAAGTTTCGCCTTAAAATTGGTAGGCTGACGGAGGGGGCAAAAAATAAATATCACGGTTCCTTGCTTTTCGATTCAGCCGCCTGGCGACGAGGGGAAGGGCATTAAGCTAACAACTGTTTTTCATAACGGACCAACAGACTACTAAACCTGACCATAATGTTGTCTCTCCCTCCCAGGGATATTTTTTTCCGGAATACATTCCGATCGGAATACGAGACCCTGATTTGGCTAAAATTGCCGGAATAAGAAACCTAAAAAAAAAGAAATCCTGTTTTTGGGAGGAAAATAGGGAGGAATAAAATAAAAAGGAATAATGTTGTCGCTCACTCCCACTGTTTTTCTTTTTGGTTACGAGCAGCAGCTTCTAGGCAGCTGCCCTGGCTGACTAATCAGCCAAACCTAAAGAAACCTAGTGCACCTTGAAGCTGAATTAATCAGCTTTCTAGCGCTGCTGATTTTGGGGGGCTTGGCCCAGTGGCTGGCTCAGAAAGCTACCTAGAAGCTGCTGCTAGTAGCTGAAAAGAAAGCAGTGCTCACTACCAGAACACCGTGTGTGACAGGGTGCCATCCGCAGACAGCATTAACATGCAAGACCTAACCCATACACAATTCACTGTTACCATCCACCACCTGCAGTCAACCCCACACCCACGCACCCACACCCCACCCACCCATACGCCACACCCACCCACGCACCACACACCCACGCACCACACCCACGCACCTTCAGCTGTGATAAGGCATCATCAGCTGGCAGCATAGACATGCCAGCAAGGTCAATGTCCTGGCGATTCTGTTCCAAGTCTGTCCCTATCAAACACTCTGTTCACCCCAAACCAATACACACCTCACCGTTGCCTTCCACCACCTATGATCAACCCCACACCCACCCACGCACCTTCAGCTGTGATAGGATATCATCAGCGGACAGCATAGACATGCCAGCAAGGTCAATGTCCTGGCAATTCAATTCCAAGCCTGTGCCTATCAAACCCTCTGTTCACCCCAAACCAATACACGCCTCACCGTTGCCATCCACCACCTATGGTCAACCCCACACCCAACCACGCACCCCACCCACGCACCTTCAGCTGTGATAGGATATCATCAGCTGACAGCATAGACATGCCAGCAAGGTCAATGTCCTGGCGATTCTGTTCCAAGTCTGCGCCTGTCAACACCTTCGGCACCCTCGGCTTTTCAAACTGCTTTGGATCACGGTACTGAGAGGGTCGCATGTACGCATCCTCTTCTGTGGAGCGGTACGGCATGGTCACGTGTAGCATGCCCTCCCCCAGTCCTGGTGTCCCAGCCATTGTTGACAGCTTGGACATGCTGGCACGGGTGGTGCTTTGAAGGCTGAAAGGGATGCTGGAAGGGGGCAGAATGAAAGTAAGATTGTTGCAGGAGTACGTTTGTTTGTCTGTCTGTCTGTCTGTCTGCCTGTTTGTCTGACTGAATGGTGGTGGATAGAAGGCTAAAAGGGATGCTGGAAGGGGGCAGAAGGAAAGGAAGATTGTTGCAGGAGTACGTTCGTTTGTCTGTCTGTCTGTCTGTCTGCCTGTTTGTCTGACTGACTGGTGGTGGATAGAAGGCTGAAAGGGATGCTGGAAGGGGGCAGAAGGAAAGTAAGATTGTTGCAGGAGTATGTTTCCTTGTCTGTCTGTCTGCCTGTTTGTCTGACTGACTGGTGGTGGATTGAAGGCTGGAAGGGACACTGAAAGGAGGGCAGAAGAAAGTGAGATTGTTGCAGGAGTATATTCGTTTGATTGTCTGTCTGCCTGTTTGCCTGTTTGTCTGACTGACTGGTGGTGAATAGAAGGCTGAAAGGGATGCTGGAAGGGACACTGAAAGGAGGGCAGAAGAAAGTGAGATTGTTGCAGGAGTATATTCGTTTGATTGTCTGTCTGCCTGTTTGTCTGACTAACTGGTAGTGGATTGAAGGCTGGAAGGGACAATGAAAGGAGGGCAGAGGGAAAAAAAGATTGTTGCAGGAGTATGTTCGTTTGTCTGTCTGTCTGCCTGACTGGTAGTGGATTGAAGGCTGGAAGGGACACTGAAAGGGGGCAGAAGGAAAGTAAGATTGTTGCAGGAGAACATTTATCTGCCAGTCTGCCTATCTGCCTATCCGCCTGTCTGTCTGACTGATTGTGGTTTGAAGAATGGAAGGGACACTGCAACTTTCCTCCACATTGGTCACCGTGTTTTTCTCATCTCGCGTGACCCCAGCGACATGTGCTTTTAGCCAAAGTGACAACCCCTGAACTGTGACAGACATGCATACCCCTGGACTGTAACAGACATGCATGCATGCATGTGCAGCACTGCAGCACTGTTGACTTGGGAGACATAATTGATGTCCCTCCTCTTTTCGGAACGCTCCTGCCACTCTCCGTCACATTGGTCAATTTGTCAGCTCATCTTGCATGAATCCAGCAACATGTGCTTTTAGCCAATATGCCTACCCCTGGACTGTAACAGACATACAAGCATGCGCAGCACTGCAATGCTTACCTGTTGACCTGCGAGTCATCACAGATGTCCCTCCTCTTCTCCGCACGCTCCGCACCCCTCTCCGTCACATTGGACACAGGGTTCAGCTCATCTTGCATGACCCCAGCTACATGTGCATTTAGCCTAAGTGCCTACCCCTGTACTGTAACAGACATACAAGCATGCGCTGCACTGCAACCCTTACCTGTTCACCTGAGATCCATCATAGATGTTCCTCCTCTTCTCCGCACGCTCCGCACCTCTCTCCTTCACATTGGTCTCTTTGTTCAGCTCATCTTGTGTGACCCCAGCGAAAAACAAGCACTGGTGAACTGAACCCCAACACACAGGCATGCATGTGCAGCACTGCAGCCCCTACCTGTTGACCTGTGAGCCATCATAGATGTTCCGCCTCTTCTCCGCACGCTCCGCACCTCTCTCCTTCACATGGGTCACTGTGTTCAGCTCATTCTGTGTGACTCCAGCGACAAAGGCACTTCTTGCCAAGCTAGCTATGGCAGCGTCCACTCTGTCCCCGTTCTCCATAATAATGGGGCCACGCCGACTGGGGTTGTTTCCGATGGTCCGTTCCAGAGTCAGTGTGGGGGTGGTCGACCTCTTGTCCTCCTGCCTGTTCTCAGAGCTAGCTGTCCCAGTGGTGCCAGGTCTGCGGCTGAATGACAGCTGAGAGCCACTGGCCTTGCTACCTGGCGGCTGCTGCCCCTTCACTGGAGCATTCACCCCTGTTAGGTGGAGCTCATCATGCAGGGCTGGCATCTGCTGCCCCTTAGGAGGATTCACCCCTGTCAGGTGGAGCTCAGCATGCAGGGCAGTGGTGTCAAACGGCCCCATCAGCATCACACGCTTCAGCATCTCTCGCATCGCGGGCCCGAACATATCTATCAGCAGGTCTCCAGCTTGTAGTGCTACCGCCTGCTGCTGTACCGCACTGCTGTACAGCGTTGTGTCCACTGCAGAGACCGAGGTCATGACTCCCTGTGCAAGAGCTTTCACCCCCTCTGGGCTCTGCCAGCTGTCCGGGGCCAAGCCACGTGAGCTTGCAGGAGCCTTTGCACCACGCTTCAGCAGTCCTGTCAGGAAAGACCTGACAATGCCTAGCTCCAGGTACTGCACCTTTGCAGAAGCGGAGTGCACAATGAAGGAATACCACAGGGGTCGATTGTTGATAAGAGATAACTCCCCGCAGGATTCGCCAGGCTTGCGGATGGCCAGGGCCAAGTCACCTCCATTCGAGTTGCTCGCGTTACTCATGCCGACGTAGCTGGACTTCAAAGAGCATTCCCCGCTGAGAACGGTGTATATCCCAGGTGCCGGCTCTCCCCTCCGGAGCAGCACAGCACTGTTCATGTGGAGCTCTGTTTTCAGGCGGCCATTTAGGTGCTCTAAGAAACTGTTCACTGCACCCGCTGCCTGAATGACCTGGAACCAGCCGCACTGGGACAGGTTCTCGACAATTTTGTAAGAGCTCATCGAGGCGGTGGCGGTGAGGAGTTCGTACATCGGGCGGCTGAGGCTCAGTATCTCCGCCCCCTGCTGCTGCTTGCGCTGCTCCCTGGGTGCGTTGCTCCCTGTCTGCTTGGGGGTGACACCGAGGGTGCGGGTTCCGGTGACGGGGTATGGGTTGGGGGCTGGGATCATTGCACTAGATATCCCGCACATGTCCTCGTTGGTGAAGACAGCTCCAACATCCATTTCGCTCACCACCAGGGGCTCCAGTGGGTCAGCCTCAGGTTCAGGTACTGGCCCTGCCTGCTGCAGCATTTGAAGCTGAACCTGTGCGTTGTACGTGCGCCGGTACTCGACAGCTTGCATGCTGCGAGGCTTCATCACAGACTGCAGGCTAAGTTTGCCACTGATCAGAAAGTACAGCCGGTCGTCCACCTTCTCAGTCTGCACCATCACCTCCTGAGGGGGCGGGATGACATCGAGCTCCATGCCCAGCACGCTCTCAGGCGTCATGAGCGGAGGGGACAGGGGCTCAATCACTTTTTCCTCAGAAGCTAGGACAGGGGCCTCTTCCTTTTGCACAGGATCCTCCGCTATCCGTTGAACCGACTCCTTTTTAGGAGGGTCCACATCATACCCAGCGTAGAGCTTGCTCACAGAGGGCTCAGTCCCCCCTGGCGCCGAGTCCTCCCCACTCCCTTCAGCATTGGCAGGAGACTCTGATGCAACCTGCTCCGCCGCTCCTTCTGTGGGCACAGCAGTAGACGGTGCCTTCTCATCAGCCCCGTCTCCTGCAGCCAGCCCCGCTTGTTCGGCCTCCCCCCCTTTGCCAGTGCCAGGGCCAGGGCCAGTACCAGTGTCGCCAGTGCCAGTAGCTGCAGCCTCTCCAAGGGGCGCCTGATCAGGACCTTCAGGTGCTGTCAGGGATGACATGGGTTCATCAATTGTGCTTGCTAGGGAAAGGGACTTCCGGAGGCTGGCCAGGGACGGGGACTGCTGGAGGGGTGGAGGAAGAGGGAGCACGCCTCCCATATCCTCGCCCTTGGGCATGCCCTGCCAGGGCCCCATATCAACACTCTCGTTGGTCATAGGGCGGACCTGGGATCCACGGGGAAACTGTCAGCTAGGCAACACGCAAGAGGCATTATGCAAAACGCAATATGCAAGAGGCAATATGCAAGAGGCAATATGCAAGAGGCAATACGCAAGAGGCAATACGCAAGAGGCAATACGCAAGAGGCATCTAGGCAGCAGTTGGGGGCAATAGGCAACAGGCAATACGCAAGAGGCATCTAGGCAGCGGTCGTGGGCAATCGTCAACAGGTTTCTAGGCAGCAGTCGCGGGCAATCGTCAACAGGCATCAAGGCAGCAGTCACGGGCAATCGGATACAGGCAATATACTATATGCAACATGCAACAGGCATCTAGGCAGCAGTCACAGGGCGCACCTGAAATCCATGGGCCAACAGTCAGCAAGGCAACAGGCAACACGCACCTAGGTAGCAGCTGTGTATTATTCTTATTCTTATTCTTATTTGCATTAATTGTATTATGATCATTATTATAATGATGTTGATGATGATGAGGATGATGGTTAAAATTAAAAACAAAGAATAACAAGGAATCGTGAGGGCGCACCTGGGATACATGGAAAGAGCTGGCTTTCATGTGCGTCTGGTCATGCCTCTCTGCGTCCTCTGCAGCCATCACACCTGTCGTGTCTTAATTATTATTACTATCATTACTTTTGTTTACCAATAATTATAAGGAATTATAAGGGCGCACCTGGGATACGTGGAAAGAGCTGGCTTTCATGTGCATCTGGTCATGCCTCTCTGTGTCCTCTGCAGCCATCACACCTGTCGTTTCTTCATTATTACTAGCATTTGAGCCCGTCGTACCGACGGGAAGACCCCCGTGGCCACCTGGGCGACAGGTCAGCAAGATATGAAACCAAAAGCCCAACTGCCTAAGCCAAAAGCGGCTAAACCCCTGACAGACATGGAACTTTATATAAACTAGCATTTGAGCCTGTCGTACCGACGGGAAGACCCCCGTGGCCACCTGGGCGACAGGTCAGCAAGATATGAAACCAAAAGCCCAACTGCCTAAGCCAAAAGGGGCTAAACCCATAACGGACAACGCGCTATTATATATAGGATTACTATCGTTACTTTTTTTTACCAATAATTATAAGGAATTATAAGGGCGTACCTGGGATAAATGGAAAGAGCTGGCTTTCATGTGCATCTGGTCATGCCTCTCCGCGTCCTCTGCAGCCATCACACCAGCAAGGGGCTGCCTTGCCGCCCCGGGCAGATCCTTAGTAGCAGGGGGTGGTGGGATAGTAGCAGGGGGTGGATCGACAGTTGCAGGGGGTGGGTCAGCCACACCCTCAGCAGGGATGGCTCCAATGGGCGAGGAGGACCGGAGACTGACTGTGGCCCCTCCCGGCTGTCCAGGACCCACACCATCTTTGGCCAGGATGTCGGTGTGAGCCTCGTCTGTTTTAGGTGCGGACTTATCATCCCCACTTAGCTGTGTAGCTCCACCAGCATCTCCCCCATTCTCACCCCCTTCGCCTGCCTGACCTGCTAGCTCACCATCCCCGCTTAGTCGCGTAGCTTCACCAACATCTCCCCCAGTCTCACCCCACTCCCCTGGGCCCACTTCTGTGAATTCTTCTGGCGCAATGTCAGAGTAGGCATCCATCGATTCTGTAGATAGGAAGGACTGGGCTAGTTCCAGGAATTTTCCGGACTCCAAGACCCTGTGGAAACAGAGGAGTATACACATGGTGTGGAGGGGTTCAGTTCATCAATGCTGTTTCATTTTAAGCCCTTCCTATCACGGTTGGACAAGTCCCTTTAGCCTAGTTGGCTCACCCCTGGACTGGAACATACATACATGGACAGAATGAATGTATATTACAGTATACTGCGAATGGCTAATTAAATCAGTGATACAAAAGTGTGGTTGGCCCCAGTAAAAGCAAACGGGCTGGTCCCCTCAACCTCACGCCTTGACAAGGCCTACTATTTATTTATTGTATATTACAGTCCAGGGGTAGCCAACTAGGCTAAAGGGACTCGCCCAACCTTCAAAAATCAAGATAGCACAGGTCAGTGTTGAGTTTTTTTTAATGTAAGTATATTAAAGTCCAGGGGTAGCCAACTAGTCTAAAGGCACTTGCCCAACCTCCAAGGATCAATATGACTGCTAAGGTAGCTTGGCAATGAAGGCCATTTTGGTGCACACATTAGCTAGCAGGTCTACTTTCCAACTTGGCCTCGAAACACACACACCTACCCACACACCCCGAAAACAAATACTACCGATCCCTGTAACCACCTGTAATCCATATCTTGGAAGATCTGGAGCCGGGACTGCCAAGGCAGCTTGACAATGAAGGCCATTTTGCTGAACGCATTAGCCAGCAGGTCTACTTGCCAACTTGGCCTCGAAACACACACACCTACCCACACACCCCAGAAACAAATACTACCGATCCCTGTAACCACCTGTAATCCATATCTTGGAGGATCTGTAGCCGGGACTGCCAAGGCAGCTTGGCAATGAAGGCCATTTTGCTGAACGCATTAGCCAGTAGGTCTACTTGCCAACTTGGCCTCGAAACACACCCACCTACCCACCCACCCGCCCCGGAAACAAATACTACCGACCCCTGTAATCACCTGTAATCCATATCTTGGAAGATCTGTAGCCGGGACTGCTAAGGTAGCTTTGCAATGAAGGCCATTTTGCTGAACGCATTAGCCAACAGGTCTACTTGCCAACTTGGCCTCGAAACACACACACCTACCCACACACCTACCCACACACCCCAGAAACAAATACTACCGATCCTTGTAATCACCTGTAATCCATATCTTGGAAGATCTGTAGCCGGGACTGCCAAGGCAGCTTTGCAATGAAGGCCATTTTGCTGAACGCATTAGCCAACAGGTCTACTTGCCAACTTGGCCTCGAAACACACACACCTACCCACACACCTACCCACCCACCCCAGAAACAAATACTACCGATCCTTGTAATCACCTGTAATCCATATCTTGGAAGATCTGTAGCCGGGACTGCCAAGGCAGCTTTGCAATGAAGGCCATTTTGCTGAACGCATTAGCCAACAGGTCTACTTGCCAGCTTGGCCTCGACCCAGAGGTGCTCCCCCGCATGTGCTCTATCAGGGTGGGGGCTGATTCTGGCCATACCAGGGCAGACTGATCACTGCCACTCTGCTTGTTCTGGGCAGCCACCTGTTTACCAGAGATTGGATCAAATATAGTTTGATAAGAATACTTTGATTTAAACTGATTATGTTTAGGGTTTAGACGGCGAGCAGCCTGAAAGGCTGGAGCTATGTAACCAAGATCAAGGTCATGTTTTGGGCAGTTACCTGTTTACCAGAGATTGGATCAAATATAGTTTGATAAAAATACTTTGATTTGAATTGATTATGTTACTGCCAAAGACAGTGAGCAGCCTTAAAGGCTGGAGCCATGTAACCATGTTCAAGATCAAGTTCTAGGTATTTACCTGTTAACCAGAGATTGGATCACATATGTTTTGATAAGAATGCTTTGATTATAACTGATTATTTTACTGATGAATATTGCGAGCATCCTTGAAGGCTGGAGCTATTTAACCATGTTCAAGCTCAAGTTCTAGGAAGTCACCTGTTAACCAGAGATTGGATCAAATATGTTTTGATAACAATGCTTTGATTTTCATTGAGTATGTCACTGCCGACGACGGCGAGCAGCCGTAAAGGCTAAAGCTATGTAACCAAGTTCAAGATCAAGGGGGGTGGGTGTCACCTGTTTGAGGAGAGCCCTTTTCTTGATGCCCTCCAGCTGGGAGGTGGCAAGCATGCTTAATAGTAGAGCCCGGGGGATGAACACAATTTCAGTGGGCTCCATGGCGATGGCGGTGAAGTGGTGAATGAGGGGTGGGAAGGGAGGGGTGGGAGGGTGGTGGTGGTGAGTGGGGTGGTGTGTGTGGATGAGTGGGCTGGGGAGGGGTGGTGTGGTGGATGAGTGGGCTGGGGAGGGGTGAGAGGGGTGGTGGTGGTGGATGAGTGGGCTGGGGAGGGATGAGAGGGGTGGTGGTGGTGAATGAGTGGGCTGGGGGGGATGAGAGGGGGGTGGGTTGGGTGAGAGAGTGAGGGGGGGATGGGGGGTGGGGGAGAGGGGGGGGGGGGAGGGAGGGAGGGGGGTTGGCTGAGGGAGCTGGGGAGGGGTGAGCTTGCATTGTTAGGCGCACTGGTCCCCCTATCCCTATCTCAGCCTACCCCTACAACACCCACAGAACCCCACTTCTCCCACCTTTATCACCCACCCAACTGCCCGAGTGCACGTGTGTTTCTGTGTCTGTGTGTGAGTGCATGTGTGGGGGTGAGTGCCTGTGTGTGTGTGTGTGTGTGTGTGTGTCTGAGCGTGTGTGTGTGGGGGGGGTGCGTATGGGTGTGGGTGTGAGTGTGTGTGTGTGAGTGCCTGTTTCGACTCACTTGCTGTAATCAGTCTCCACCGCCTCCTTACTGATGAAGACACACAGAGTAGGAAGCAACGACACCCTGCTTGTTGCTTTTGCTCCCCTTAACTCCCCTAAACCGCCCTAAGCTCCCCTAAACCGCCCTAAATTCCCCTACACAGCCCTAAGTTTCCCTATACTCCTCCTGAACAGCCTTAAACTCCCCTGAACAGCCCTAAATTTCCACTTACTCCCCTTTGACAGCCTTAAACTCCCCTAAACAGCCCTAAGTTTCTCTATGCTCCCCTAAACTCCCCTAAACAGCCCTACCTGAGTGCGTGTGTGTGTGCGTGTGTGTGGGTGTGTGTGAGTGGGTGTGAGTGTGTCTGTTTCGACTCACTTGCTGTAGTCAGTCTCCACCGCCTCCTCACTGATGAAGACAGCGGTCGAGTAGGAAGCAACGACGCCCTGCTTGTTGCTTTTGATTGCCTAAACTCCCCTAAACTGCCCTACCCGAGTGCGTGTCTGTGTGTGTGTGAGTGCGTGTGTGTGTGTGAGTGCGTGTGTGTGTGTGAGTGCGTGTGTGTGTGTGAGTGCGTGTGTGTGTGTGTGTGAGTGTGTGGGTGTGTCTGTTTCGACTCACTTGCTGTAGTCAGTCTCCACCGCCTCCTCACTGATAAAGACAGCAGTTGAATATGAAGCAACGACGCCCTGGTTGTTGCTTTTGATCGCTGCTGCCATCGAGGAATACACGGGAATGCCTGCGGCAGGAGCTTTGGCAGGCGCAGCAGCTCCCACAGGTCTGGGGGGATCATTCTTCAAGCCAGGCTTCACAATCTTGACAGCTCCCCCGACCTTTTTCGATCCGATCCCTGTCCCGTCCCCAGAAACGCCCCCCTTGGGAGGAGGGGGCTGGCGTTTGTGAAGGTTCTTGTCACGGCTAGCCAAACTGCCGCTGTCTGAGACATAGGGGCCCTTCGAATCCTTGTTTTCAATCCCTGTTTCGCCTGGTGACCCAGTGCCGGAGATCTTGTTCTTGATGTTTCGCACCTTAGGGTGCTCAGTAACGGTGTTGCCAGCGGCTACATGAACAGATAAGTTGGGAGGACCCTCAGCTGCCCGCTCTGGCTGTTCAGCCGTGCTCGGAACCAGCCTAGGAGTGGGAGATGCTGATACGATGTAGATTGACGATGCAGCCGACTCGTTGGGGCGGCTGCCAACGTTGTTTTCAAATGCGAAGGAGGCATTGGAGTCGCGTGCCTCCACATGGTTTGGGTCTGAGGCCTGACCCTCTTGAAAGGAGCTAACCTCTGCCTGCTGATCCTCTCCCTCCTTGCCCTCCTTGCCAGCAACGGTAATAGAGGCCTGAGAGGCTGACGTAGCATGCTTGTCTGCACTTTCAGCAGCTGGGTGAAGGTCTTTCATGGATTCCTCCTCTTGGCCCACAGAGCTGGCTTCAGCACCAGCAGTTGCTGCAGCATCATCACCGGACGCAGCATCTGCATTGGGCTCAGCAGTAGGACTGGCTGCAGCATCAGAACTGGCTGTAGCAGCAGCACCGGGCACAGCATCTGCACTGGGCATAGTGGCAGCAGCAGCAGCAGTGGCTGCAGTATCAGCAGCACCTGCATCAGCACCGGAAGCATCAACTACGTCCTTGCCTGCCAAAGAGCTCGCCACGGAGACCTCATCAACACCGCCTTCTTCCTGGACCTTGGAACTGCCCTCGCCGTTGGTCTCGGCATTGGTTCCGGCATTGGTCTCGGCATTGGCCTCGGAGGGGGCCTCAGCTGGGAAGGCAAATTCAGCATTTCCTGGTGTATCCTTGGGCTCTGGGCTCTGTACATCCCCACCTGGAATCTTTGGCGGCCAGTCCGCTGTAGGAGAGAGCACTTCTGCTGCATTCGCATCTTCATTGAGAACACCACCACCACCATCCCCTCCACCACCACCATCTCCACCACCAACACCACCTGGCTCCTCCTCCTCAATGGGGTCTAGATGGATCTCGTGGCCACTGGTACCAGTGGTGTGCTTGATGCCAGGCAAGTCAGCTGAGTTGGGCACAGCCCCCCCTTCATTCTGGTCTGGCAGAGCTGCGCCATCCAGGCTGGCGTCGCCAGCGTCTGAACCTAACACATCGTGCCGAGCACGAAATGAAGCGAAAGAGGCTAGATCCAAGCTGCCCATACTGCCGCCTGAGCTGCGACGTAGAGAACTCCTGCGGAGCAACACCATGGAGCAGGCTGAGATTGATGAACATAATACAGCATTATATGCATGAGCATAATGCATGGATGGATGAATATATGGATGGATGGATGTGGTGAGATGGGATAGAGATGGCGTAGAGAAATCCTGCGCAGCAACATTGTGGAATACGCTGAGTTGTATGCACATGATAGGTGCATGGATGGATGGATGGTGCATGGATGGATGGATGGTGCATGGATGGATGGATGGATGGATGGATGGATGGATGGGGTGAGATGGGATACAGATGGCGTAGAGAAGTCCTGAACAACCATACCATGGAGCACGCTGAGATGCATGCACATAATGGATGGATGAACATAATCCATTATTACACGCATACAAATAATGGATGCATGGATGCATGGATGGGGTGAGATGGAGTAGAGATCTCCTGTGCAGAAACACCATGAGGCATGCTGGAAAAGAAAAAAACGGTGAGCAGCCAAATGTATGGCTGGAGACATGTAAACAAGTTCAATTTAAAAGGAGCACGCTGAGATGCATGCATGCATAGACACAATGGATGCATGCATGGATGGATGGATGGATGCATAAATGGATGCGTGCATGGATGGGGTGGGATCGGATGTGATGGGTGGATGGGCACATGGGATGTGATGGGTGGATAGATGCATGGATTGATGGATGGATGCACGGATGGATGGATGGGGTGAGATGGGCTGGGATGGGATGAGTGGATGGACGGGTGATGATTGCAGCTTAGATGCTGCCCTTCATGACCAGCCTGATTAACATCGTAAAATATTTATCTGCCTTTCACTATCACCATAACTACCACCACCATTATGGCCAGAACCAGCACCAATTCACCAAACAAGCAGCATCAATATGTATGAACATAAGGACGATCCCCCTGCCCATGCTGTCACTGGTAAAATAACAACGCAAATATACTGGTCGTGGTTGCTTTTAAAGCAATTCAGGGGATGAACTGGACAAATGTTTCGTACTTCGTCGAGAATTGTCGAGAATTCCAGGTCAAATTGTCAAGAATTCTTGGATTTCCAGGCCAAAATTCTCGACGAAAGTACGAGTTCTCGCGGAAAACGGTTTGTCCAGTTCATCCCCTGAATTGCTTTAGAGGGTAAGTTGCCAGTTGATTTACTGGTTGTTGTTGTTATTAGGTCAAAACAAGGGTCTAATTGACATGGTTATTTTACCAGCGAATGTCCCCTTGCTTCTTAGGCATGCCAAAGAGGATCACAGTGCTGGTGTCTCCCAAATTAATACCGCCAGCACCAACACCAATTCACCAAACAAGTAACACCCACCTGTATGGTTGTATGGACCCCCCCCCCCCCCCCCCCCCCCCCCCCGACCCTGCAATGTCCCCGTGCTTCCTAACCATGTCAAAGGGGACCATAGCACTTGTTTCTCCCAGAGTAATACGACTAGCACCAGCACCATGTCACCAAACAAGCAACACCCACCTGTAATGATAACGCCAGGTGAGGCGTGGTATTAAGGGAGCCCTGTCTTACGACGGTAGGGAGCGGGCTGCTACTTTACCTTGACAAAGCTACCATGGCGGTTGACAGCAACCGCAGACACCTAAGCGCACCCGTGGGGATTCAAACCCTGAACCTACGTTGTTCTAGGAGCTCTACCACTGAGCCATTCGTCGAACGGGGATACCCACCTGTATGATCCAAAGGACAATCTCCCCGCCCCTGCAATGTCCGCGTGCTTCCTAGGCATGTCAAAGGGGACCACGGCACTTGTCTCTCCCAGAGTGCGTCGCAGTTGGGTTACAATCTGAGACTCCATCTGCTGCGTCTCTTCAGCGCCTACATCTCTGGTCTGTAGCACACGCCCTTTCACGATCACCCCCAAGTGGTCTGCTGCCGAGCCGGACAAGAAGACCTCGCTCCCTGGGGCATAGGACTTGTACTTGCAAGAGCTGAGGATTCTGGACCTCATCTTGGTCATCAGGCTTGACTGAAGGCCAGGTGTGGCGTCAAGAACCTGAGGAAGGGCAGGGGGGGAGGGGGGGGGAGGGGTTGGGTTGGGTTGGGCATAGGACTTTTACTTGCAAGAGCTGAGGATCCTGGACCTCATCTTGGTCATCAGGCTTGATTGAAGGCCGGGTGTGGCGCCAAGAACCTGAGGGAGGGCAGGGGGGGAGGGGAGGGGCGGGGTTGGGTTGGGTTGGGTTGGTGTGTGTTGAGTTGTGTAGGGGGCATGGTTGTGTATTCAGTACTTGAGCAGGAGAATCCATTGATCACCTCCATCACCACCACCAATATCCTCGTTCTGCCCCCCCCCCCTCCCCCCCCCCCCCTACACTATCATCCGCACAAACGCACATGCTTGACCACACCAATCACCTTCTGCGTAGCTCACTCCCTCAAGCTAGCTTCGTACCACATGGAAACCAGGGAGCATAATAAGCAGATAAGACAAGCTTGTCCACACCAATGGCCAAAATGGTACATGATAAATGATGGTAAAAGGGTAAAGGATCACTTTAGCACACACTCAGGGCCCCTGTTAATAAAACGATTGTTTGGTGCTCAATTCATCAATGTTTTTCCTTTTCAAGCCCTGCCTATCACAGCCGGGCAAGTCCCTTTAGCAAATTTGGCCTACCCCTGGACTGTAACATGCATTCATACCAACGGCCACACCTCCTGAGTAGCCCACTCGCTCAAGCTAGCTTCGTAGTCAGCCCAGGTGAGGCTGGCAATCTGTGAGGGCAGGAGTGGGTCTGTGTAGACATCAAACGGAGCCCTCTCCCTCTCTAGCATGAGGTCCGGTCCCAACACGGTGCCAGGCTGGAAGCTAACAGGAGGGCCAGCCTACATCAGCACCGCAAGTATTCTCCTACCCCCCTCCCCCCCGTCCCGTCCCCCCTCGGACTACCACCCGCACAAACGCACATGCTTGAGCACACCAATGACCACACCTTCTGAGTAGCCCACTCCCTCAAGCTAGCTTCGTAGTCAGCCCAGGTGAGGCTGGAAATCTGTGAGGGCAAGTGCGGGTCTGTGTAGACATCAAACGGAGCCCTCTCCCTTTCTAGCATGAGGTCCAGTCCCAACACGGTGCCAGGCTGGAGGCGAACAGGAGGGCCAGCCTCGGGGGGGTGCAGCATGATGTGACCTGAAACGAGGATGTGTACCTCGTTACAAATCTCACCAGAGGCGAACAGCCGCACCCCCGCTGAAAACTTGAAGAAGGAGAATTTCTGAGCCAGAGAAGCCTTGAGGTCATCTTCCATCCTGTGTAAGAGTATGGTGCGGTTGGTTGGGTTGGGCACCACTACAAGCACTACCATTGGAAGAAATGCCACTAGAAGAATGGCTCCCACTGTCACACCGCGTGGTATTAAGAGAGCCCTGTCTTACGGCGGTGAGGAACGAGCTGCTACTTTACCTGGACAAAGCTACCATGGCGGTTGACAGCGACCGCGAACACTAAAGCGCACCCGTAGGGATTCAAACCCCGCACCTTCATCATTTCGACAAGCTCTAGCCTACCACAATCGTATGTAGATATGCTGACTGGACAAGTTGAGATTTGCAACACTTTTTCATTCTGCTCCATTAACTGGCCCACTACATGCAACACCACTGGAATAACGGCTACAAGCCCACTACAAGCACTACCATTGGAAGGAATTCCACTGGAAGAATAGTTCCCACTGTCACACCACCCCAAGATGCCTTACAGTACCTACCAAAATCGCAATGATAACGCCTGGTAGGGTGCGGTATTAAGGCGTAGCCCAAAAATGAATCAGTGCTTGGTACCTACCCTGCGAGTTGCGGTAGCTGATCCAACGCTTTGAGCGTCAAGCTCTTGGAGTGTCCGGCCTTTTCCAGAATTGATTCCATTACTCCTGCGCCCGCCTGATGATCACACCATGCATGTCAGTTGGGATCACACCATGCAAGACAGTTGGGATCACACCATGCAAGACAGTTGGGATCACACCATGCAAGACAGTTGGGATCACACCATACAAGTCAGTTGGGATCACACCATGCAAGACAGTTGGGATCACACCATGCATGTCAGTTGCGATCACACCATGCATGTCAGTTGGGATCACACCATGCAAGACAGTTGGGATCACACCGTGCAAGACAGCTGGGATCACACCATACAAGTCAGTTGGGATCACACCATGGAAGACAGTTGGGATCACATCATGCATGTCAGTTGGGATCACACCATGCAAGTCAGTTGCGATCACACCATGCAAGACAGTTGGGATCACACCATGCAAGTCAGTTGGGATCACACCATGCAAGACAGTTGGGATCACACCATGCAAGTCAGTTGGGATCACACCATGCATGTCAGTTGGGATGTAAGTCAAGAGGTGATGGTGAGAGAGCTGACGCTTATGTGGTGGTCAGCAGGTGTTGATCTGTCGCTTATGTGGTGGTCAGCAGGTGATGATCTGTCGCTTATGTGGTGGTCAGCAGGTGATAGTCTGTCGCTTATGTGGTGGTCAGCAGGTGATGATCTGTCGCTTATGTGGTGGTCAGCAGGTGATGATCTGTCGCTTATGTGGTGGTCAGCAGGTGATGATCTGTCGCTTATGTGGTGGTCAGCAGGTGATGATCTGTCGCTTATGTGGTGGTCAGCAGGTGATGATCTGTCGCTTATGTGGTGGTCAGCAGGTGATAGTCTGTCGCTTATGTGGTGGTCAGCAGGTGATGATCTGTCGCTTATGTGGTGGTCGGCAGGTGATGATCTGTCGCTTATGTGGTGGTCAGCAGGTGATGATCTGTCGCATATGTGGTGGTCAGCAGGTGATGATCTGTCGCTTATGTGGTGGTCAGCAAGTGATGGTCTGTCGATGGTATGCTGGTCAGGACCAGTGTTTTTATTTCAGATTTCTGTAGTCCAGGTTGAGTAGCTACCTGGGCTACTCAACCCTGATTTCAGGAAAGTTTCGTAGCCATGGCATGGCGGAGCGCGAAGCAAGGAGCCTAGGGTGGTCAGGCGGCAGCGCGTCCTGATATCGGCGGGTCCGGGGGTTGTCGCATTCGACGGAATGGCGACGGAATGGCGACGCGTAGTCGAAAAGAGAAACACTGGTCAGGAGGTTCAAGCAGCTCGACCATTGAACCATTCATTCAAACGGTTTCAATAGTGTGAACATATAAGGGGCTATATGGGTGCATACAGTGTTTTTGGATGCCTTCATTTCCCTCATGCACGTCAGGGTGTTGCAAGTCTACAAAATATTAGTTCAAGGCAGCCAGACACATGCACACGAGATTAGCAAGCATGCCCACTGTATGTATTAGACCTGGACAAATCTTTTAACTGTCTAATTTGCATAGTATGCTCCGTAGTTTCCGCTGTTTTCTGCCAGATATGCGCCCTTGTTCATATGGAGCATGCTGGTGCACACTGTTTGTATTGGACCTGGACAGGTCTTTAAACTGTCTAATCCGCGTGGTATGCTCCCTAGTTTTCACTGTTTCTGCCAGATGC
Organism: Chlamydomonas sp. ICE-L; assembly: GCA_013435795.1. NCBI lineage: Eukaryota > Viridiplantae > Chlorophyta > Chlorophyceae > Chlamydomonadales > Chlamydomonadaceae > Chlamydomonas > Chlamydomonas sp. ICE-L. Next base: position 20,683,228 of record JACBWV010000610.1, on the reverse strand, counting down.
GCGCCCTTGTTTGTATGGAGAACTAAATGCGATGGTGGAGGTAAAGTTTAATTATCTACACAGCAAGAACTCACGGCCTCTGTCAGTTAAACAGTTTGCTTGGGCCCACTTCATCAGTGCTTGGTTTTGTATTAGCCCCCCTGGAATTGAGGTTGGCCAGGTCCATCTGGCCTATTTCGCTACCCTTGGACTATAACATACACAAATGGTCCCAGGGTCTATAAGGCCGTCAGCCATAGCCTGATATGAAACCGAAACTAATGCCTATGCTAGCTTCCAGGGTCTGTATCACACTTTGATTATTATATGCAGGGTTTTGTAGTATTCTAAGCAGGGGTTTGTATTATTCTACTCAGGGTTTTGTAGTATTCTACTCAAGGTTCTGTATTATTCTAATCAGGGATTTGTATTATTCTACTCAGGGTTTTGTAGTATTCTACTCAGGGTTCTGTATTATTCTAATCAGGGATTTGTATTATTCTACTCAGGGTTTTGTAGTATTCTAAGCAGAGATTCGCATTATTCTACTCAGGGTTTTGCAGTAGTCTACTCAGGGTTTGTAGTATTCTAAGCAGGGATTTGTATTATTCTACTCAGAGTTTTCTAGTTTTCTACTCAGGTTTCTGCAGTATTCCACTCAGGGTTTGTAGTATTCTAAGCAGGGGTACAAAGTGTTCTACTCAGTTTTTTGCAGTATTCTACTCAGGGTTTTGTAGTATTCTAAGCAAGGATACAAAGTGTTATACTCAGGGTTTGTATAGTATTCTACTCAGGGTTTTGTAGTATTCTACTCAGGGGTTTGTAGTATAATAAGCAGGGATTCATATTATTCTAAGCAGGGATTTGTATAATTCTACTCAGGGTTTGTAGTATTCTACTCAGGGTTTTGTAGTATTATACTCAGAGTTTTGTAATATTATAAAAGGGTTTTGTATTATTCTACACAGGGTTCCGTAGTATTCTACACAGGGTTCCGTAGTATTCAGGTTTGTGTATACTTCTACGCAGGTTTTAGTATTATTCTACTCAGGGTTTTTCAAAGGAAAGGAACCAGTGTTTTCAAATCGCACGATGATGCTCCTAGTAGCCTGTAAGGTGCGGCTAGCAGCGCCTGTAGGGTGCTGGGGCATCCTACATCGCGCTGGGGCACCCTACATCGTGCTCCTAGCGCATGTAGGGTGCTGGGGCACGATGATGCTCTTAGTAGCCTGTTGGGTGCTGCTAGCAGCTATTTTAGCCTCCAAAGGCAATTCCAAAAGGCTATATCGAAGCATCCCCTATTTGGCCTACCCCTGGATCGTAGCATACATACATACATACATACATACATACATACATACATACATGCATACATGCATACATACATACATACATAAATACATACATAAATACATACATACCCCAAAAATGATGGTACACAACTTAGCACTTGTACACCTAGCACATTAAAGAAAACCCTGAATAAACATCAAAGCGTGAGACATTCCAAGTTTGCCATCTCCTTTCATGCAAGCATTTGGGAAAGGCCTTTTTTGCACCTCTGATTATCCCCAGATATCAATACACACCTTGATACACACGATCATCAATACATCAGTAGTACTTGTCTAGTTATACCCGGATTGCAGTATAATACACACCTTGATACACACAATCATCAATACATCAGCTGTACTACTTGTCTGGTTATCCCCGGATTGCAGTACACACTATCATTTACACATCAGTTGCACTTGTCTGGTTATCCTCGGATTGCAGTACACACTATCACCAACGTATCGCTAGTACCTTGCTTGTTGAGGTGAACAGCTCCGGAGGGCCTGTAGGCAGCTTGACGGTCATATGCAGCTTTTCACGATTCTCTAGAAGCTTTGCCTGATTAGACTTGAACCTTGACGTTGGCTGCTGACTCAGCCCTGCTGTCACCTTGTCCATTATGTTGGATATGGCAGAGATGAACTTGGCAGCTGGCTTGGGCTGAGGGGGGGCTTTTGCCCCACCATTGGAACCCCTTCCATCTAGAGATGACAGGTTGGCGGCTGCCCTAGCTGCCCGCCTGGCTGCGAGCCTGCCTGTGCCTGAGGCCTGGGAACTGGAAACAGATGCTGTATCGGAAGCATCCGCATCCTTCCTCTGGCCCTCCTCAGCCTCCTGCCCCTCGTTCTGTGATATTGCCAAGGCTGCTGCAGCAATTGCGGAGTGAGAAGGTAGTGCAATGCTGACAGCACCTGATAGGTTGAGGCTCGAGCCTGTTCTGAAAGCGTCCAGGTTGGGGACTGACTGGGCTAATGGCTGCAAGCGAGCAGATTTGGCCCGTGCTCTGAGCTCAGTCTGGCTTGTGGGCATGAGCAGGGCATTGGTGACCTCAGTCCGTGTGGTTCTGTCTACAGCACTGTTGGGCCTGGGACTCCTTGTGGATGAAATCCTGGGTTTGACATTGTCATAGGTTCCATATATGCCATTAGGTGTGACCTCATAAGGAACCTCCATCTCAACCGGCTGGTAACCCCTTTCTGCCGGACCTTGGTAGTACGAGCGCACATTCGCAGGCAGCTGTGGCGAATTTCGGGGAGGAGTGAGGTGACGAGGCTTGTTGGGGAAATGAAATGTCAACTCGTTTTGTAAATGCTTACCTTTTTGGGCTCCATGACAGACATGCTCTCCGCCAGGTAGCGCGTGACGGGGTTCATTTGCTCCCCCGATTCGAGGTCAGCCATGTATTTTCCCAGGGCAGGAAACTTAACTTCCACCCCCCGACAGGAGGGAACGTCGCATCTCACCGGCTCATCCATGTCACCCTTGCGGTTAGAGGAAGACATTCGTCAGATGACTCTCACAGCGACATCGAGACTAGCTCGTGAACTAAAGAAGGCTTCATAAGTAATAAATTAACGATTCCGCCAAGGATGCATTGCGTGTAATGACCTGGTAGGTCTTTGTTAAGGGAGGGGCCTAAGTTCTTCGCGAAGGGCATGGAATTGTAGTACGAAACCGAGAGCAAGCTGGAGCTACATGGTTTACGGCCCAAACAGATGAAGGTATGAGGGCTTTTCGGGGCTACCAGTCGGGACCGTCATTCGGACTAGGGAGCATGCCTATGGACAACATTCGAATTCGAACGAGCTTGCTCGCTTGCCACGAACAATTGGTTTATTTGTTTGCCTGGAAATTCACGGGGCGGGTATCAGGAGAGAGGGTGCCACGGTGTATTCAGTACTTTTCATCCAGACTCTGAGAGGGGGCCACGGGCCTGCGGTACAAGCCCTTCGAAGGCCGCGGCGTTCCATGCGCGATGCGCGATGCGCGTCGAAGAACTAAGAGCACTCATCAAGTTTTTTCGAGTTCAAGCACTTTCCTTCCGTTGAAACTGCAGTTTTTCTTTCTTGTCTGAGTGCAGCTTGTAATATGTATCCTTAGTGTCACAGAGGAAACGGAGAATTTCAACAACAGGGCTGGACACAACCTTTATTTCGCCTGGGCGCGCCTGCGTCTATAGCCTATCTTGGAATTTCATCTAAGCCTTTCACCGGGGGCTTAGCCAAGTAACGCCCGGATGAATCCAAACTACGGGGTGAGCATGACTTGCGAGCAGCATTCAAGTACAATCTAAGAGTTGGGAATGCCGGACGTGCGCATGGCACAACGCACTTGGTGCACGCTTATCCCTACTGCTAGTGTACCCCGAGCCTTGACCAGCGCGACATGCATGGTTAGTTACACCAATGGTTCCTGCCTTACCGATCCTCTGCCCTCGAACATGCAGGGACATCCTGGCCAGGGAGCTGCAGGTTGGTGAAGGGAGAGAGTGGCTGCATGCTGCAACTGATGGCAGGACTGGTGGTTGACATGGGAAGGGGCCTGTTGACATGGGATAGGGTTTGTGGAGGGCCCCTTGGGTGATGGCCACATACCCATGCACAGGCATTTATTTAAGGTTCTACTTGTGCTACAAGTGCTAACGTAGCACAACCAAAACACTATGCACTACTTGGGTGATAGGGTTGTGCTACGCTAGAGCTTTGAGGGATTGCTTTGGGGGGGGCAATAAAGCTGTTAGTAGCACCCGGAAGGCTACTAGAGAGCTATGCACATGATGACTGTGCGCACTAAGAGATAGTGATGAGTACATTTGCTTCCTGGTGCCCTACTGGACTCCAAATGCGTTCACGGCTTGATGGAGGCCAGAGGGACTTATGAACATTTGCACACAAAAAGAAAAGAAAAACAATACAGTTGCACAGCTATGGAAGTTGTGCAGCTATGGAGTGTATGAGTGGATGGGTAGGAGTGGCGGTGTGTATGATTGGGTGGGTGGGAGTTGTGTGTCATGTGTGTGTCTCATAATACCCTGTGCCATTGCCCATGCAGACCTTCCCAATCCACACTGTAATTGCCCATGCACTCTCATGAAGGATTGCACGGGCGATTATGTGGGCATTACTTACCTGTGTGTATGTATATGTAGGGAACGGCAATTGAAATTGAAATTGAAATTGTTACGTCCGAGTAATGCAGTCACTCTCAGGACGTGAAGTTAAGGACACCACAGCGTAAGCCGGAGCTAGCAATAGGCACCATAACGGCAATATGAAATCATATCGTGGGAATAATGGTATTTTGCATAGCTCTGCTACTTGATCGCATTTATTTTAATCAGATGATGTCAGTAGTTTTTAGAGTATAAAAACAAATTAAATTACTATATTATTTGTTGCCCCCCCCCCCCCCCCCCCATGCAGTACAACGCCCCCAATATCCCCAGCAAGGATACCCCCAACAACAGCAGTACGCCCAACAGCAGTACGCCCAGCAGCAAGCTCAGCCTCAAGCGCAGTACCAGCAACAGCAATATGCCCAGCAGCAGCAGCAGCAGTACGCCCAGCAGCAACAGCAGTACAGGCCCCTCCAACAGCAGCAGCACCCCCAGCAAATGCAGCAGCAACGCCCCCCTGGGCAGCACCCCCAGCAGGCTCAACAACAACAACAACAGCAAATGATGCAGCAGCGTCCTGCTCAGCAGCAGATGTCACCTCAGCAGCAACAGCAGCAACAGCTAGTGATGCAGCAGCGACAGCAGCAGATGATGATGCAACAGCAAGCTCAGCAGAGGCAGGCAGCCCTTGCACAGCAGCAGCAGCAGCAGCAGCAGAGAGCGCAATACCCGCAAGCAGGTATGTCTGCATAGGTGGTCTGTGTATGTGGGGATTGGTATTGGGCCTTGGGTGTGGCTGGGTGGGTGGGTGGGTGGGTGGCAAGTGTGGTTTGGCCTTGGCAGAGGCAAGCAGACCTTGCACAGCAACAGCAACAGCAGAGAGCTCAATACCCTCAATCAGGTATGTCTGCATAGGTGGTCTGTGTATGTGGGGATTGGTATTGGGCCTTGGATGTGGCTGGGTGGATGTGTGGGTGGGTGGCAAGTTTGGTTTGGCCTTGGCAGAGGCAAGCAGACCTTGCACAGCAACAGCAGCAGCAGAGAGCGCAATACCCGCAAGCAGGGATGTCTGCATAGGTGGTCTGTGTATGTGGGGATTGGTATTGGGCCTTGGGTGTGGCTGGGTGGGTGGGTGGGTGGCAAGTGTGGTTTGGCCTTGGCAGAGGCAAGCAGACCTTGCACAGCAACAGCAACAGCAGCAGCAGAGAGCGCAATACCCGCAAGCAGGTATGTCTGCATAGGTGGTCTGTGTATGTGGGGATTGGTATTGGGCCTTGGGTGTGGCTGGGTGGGTGGGTGGGTGGCAAGTGTGGTTTGGCCTTGGCAGAGGCAAGTAGACCTTGCACAGCAACAGCAACAGCAGAGAGCTCAATACCCTCAATCAGGTATGTCTGCATAGGTGGTCTGCGTATGTGGGGATTGGTATTGGGCCTTGGATGTGGCTGGGTGGATGTGTGGGTGGGTGGCAAGTGTGGTTTGGCCTTGGCAGAGGCAAGCAGACCTTGCACAGCAACAGCAGCAGCAGAGAGCGCAATACCCGCAAGCAGGGATGTCTGCATAGGTGGTCTGTGTATGTGGGGATTGGTATTGGGCCTTGGGTGTGGCTGGGTGGGTGGGTGGGTGGCAAGTGTGGTTTGGCTTTGGCAGAGGCAAGCAGACCTTGCACAGCAACAGCAACAGCAACAGCAGCAGCAGAGAGCGCAATACCCTCAATCAGGTATGTGTGCTAAGGTGGTCTGTGTATGTGGGGATTGGTATTGGGCCTTGGGTGTGGCTGGGTGGGCGAGTAAGTATGTGTGGGTGGCAAGTGTGGTTAGGCCTTAGCAGAGGCAAGCAGACCTTTCACAGCAGCAGCAGCAGCAGCAGAGAGCGCAATACCCGCAAGCAGGTATGTCTGCATAGGTGGTCTGTGTATGTGGGGATTGGTGTTGGGCCTTGGGTATGGCTGGGTGGGTGGGTAAGTATGTGTGGGTGGGCAAGTGTAGTTAGGCCTTGGCAGAGGCAAGTAGACTTTGCACAGCAGCAGCAGCAGCAGCAGAGAGCTTAATACCCGCAAGCAGGTATGTCTGCTAAGGTGGTCTGTGTATGTGGGGGCATGGGGTTGCGTCTGGGGGATTGGTATTGGGCCTTGGGTATGGATATGTGTGGGTGGGTGGGCAAGTGTGGGTGGTTTTGTGGGGGGGCGAGTGTGGGGGGGCGAGTGTGGGTGGGAAAGTGTGGCTGGGTAAGTGTGGCTGGGTGGGTGGGCAAGTTTGGGTGGGTTAGTGTGAGGGGGCAAGTGTGGGTGGGTAAGTGTGGCTGGGTGGGTGGGCAAGTGCGGTTGGGTAAGTGTGAGTGGGTGAGTGTGGGTGGGAAAATATGTGTGGGCAAGTACGGGTGGGTTGGTAAATATGTGTGGGTGGGTGGGCGAGTGCAGGTGGGTAAGTGTGAGTGGGAAAGTATGTGTGGGGAAGTATGGGTGTGTGGAAAAGTGTTGGTAGACAAGTGTAGGTGAACAAGCGTGGGAGGGCAAGTACGAGTAAGTGTGGGTGGGCATGGGTGTGGTGGCTGCTGGAAATTTGGCAGGTAGCCGCACACAAATGAGGGGGCCTGGCGACGTGCCAGGTGCATGTCCAATCCAACATGTGGCACACACACATACACAAACATGCTGGAGCATACACACACATAAACATGATTAACACATGAATGCGAGGAACATACACACACACACACACGATGGAGCATACACACACATGCATCATAAACATATGAATATGAGGAACATACACACACATAAACATGATAAACACATGAATGCAAGGAAGATACAAACACACACACGATGGAGCATACACACACATAAACATGATAAACACATGAATGCGAGGAGCATACAAACACACACACACGATGGAGCATACACACTCATGCAAGATAGACACATGAATACGAGGAAGATACAAACACACACACGATGGAGTATGAGCAAGCACTACAGCAAAATTCACATGCAGGCTCATATACCCTCATTGGTGGTTGGTCCCAGTGAAAGCAAAAGGACCGGCCCTCTCAACCTCGGGCCTTGTAATACGGCCTACTATTTATGCATTTATGTATACCCTCATCAATGTGGCCTGCAACACCCAAATCAAACTCTATATCTGTGCCCACATCTATGCCCATGGCCAAAGCCGCACACAGACTGATATCCTCATTCTACTATACCCCCACTAGTGCTCACTGCAACACCCAAATCCAACTCTGTACCTATGCCCACATCCATGTCCATGGCCACAGCTGCACACAGACTGATATCCTCATTCTACTATACCCACACTAGAGCTCACTGCAACACCCAAATCCAACTCTGTATCTGTGCCCACATCCATGTCCATGGCCACAGCTGCACACAGACTGATATACTGATATCCTCATTCTACTATACCCTCACTAGCGCTCACTGCTACACCCAAATCCAACTCTGTATCTGTACACCCAAATCTCTAGGGCTCACTTCCACACCCAAATCCAAATCTAACTCTGTAACTCTGTATCTGTGTCCGCATCCTTGTCTATAACCACAGCTTCATGCAGACTTACATCCTCATCCCATCCCACCCCTCATACCATCCACCCCTCATCCCATCCCATCCCATCCCACCCCTCATCCCATCCCACCCCTCATCCCATCCCACCCCTCATCCTATCCCACACCTCATCCCATCCCACCCCTCATCCCATCCCACCCCTCATCCCATCACATCCCACCCCTCATCCCATCCCACCCCACCCCTCATCCCATCAACACCCCACCCCTCATCCCATCACACCCATCATCCCATCGCATCCCACTCCTCATCCCATCCCATCCCACCCCTCATCCATCACACCCCTCATCCCATCAAACCCCTCATCCCTCCCATTACACCCCTCATCCCATCCCATCCCATCCCATCCCATCCCATCCCATCCCATCCCATCACATCCCAACCCCTCATCCCATCCCATCCCATCCCACTCCACCCTCATCCCCATCCCATCCCACCCCACCCCTCATCCCATCCCATCCCATCACATCACATCCCATCCATCCCACCCCTCATCCCATCACATCACATCCCTATGCTTCCATCAACCAGGCCAGCAGCAGCAACCCACTCAACAAGTTGCAGCTACTCAGGGGAGACCTAGGCCTGCTCAACCGCCAGGTCAGCAACCAGGTCAGTATCAGCCTGCCCAGGCTAGCAGTACTGACGCAGGCGCGCGGTACGGTCGCCGTGCCTCTCCTGGAGCAGGTGAAACAAGACCCCCCCCAGCCCCCCAGCCGGGCGCCCCAGCTCAGGCAATGTCAGCCTCGCAAAGGCTGGCCAACCTAAACGCCCTCAAACAGAGAATGGCGCAATCGCCACAGGGTGTGTCAGCCACACAAAGCCCCGGCTACGTGCCTTCTGTAATGACCCAGCAGCAGCCCACAAGGCATATCCCCAAACCCGGAGAGGTTCCCAGGACAGGAGTTGCACCGACCCAACAAGCAGCTAGGCCTGCACAACAAAGATCTGCTCCTCCTGGGGGCCCCGCCCAACAGGCCCCTCCTGCACAGAATACTGGCGCTAGGCCACAGTCGTGGCAGCAGTCCCCGGCACCTGCCCAGCGAACTGCTCCGATCCCTGCTGGTGCGCCTGTTCCTATGAACAACCGCTCGGCTGCCCTCGCTGCCCTGGCGGCCCGGAAAGCTCAAGAACCTGCTCAGCCTGCCCCACAGCAGCAGCAGTACCAGCAGCAACAACAACAGCAGCAACAGCAACAGCAGCGGCAACCCCCTCAGCAGCAAGCACCACCCAGGCATGCTCCGGCTAGCTATTCAATCGATGATCAGCCCATATCTCCAAACAGGTGAACATAGATTGGGGTACAGAATTTTTAAATATATAAACATATCCCCAAACAGGTGAACATATATTGGGGTAGAGAATATATAAATATGTACATAATTATCCAAACAGGTGAACATAGATTGCGGTACAGAATATATAAATATGTACATAATTATCCAAACAGGTGAACATAGATTGCGGTACAGAATATGTAAATATATAAACATATCCCCAAACAGGTGAACATAGATTGGGGTAGAGAATATATAAATATATAAACATATCCCCAAACAGGTGAACATAGATTGGGGTAGAGAAGAAAACAAGATCACGTCTGGAGGGGCGTGGTGTCAAGGGGATCAGGGTGCATCATCCTTGTGAAGGAGGCCCCTTTTGCCCAGCCTCGCTTTTTCTCAATATATGGGGTGACAAGTGCTCCTTCTTCTTTACTCTCAGTTACTCTCACTCGAGGGGGGCGCATGAGGTCTAGGGGGTCTAGGGGGGCGCATGAGGCCTAGGGGGTCAGAGTGTATCATTCTTGTCAAGGAGCCCCACGCTCAGCCTCGCTTTTACTCAATAGATGGTATGCGGCGTGCCCCTTCTCCTTTACTCTCTGTTTCTCTCACTCAAGAGGGGTACATAAGGTAGGGGCCTAGGGGGTCAGAGTGTATCATTATTGTCATGAAGGTCCCTCGCATTTGCTCCATAGATGGTGTGCGAAGTGCCCCTTCTGCTTTACTCTCTGTTACTCTCAATCCAGGCTTGCAGATAAGGTAGGGGCCTAGGGGGTCAGAGTGTATCATTATTGTCATGGAGTCCCCTCGCATTTGCTCAATAGATGGTTTGCAAAGTGCTCCTTCTCCTTTACTCTTTGTAACTCTCACTCGAGGGGGGCGGATGAGGTAGAGGCCTAGGGGGTTAGAGTATATCATTCTTGTCAAGGAGCCCCTCGCTCAGCCTCGCTTTTTCTCAATAGATGTGGTGACAAGTGCCCCTTCTCCTTTACTCTTTATCACTCTCCTCAAAGGGAACAGATTTGAATAGGGCCCAAGGGGTCAGGGGTGTATCTCGTCCTCCTCACGCAACCCCTCCCTCCAACCACCCTCACTTCCTGCCCTCACCTCGAAAAGAAAAAAGAAAGAAAAGAAAAAAAAAGGAAAAGAAAAAACAAAAAGAAGAAAAAAAAAAGAAAGGAAAAAAACAGAAAAGAAAAAAAAAGAGAAGAAAGAAAAAAAAGAAAAGGAAAAAAAAAGAAAAGAAAAAAAAAAACAGAAAAGGAAAGAAAAAGAAAAAGAAAAAAAAAAGAAAAGCAAAAAAAAAGAGAGAAAAAAAAAGCAAAGAAAAAAAAAGAAAGCAAAAACAAAAGAAAAGAAGCAAACAAGCAAAAGCGAAAAAAAGCAAAGAAGAAAAAAAGAACAAACAAAAAAGAAAGAAGAAAAAGAAACGAAGCAAAAAAGAAAAGACGCCAAAACAGAAAGAGAACACAAAAACGAAGGAAAACAAGAAACGAAGAAAAACACAAAGACGAAACAAGAAAAGAAGAAAAAAGCAAAGAAGCCCACCAGCAAGAAGACAACAAGAAAAGCCGAAAAACAGAACAGCCTACTTCGGTGACCAGCACGAAGAAAAAAGAAACCGAAGAAAAACGGAAAAAAGAAGAAAAAAAGGAAAAGAAGAAAACAAGAAAAGAAGAAAAAAGCAAGAAGGAAAAAAAGAAGAGAAAAAAAGAAAACGAAGAAAAAAGAAAAGAAGAAAAAGAAAGAAGAAAAAAAGAAAGAAGAAAAAAAGAAAGAAGAAAAAAAGAACCAGAAGAAAAAAAAGAAAAGAAGAAAAACAGAAAAGAAGAAAAAAGAAAAGAAGCAAAAAAGAAAAGAAGAAAAAAAGAAAAGAAGAACAAAAGAAAAGAAGCCCACCTCACCTCCTCCACCCTCACTCCCTCCCACCCTCTCCTCCTCCCACCCTCACCTCCTCCCACCCTCACCTCCTCCCACCCTCACCTCCTCCTAGGGCCTACGGTGGATCTGTACCACCCGTTACTGATGACCCTAATATAAAATACTTAACCCTATTCCCCAGGGGCTACGGTGTATCTGTACCGCCCGGTGCTGGCGACCCTAATCTGAAAGCCTTAACCCTATTCCCCAGGGGCTACGGTGTATCTGTACCGCCCGGTGCTGGCGACCCTAATCTGAAAGCCTTAACCCTATTCCCCAGGGGCTACGGTGTATCTGTACCGCCCGGTGCTGGCGACCCTAATCTGAAAGCCTTAACCCTATTCCCCAGGGGCTACGGTGTATCTGTACCGCCCGGTGCTGGCGACCCTAATCTGAAAGCCTTAACCCTATTCCCCAGGGGCTACGGTGTATCTGTACCGCCCGGTGCTGGCGGCCCTAATCTGAAAGCCTTAACCCTATTCCCCAGGGTCTATGGTGGATATGTACCACCATCACATACCACCACAACCGCCCCCACCCCACTGTCATACCACCACCCCCACCTTAACCCTATTCCCCAGGGGCTATGGTAGATATGTACCCCCATCACATACCACCACAACCGCCCCCACCCCACTGTCATACCACCACCCCCACCTTAACCCTATTCCCCAGGGGCTATGGTAGATATGTACCACCATCAGATACCACCACAACCGCCCCCACCCCACTGTCATACCCCCACCCCCACCTTAACCCTATTCCCCAGGGGCTATGGTAGATATGTACCACCATCACATACCACCACAACCGCCCCCACCCCACTGTCATACCCCCACCCCCACCTTAACCCTATTCCCCAGGGGCTTCGGTGGATATGTACCACCCGGTGCTGATATCCCTAATCTAATACCCTTAACCCTATTCACCAGGGGCTACGGTGGATCTGTACCGCCCGGTGCTGACGACCCAGGTGCTGGTGGGCCACTTTCAGAGTGCAGGAGCTGCGGCCGAAAATTCAACCAGAAGGCTTTGCAGAAACATGCCAAGGTGGGCGGGCTGGGATATGTTTATATTTATAATACAAAAATGTGTGTATTATGTTTACATTTATAATACAAAAATGTGTGTATTATGTTTATATTTATAATACAAAACTGTGTGTATTATGTTTATATTTATAATACAAAAATGTGTGTATTATGTTTATATTTATAATACAGAAATGTTTATATTATGTTTATATTTATACAAATTCAACCAGAAGGCTTTGTGAGAAGCATGCCAAGGTGGGCGGTATAATATAATTTATAATTGTAGCATGTTTATATTATGTTTATTTTTATAATACAAAAATGTGTATAATATGTTAATATTTATAATCATGTTCGTATGTATAAAAAATCAACCAAAAGGCTTTGTAGAAGCATGCCAAGGTGGGCGGGTCGGGAATGTTTATATTATAAAAAACAAAATGTTTATTTATGTTTATATTTATAAATTTATGTTTAAATTCATACAAATTCAACCAGAAGGCTTTGTAAGAAGCATGCCAAGGTGGGCAGTTTCGGATATGTTAATATTTGCATATGTGTATATGCTTTATGTCCGATGTTATTTTTTTAGATGTTTTGCTTTCCTATGTTTATCTGTTTATATGTTTTCCTCTCCCATGTGTATATATATGTTTATATGTTGTCCCTTTCCCATGTGTATAAATGTGTTTACATGTTTTCCTCTCCCATTTGTATATATATATATATATATATATGTTTATATGTTTTCCCTTTCCCATGTGTATATATAGATAGATAGATAGATAGATAGATAGATATATTTTTTTTTTTTTTTTTTTTTAATATGTTTTCCTCTCCCATGTTTGTATAATTTTCTCTCCCGTGTTATATGTTTACATATTTTTCTCTCCCATGATTATATACTTGTATATTTTCCTCTCCCATGTGTCTATTTGTATATTGTCCTCTCCCATGTTTACATGATTATACAATTTTCTCTCCCATGTGTATATGTTTATATATATTTTCCTTTCCCATGCTTATGAGACCTCTGTCATGTTTGCGAGTCCTCTCCCTGTCCCATCAACAGACTGCTGTTCCTCATACTAATGCCTGTTACATGTTACTGTGGACATGTAACATCACTATGGACATGTAACATCAGACAACAGTAATGAGAACGCCTGGTGGGACGTGGTATTTAGGGCGCCCCGTCTTACGGCGGTAGAGAATGGGCTGCCATTTTATCTGTACAAAGCTACCATGCCGATTGACAGCGACTGCGAACACTAAAGCGCACCTATAGGGATTCGAACTCAGCACCTTCATCGGTTCAGCGAGCTCGACCATAAAACCATTTGTTGAAACGGGATGTACCATCAGACAGTTCACAGTGTACTGCTTCCAGAGCTTTTGGCGGAGACCCCCCTTCTGGGAGGCGGGAGACCCCAGGGTTACCCATTTTTGCGTTTGACCGACCGACCAAAAAATTGAAGGCTGACACGTCAGCCAGCTGTCATATAACTGAATGGCTTCGGTCAGCTCCATCGTTGTCATCTGTTGTTCCGTTGCCAACACACTTTGCCAATTTTTCGCGTCGCTTGCAACGCTGCTTAAGACTTGTCTTCGGGGATTTTCTCAACAGCTCTAGGCAGCTCCCTGCACCAGCCACGGTGCTTCACCCAAATGTTTCATGACCTCTGGGTAGCTGATTATATGAGCTTCAAAGCGCACTAGGTTGCGTTAGTTTGAGGGGCTGAATAGCCAGTCAGGGGAGCTGCCTACAAGCTGCTGCTCGTAGCCAAAAAGAAACAATGACGGCTTTACATCCTAGTCTAGGGTGGCAGTCTAGGGTGGCAGTCTAGGGTGGCAGACACAGTCTAGGGTGGCAGACACAGGAGTCTATTAATCTGTCCCTTAACAACAGAAAAAGCTGCTCAGCCGATGTGAGTGGTCTTGCTGCATGGTAAAAACAAGCCATAACACAGCACAACACATTATATACAACAGGAGAAAACACATCACACAACTAAACTCAACACATACACACATACAAATGTTGTGTAAAAAAATACTCAACACAGTTCAAGCCAACGCAACACACAACTCAACACAACACACAACTCAACACAACACACAACTCAACACAACACACAACACACAACTCAACACAACACACAACTCAACACAACACACAACTCAACACAACACACAACACAACACAACACAACACAACACAGAACTCAACACAACACACAACTCAACACAACACACAACTCAACACAACACACAACTCAACACAACACACAACTCAACACGACACAACTCAACACAACACACAACTCAACACAACACACAACTCAACACGACACAACTCAACACAACACACCACTCAACACAACACACAACACAACACAACACACAACTCAACCCAACACACAACTCAACACAACACACAACTCAACACGACACAACTCAACACAGCACACAACTCAACACAATACAACTCAACACAACACACAACTCAACACACAACTCAACACAACACAACACAACACTCAACACAGCACTCAACACAGCACATAACTCAACACAACACAACAAACCGCAGATCTGTCAGAAGGTCTTTATTCAGAAGAGGAAGACTTACAACATCGCGGCGGCTCGTGTAGAGGGCTCCGAAGCTGCCAAGTTCTTTGATGCCAAAAAAGGCAAACCCAAATCGGAGCTGAGGGGCGGCGCAGGTGCTAAGGCAGCCGGTGGCGCTGGAAAAAAGGCAAAGTGGAAACAACAGTCTGAGGCACTGAGGCATGCTATGAAGTCCAACAGAATGATGGAAGAGGCAAAGGCTCAGGGCAAGGATATCACGTGGGTGCTTGATTTTGCTGATCAGGCGATGATGCATGTTTTTTTGTGAGCTGGGGGGTGGCGGTGGTGGTAAGGTACCCAGATAAAAGGCGAAGGGCAAGGATATAACGAGGGTACTTGATTTGCTGATCGGGCGATGATGCATGTTTTTTTCGTGAGCTGGGGGGTGGCAGTGGTGGTAAAGCACCCGGATAAAAGGCGGAATGGTAACAATAGTCAGAGGCACTGAGGCACGCTATGAAGTCTAACAGGGGGATGAATGAGGCATAGGCTCAGGGAAAGGATATCGCGTGGGTACTGGTTTGCGCTGATCTGACTTTGATGCATGTTTTGTTTTGCTGAGAGCTGGCTGTGAGAATAAGAATGCCGCAAACAACTAATGAGTTGTGCATGTAGCTAGTGCCCCTATGATTCGTGAAACAATCCACAATCACGCCATGAACAAATAATGCGTTGTGTCTGCAGCTAGTGCCCACATGATTTGTCTAACAATCCACAATCATGCCATGAAAAAATAATGCGTTGTGCATGAAGCTATCGCCTATGTGATTTATCAAACAATCTACAATAATGCCATGAACAACTAATGCGTTGTGCCTGCAGCTATTGCCTATGTGATTTGTCAAACAATCCACAATCGCGCCATAAAAAAATAATGCGTTGTGCATGAAGCTATTGCCTGTGTGATTTATCAAACAATCCACAATAATGCCATGAACAACTAATGCGTTGTGCCTGCAGCTATTGCCTATGTGATTTGTCAAACAATCCACAATCACGCCATGAAAAAATAACGCGTTGTGCATGAAGCTATTGCCTATGTGATTTATCAAACAATCCACAATAATGCCATGAACAACTAATGCGTTGTGCCTGCAGCTATTGCCTACGTGATTTGTCAAACAATCCACTATCATGCCATGAACAACTAATGCGTTGTGCCTGCAGCTATTGCCTATGTGATTCGTCAAACAATCCGCAATCATGCCATGAACAACTAATGCGTTGTGTCTGCAGCTAGTGCCCATATAATTTGTCAACAAATCCACGATCATGCCATGAACAACTAATGCATTGTGCCTGCAGCTAGTGCATATGTGATTCCTCAAACAATCCACAATCACGCGGCGAACAACTAATGCGTTGTACATGAAGCTATTTACCATATGATTTGTCGAACTATCCACAATCACGCCATGAACAAGTTATGCGTTGTGCATGAAGCTATTGCCTATGTGATTCCTCAAACAATCCACAATCACGCCATGAACAACTAATGCGTTGTGCATGAAGCTATTGCCTATGTGATTCCTCAAACAATCCACAATCACGCCATGAACAACTAATGCGTTGTGCATGAAGCTATTGCCTATGTGATTCCTCAAACAATCCACAATCACGCCATGAACAACTAATGTGTTGTGCATGTAGCTATTGCCTATGTGATTCCTCAAACAATCCACAATCACGCCATGAACAACTAATGCGTTGTGCATGAAGCTATTGCCTGTGTGATTCGTCAAACAATCCACAACCACGCCATGAACAAGTTATGCGTTGTGCATGAAGCTATTGCCCATATGAATCCTCAACTCACAATGCCGAACTGCCCAACCAAAATTGCCCGAATGCCCAACTCACAATATCCAACTGCCCAACTGCCCAACACACAATACCCAACTTCCCAACTTCCCAAATAACACTGCCCAACTAAAATTGCCCGAATGCCCAACTCACAATACCCAACTGTCCAACTTCTCAACTAACATTGCCCAACCCCCCAACTCACAATACCCAACTGCCCAACTCACAATACCCAACAGCCCAACCCCCCAACTCACAATGCCCAATTGCCCAACTCACAATGCCCGAATGCCCAACTCACAATACCCAACTGCCCAACTGCCCAACTGCCCAACTGCCCAACTAACATTGCCCCAATGCCCAACTCACAATATCCAACTGCCCAACTGCCCAAGTCAATACCCAACTGCCCAACCCTTTAACTCACAATGCCGACTTCCTTCTCCTGCGCAGCAAAATGAACTTCGACGTTGGTCCTACTCCGGAGGTGGATGATGACCGTGTCCCTTGTCCTCATTGTGGTCGCAAATTCAGTGAAAAGGCTGCAGAGCGTCATATCCCTTACTGTGCTACCAAGAACGGAGGTGGAGGTGGAGGGTTTAGGAGATAAAGGCTTTAGCCCATCATGCTTGGAGTAGCAGATCTGCATCAATGCCGGTCGGTATGTCCCTAGCCCCCCCCCACCCCCACGCCCACCCCCACCCGAAATAGTTGGGGTCTTGGACGGAGTAGCAGATCTGCATCAATGCCGGTCGCGGTCGGTATGTCCGGCGATTGTTCAGGCAATTGTTCAGGCACAATAGGGGCTTTCAGCGACTGCAACTCAGAACCCCTGTTACAAGAAAACCACAAAAAAAACGTGCGGGTCTACGGGACTACTACTAGTAGGCACCAAGTAGGCCCACCATAAGTGCGCTTACTCTTTTGTAGGAGTGGCAACTCCATTCGAACTGAATCCTCGGTACCGCTGGTAAGTGTAAGGAGACCCACCTCCTGGGGTGAAATACCTTTCATAACTACAAAAAACTTGGCACTGAGCTGTATCTTTTAGATGGGGGACATATGGACGGAGCTTCAGAGGCAGCGATAAAAAACAACTGCAGAACTTGAGTGTCCCTGATTGTTGTGGGCTGACCACATTAGCTTTGGGATGCCATAGTAGGGAGGTAAGGAATCGCTACATGCACCTTATGACGAGGCGTGGGGTTGGAGGGCAGCCCGTTTGATTGGACTGGGGCCACCCACCATTCGGTGATTATATTTAATGTCAACAACTGTGTTGTAGTCCAGGGGTAGCCAAAAAGGCTAATAGGACTTGCCTATTTAATGCATCTGTGTATCGGTATCTTGATTCAAGATTGATAATTGAGCCTGCGGCTTATTGGCACTTGCTATAGCTGCCAGTATAATAGATAGAAAATCAGGCAGGGGAAATGGAATGATCGAAAGTGTTTTCACCACACGTAGTGGGACCCTTTCCACATATCAGCGCCACTGTGGATCCAGAAAGAAAGGCAGAGAAAACTTAGCGTCATTCCTTCTACGGTACCCAAATGATCCCTATATCGAGCATAAATACCTGTAGTTAGATTTTAATTGTTTTGATGGTGGTTATGATCACATTTTACTGCCACTTCTGTGTTTCTGCCGAAGAAGGCGAGCAGCCAAATTGCTAGAGCCATGTAACCAAGTTCAAGTTCAAGGAGGTCCTGTAGAAGGCTCAAGATAGAGCTAGCTCCTCTAGTCTGTATGTGGTAGTTCGGGCTAAAGGGAATTGTCCATTCTCAAATAATCAGGATAACTTGGGACTAACTGGTAAACTGGAGGGGCTATTAACAAGCGTAAGAACTGTCAGGACTAGCTAGGCTACGGGAGCTCTTTAGGAGATCTAGATGTCCTAAAGAGCTCCCGTAGCCTAGCTAGTCCTGACAAGAAAATCTCTCATGCGACAGGTGGAGGGCAAACCCAACTTATTCTAGTAGTTGTCGCTCTGGAAGGTGTTCGGTTTCACTCCTCGCTCCATATATGGTTGCGATTGTGTTACATACATATATGCACAAATGTATCATTCCCATCGATGATATAATCATATGCTTCTATTTGCCAGCTATATAAATGCCTGTGCTGAAGCTCACAGGCCGAACGGGGAAGCCCCCCCTCCAGTGCGGCGAGGAGAAATTAATGAGGGGTTTTGTGTTTTACATTTCTCAGGTCGGGAGCTGCTCGTATGAGCGGTCCCAGGCAAACAAGGGCGTGACCGCCCTTGTGTTGGACCAGGGGATACAGGTCCTGAGGGGATCCGCCGGAGATGGGGAATTAGGGATGGGGATAGGTAGCCCCGCTGTAACTAGGGTTGTTTTGTGTGCGGTGTGAGGTGTGCCGTTTGTCTAACCTTGTTGCTGCCCTCGTGGCTGTTCTTGCGGAAAGGGATTCTCGTATACCGCGCTTTGGTACACAGTTGCACCGTTGCCTCATAATCTGGGGCTGTGAACCTTCCGGCTGTGACTAAGCAGTCTCCTTCGAGGTGACTTGACTGCCGAGTCCAAATGTCAAGTGGTTTGGGGCGCAGTTGTACTTAAACCTTCCTGGAATATGAGGTGAAGTCACTGCAAACACAACTTGTCTGAAATTTGCTTCGAGTCGGAGTTGAGGACTTGAGGTGACTTTGTTTGCTAGCTTATTGAGCTGCCTGCCGTATGCAAACGTCAGTTGGTGCGGTCCAAATGCAATTTATAGGGCGAACCCTTAGGTTCCCCAGTGCACCCGTTTTGCGCCTCCGTTTCGTAACTCCGGCAGTACGCCGGATGTCCGAAGTCGCTACCCATAGAGGGGCGGTAATAAAAAGCGGTAATGTAAGGCAGGGATAGGGGGACAGACTCATGTACGGTGGTATTTACGTCTACGGGTACTTATGTCGACCTACCTAACTCGCCAGAGGGGAGGGTGACACGAGAGGGGGGGGACCCGGGGGGGGGGGGGGGGGGGGGGGGGGCCTTGGGATAATAGGATTCCGACCAGTACCAGAGGGTGTCCCCGGGTGTCCCTCTAGTCTGGTGGCGATTTTGCCCGCGCTATTTGAAATAAATCCACCCTATACCAGGGGGGGTGGGGGGGGGGGGGGGGGGCGCAAAAAAAATGAAATACATCATCACAAAAAAGTGCTGAAGCACTTTTCTGCAGACCCCCCCCCCCCGGCTCCGGAACCCACTGTACAGCCACTATCTCAGCCACCACTTAGTGTTATGGTGTCTAATTAGGCTCATTTGACAGGGTTTTTAAAGGCCTATCCATTGAGGTTGGTCTAGAGATCATTGGGAATGTTCGAAACATAGAAAATCATCATCATCATTGTTACATTGTTTGGGTGGGGCTTGGGGGTCAGTCAGTCAGTCAGTCAGTCAATAAAAAAGTCAGTAAAAAATCAAAAAAGTCAGTAAAAAATGAAGAAGCAGTGAACTACCATGAGGTCTCGCTCTGTACGTCGTTGTACACATGTTGGTTAGGGTGGTGTTTGTGTGGAGAGAGAGAGAGAGAGAGAGAGAGAGAGAGAGAGAGAGAGAGAGACCATGGACCCCCCCCCCCCCCCCTCCCTCTTCTGCCCTGGGCATTATATGTGGTGGATCTCTACCCCAATAGCATAAATGAACTGGTACGAAGTAGAGGAACACTTGGAGGAACACCCTACTTCCACTCCCATGTCATCTGAGGGCTAGAAAATAAGTGCCTGGAAAGTACCTAATTTTTTGAAAATTCAGATTTCCCCAGGACCAGCACTTTTTTCTACTGGGCCAAATTAAGAGATAAAACCGGATTCTTCATCCTCTTAATGATATCTACAAAGTTGGGTGATGGTTTCATTTTGGTTAGAAGTTGCCCCCCCCCCCCCCCCCCCCCCTCCCCCCTTGCCCTAAATATAGGAGCAGGATCGGGGGAGCAAGACTTCGGAGCCGGGCAGAGGGGCCCTCTGGAGCCGGGTAACCTGGAGCCGGGCCGAATCAGATAGCACGAGCCAGAGGGGCATGAGCAGAGATCTCTGGGCGTGAGCGTGTGGGCAACAGGGGGGGGGGGGGGGGGGGGGGCATGGGGAGGGCTAGGGCACGGCCCGTCTCGAAAAACCCGAGCCATGATGAGGTCACGTACGCGCAGCGATCGCATCAATCTAAACGCGCATATAATTGTTGTACGAACCTCTTAAGCATAAAATGGATCCAATGCTCATGTCGATCGCAAGTTTTCTCACTGAGCGTGTTGGGCCTTAGGGGGGCCGAAAAACATACTTGAACAAGTAGCTCCACTGCGCGCTTCGAGGAGCTCCATGGCGCGCAATTATCTAAACGCGTAATATTAAGTTATTATGATGGCTGCTAGCCACTTGCCACTGCTAGGAGACGAAGACCCAGTACTTGGGAAAAGTACGAATCCCCTCTTGCGATGGAATTCGTAGTGATGCGCGGCCTAATTTCGCGCTGCAATGATCCAGAAGGCCTATCTGAAGCATGGTGGTCCACTGTCACGACCTGTTTCGCCGAGTTCGTGGGCCAGGAACCGACCTTGTACCACAACTGCCGACCTTGGACCTTGGCGCGAGCCCATGTAGCTAGAAGGCTTATATGTTCGTCCTTTTGACTGTCCTGCCTCTGCCTATTGTATCTCAAAACTGCATGGCCCGATCGGCCCAATGTTTTGACAGCTTTTTGAGGGGCACCTAACGGAGGTATCCAAGCATTCAAAAAACAGTCCCGGCCCAAACCGTATAGCTTGTTCTTGGTGGGCAACATGGGTGTCTAAAAGCATGAAATCAGTGTACTGTGCGCCCCATTTGTAATAAACGCTCCCAATAGGCATCACAAGGTATTCATAGATGTATGGGGCATTGGTCTGCCAAGTGGCCGAGGAGCTGGTCGCGAAATAGATGCGGTTTATAGCTTTTTGCTGAGTTTTTGAGGGAATTAAGACACCCGCTATATCTGAAAACCACAGGGAATTTTTGTAGATGTTTGTACAAAAATCTACCTCATTTGGGCCATATTTCAATATTATGCTCTTCAAAAAATAGTACCAGGTTTAATCAGCGCGTCATAGAGGCAAAAAACTGAGTTGCGAGTCCATTTAGGCCATTTTGGGCCATAACGTGCCATTTAGGGCCATAACCTTCTTCAAACCCCCTAAACCATGTGAAGGCCTCGTAGAAACCATTGCGGTAATACCTCAATAGGCCTACAGATCAGTAAAATGTAATAAAAAGCTACCTAGATGATGTTCAAGGCACTTAACATGCCACAATCTGCATTTAAAGCCCATTTTGGGCCATTTGTTAGGCCATTTGGGCCCCCCACAGTTAGCAAAACTTGTTTTTCTCCATTTCCAATTCTGAGTCAAATTGTCGACCGAACATTAAAAAAGAAAGACAAAACATTTTTTCTGCGAAAAAAATTGACACTTTTTTGGTCCGTGTTTGGAGGCCTGGATGAGGGTTTAGTCCCATTCGCTACATGTTTGTCATCATAGCCAGAGCTTGATATACATATAAATATTCATCCTGCATAAAATTTGGAGTGTAGCGGATGGGACTAGACCTCCTTCCGGCCATCCCCGTATCGGGGTTTCGGCTGTGGTGCAGCCCCCCCCATAGGGGGGGGGGGGGGGGGGGGGGCATGGGGGGGCTTGGACTTCGTTCGAAACCAACTGGCTGCTTGGCTGTCAGACGTACTCGCCGATCCAGACAATTTCTTTGAATTGCTCCCCCTCACGATCCGAGTACTCTCCAGAATGTCGAGAGATCTAAGTCTCCCTCCAGAGCTCGAGACTGATCTTTTACTGCGCGCCGTGCGACTAGGTGCAACCCTCAGGACGTTGTCGCGTGTTTGCCGCTCCTGGCACTCAATCGTGTCGCAGAACTTGCCATGCCTTGTGATCGTTCGGCATCGAGACGCCATGTCCAAGGCTCTGTGTCCCGCGCTTCGCCGTGAAAACCAAAGCCATCGGAATGACAGTGGGCCACTTGCCATGGCTTGCCAGGTGGCTTCGAGACCTCAGTCTGTAGAAGACTCTAACCTTGCATTGTTGCTGGCTGCTCTTCATGGGCGTGCAGACGTGGTCAAGATTCTGCTTCATGCCCCAACGCATGCAGCCCGAGCAGACAATGGAAGTGGAATGGGACTTCGGAACGATCCTGAATCATACATGCACAGTCAAACGAGGATAGAGGAGATACTGCCAGAACGGTATCTACACCACATTCCAGACCCTGATGAAGTGGGTGAGGATGAGACAGGGGATGCACTTTTGGTTGCAGCCTGGGAAGGCCACGCAGAGATTGCGCACATGTTACTACACGCCAGGGAGCATCCTGCACATGCTGATTGCCAGCAAGGATGGGCACTTATTCACGCAGCGAGCAAAGGCTGCATAGAGATAGTGCGCATGTTGTTAAACGCCCCCCAGCATGCTGCACGTGCTGATTGTCAGGATGGAGAGGCTCTGGTGGAGGCAGCATGCAATGGCACAACAGAGATTGTGCGCCTGTTGTTGAACGCCCCGCAGCACGCTGCACATGCTGATTGTCAGGACGGAGATGCTCTTGTGTGTGCAGTGGGCGGAGGCTACATGGAGCTAGCGCGCATGTTGATGAACGCCCCACAGCATGCTGCACGTGCTGATTGTCAGGAAGGAAGGGCTCTTGTGGCTGCAGTGGAGGAAGGTAGACCTGAGATGGTGCGTTTGTTGTTGAACGCCCCACAGGATGCTCCGCATGCTGATTGTCAGGATGGAGAGGCTCTAGTGGAGGCAGCACGTGGAGGCTACATAGAGATAGTGCGCATGTTGTTGAACGCCCCCCAGCATGCTGCACGTGCTGATTGTCAGGATGGAGAGGCTCTGGTGGAGGCAGCATGTGGAGGCTACATAGAGATTGCGCGCATGTTGTTGAACGCCCCCCAGCATGCTGCACGTGCTGATTGTCAAGATGGAGAGGCTCTTCTGCAGGCAGCACGCCATGCCCACGAAGATATGGTGCATCTGTTGTTGAATGCTCCACATCATGCTGCACGTGCTGATTGTCAGGATGGTACCGCTCTCCGGGAAGCTGCGGGTTCAGGCAACGTCGAGATAGCGTGCATGTTGTTGAATGCCCCACAGCATGCTGCACGTGCTGATTGTCTGGATGGAGAGGCTCTTGTATTTGCAGTGCGTGAACGCCACATTGAGATGGTGCGATTGTTGTTGACTGTGCCGCAGCATGCTGCACGTGCTGATTGTCAGGAAGGAGAGGCTCTGTTGGTTGCAGTGCGCAAATGTCACGTAAACCTAGTGCGTATGCTGCTGAATGCCCCGCAACATGCTGCACATGCTGATTGTCAGGGTGGCATTGCTCTTGTGAAGGCTGCACGGAGAATCAAAATTGATGTAGCGCTGTTGTTGCTGAATGCACCGCAGCATGCTGCTCGTGCTGACAGTCTTGATGGGCAGGCTCTTGTTCAGGCTGTGGAAGGAGGCCGCATACGGATGGTGCGTACGTTGTTGGACGCCGGCGCCCATGCTGATTGTCAGGGTGGTGCTGCTCTCGTCAAGGCAGCAAGTGGAGGCCACGCAGAGATAGTGCTTATGTTGCTGCATGCCTCAAAGCATCCTGCACATGCTGATTGCCAGGGTGGCGCTGCCCTTGTGTTGGCAGCGGAAGGAGGTCACCCAGAGGTACTGCGTTTGCTGCTAGATGCTCAACATAATTCTGCACGGGCTGAGTGTTGGAGTAGTGAAGCTCTTGAGGTGGCATTAAGCAGTGGTCGCCCAAGCATTGCGCTTCTCTTGCTTGAATCCCCTAAGTATGCTGCACATTCTCATTTCAAGTATGGCCAAGCTCTTGTGTTGGCAGTTCGGCAAGGCTCCCAACAGATAGTGCGTATGCTGCTTAACGCCCCGCAGCCTGCTGCTCATGCTGATTGTTGGAGCAGTGAAGCCCTTGTGGAGGCAGTGCGCATGCTGGTAGCCACTAGCCATTATGGGGAATACATAGAGATAGTGCACATGCTACAAGGATCCCCACAGTGTGCTGACCAGGCTAGCCAAGGATGCATAGATGCCCTACATACCGCCAGGAGAGCACACATCAGTTTTCTGCAGCGCACTAAAGAAATGCTGCATGAGCTACAGGTAGCTTTGGGTAAGGATAAGCCAGGTACCAGCGATCTCCCCTAGGCCCCTGCAAGTGCACCCCGGGTGCGTGAGGCATGACCCAGACGCAAAGCCAAGGTTCTCAAGTTGGCTTGACCCCCCATAAGTGGCAGTTGGGTTTTAGTTTGATCATATAGTGTATCTCTCTATCAGACATCTCCCCCTTGCCAATCCAGCGCAATGTACACTTGCTGCTTGAGCAAAGTATAGCTGTGGGAAAGGATAAGCCAGGTACCAGCGATCTCCCCCAGGCCCCTGCAAGTGCACCCCGGGTGCATGAGGCATGACCCAGACGTAAAGCCAAGGTACACCAGTTGGGTTGAGGTCCATAAGGGGCGGTCGGGTTTTAGTCTGATCACATAGACCAGCTATCAGCTATCAACTCCCCCATGCCAATTCAGCCCCCCCCCCCCCCCCCCCCCTGCAAATCCAGCGCAAAAAACGCTTGTTGCGTGAGCTATGGATAGCTGTGGGTAAGGATTAGCCACTAGCCACTAGCCACTAGCGATTAGCCACTAGCCAGTAGCCAGTAGCCATTAGCCACTAGCGATCTCCCCCAAGCCCCTGCAAGTGCACCCCGGGTGCATGAGGCATGACCCAGACGTAAAGCCAAGGTACACCAGTTGGGTTGAGGTCCATAAGGGGCGGTCGGGTTTTAGTCTGATCACATAGACCAGCTATCAGCTATCAACTCCCCCATGCCAATTCAGCCCCCCCCCCCCCCCCTGCAAATCCAGCGCAAAAAACGCTTGTTGCGTGAGCTAAGGATAGCTGTGGGTAAGGATTAGCCACTAGCCACTAGCGATTAGCCACTAGCCAGTAGCCAGTAGCCATTAGCCACTAGCGATCTCCCCCAAGCCCCTGCAAGTGCATCCCGGGTGCATGAGGCATGACCCAGACGTAAAGCCAAGGTACACAAGTTGGGTTGAGTCCCATAAGGGGCAGTCAGGTTTTAGTTTGGTCACATAGGCCAGCTATAAGCAAATTCCCCCATGCTAATTCAGCCCAATCCCCACCCCCCACCCCCCCCCTGCCAATCTAGTGCAACAAACGCTTGCTGAGAGAGATACAGATAATTGTGGCCACAGATAGGCCAGCCATCAGCAAACTCCCCCTTGTCAATTCAGATGCACCCAGGGTGCATAAGGCACGACCCAAACCCAGAGCCAAGGTTCCCAAGTTGGGTTGACCCCCATAAGTGGCAGTTGGGTTTTAGTCTGATCACATAGTGTATTACTCTATCAGACATCTCCCCCTTGTTGATCCAGCGCAATGAACACATGCTGCGTGAGCTAAGGATAGCTGTGGCTAAGGATAAGCCAGGTACCAGCGATCTCCCCCAGGCCCCTGCAAATGCACCCCGGGTGCATGAGGCATGACCCAGACGTAAATCCAAGGTACACACGTTGGGTTAAGTTCCATGAGGGGCAGTCAGGTTTTAGTTTGGTCACATAGGCCAGCTATCAGCAAACTCCCCCCCCATGCCAATTCAGATGCACCCAGGGTGCATAAGGCACGACCCATGCGCAGATCCACAGTTCGCAAGTTGGCTTGACCCCCATAAGTGGCCATAATGTTTCTCTTCAGCTAAGAGCAGCAGCTTCTAGGCAGCTCCCTGAGCCAGCCACTAGGCTGAGCCCTAAGATTTTGACAGTTCTGGACAGCAGATTCTGTCAGCTTCCAGACACACTAGGTTGCATTAGCTTTGGCTGAATAGCCAGTCAGGGGAGCAGCCTAGAAGCTGCTGCTTTAGCTGAAAAGAAACACTGGAAGTGGCAGTCGGGTTTTAGTTCGATCACATAGTGTGTCACTCTATCAGACATCTACCGCTTGCCAATCCAGAGCAATAAACGCTTGCTGAGTGAGCTAAGGATAGCTGTGGCTATGGACAAGCCAGCTACCACCGATCTCCCCAGTCCCCTACAGTTGCGCCTAGTGGGTTTGTGTGTGTTGGTGGGTGGGTAGAGGGAGGTGGGTGTGTCTGTGGTGGTGGGTGTGGTGGTGGTGATGGAGCCTTCTCAGTTCCGCCCAGTGTGTGTGTGGTGGTGGGTGGGTGTGCCTGTGGTGGTGGGTGTGGTGGTGGTGGTAGAGCCCCTGCAGTTCCGCCCAGTGTGGGTGGGTGTGTCTGTGGTGGTAGGTGTGGTGGTGGTGGTGTAGCCCCTGCAGTTGCGTCTAGAGTACGTAAGGCACGAACCAGACACAGAGCCAAGGTTCCTAAGTTTGCTTGAGTTCATAGCTTTTCTTTTCAGCTATGAGCTGCGGCTTCTAGGTAGCTCCCCTGGCTTGCTACCCAGGCAATCCTATTGCAATGGAGGGCATCTGGAAGCTGACAGGATCATAGCTTTGCAGAATTGTTGACATCTTGGGGCTTAGCCCATGGGCTGGCGCAGGGAGCGGCCTGGGAGGCGCTGCTCGTAGAGGAAAATAAAACTTTATTTTTTAAGTTGTGAAAGGTATTTCACCCCAGCAGGAGGTGGGTCTCCTTACACTAACCAGCAACCCAGGCCTGGCCAGTTTGGTGCCAAGCCAACTGTCCTTGTTTTTCACCCCAGGTGGAGGGTCTCCCTACATAAACCAGCGGCACAAAGGATTCAGTTCGAATGGCGTTGCCACTCCTACAATGGAGTAGGCGCACTTAGGGGCGGTGGGAGATACCTATGATTGAGTTCCATACGGGGCGGTTGGGTTTTAGTTGGTCGGCCCCTAGGGGGCTAAAACCTATGATTGAGTTCCATAAGTGGCAGTTGGGTTTTAGTTTTGTCGCATAGACCAGCTATCACCAATCCCCCCCTTGCCAAATCAGATGCACCCAGGGTGCATAAGGCACGACCCAGGCGCAGTCCCACAGTTCCCAAGTTGGGTTGAGTCCCGTAAGTGGCAGTTGGGTTTTAGTTTCATCACATAGTGACATAGTTGATCACTCTATCAGCAATCTCCCACGAGGCCAATTGAGATGCACCCAGGGTGTATAAAGCACGGCGCAGGCGCAGAGCCAAGGTTCCCAAGTTGGCTTGAGTCCCATAAGTGGCAGTTGGGTTTTAGTCTGATCACATGGTGAATCTCTCAATCAGAAATCTCCCCCTTGCCAATCCAGCACAGTAAACGACCCAGACGCAAAGCCAAGGCTCCCAAGTTGGATTTGAATGTTATATGTGTATCTGACTACTCTGGGCTGCTCACCGTCTTCCAATGCCAAGTCCCCCCGTGCGATACCCGAGGGTACTAAACAGAGTTTTTTTGTTTTTGGAAAGACGTGCGTGAGCCTAACAAGGCCACTACGGCAGATATCACAATTCATGATTGGACTGATTATTTTGCAGATCTCTTTGACGTGCAAGTAGGTATTGATGCAGGTCTGGATGCTAGGGACTTTGTCCCTCAAGCTGATGGACCTCATGTAAAGGCCGCACCAACGTGGTTATGTCAAGACTTTACCACCCAAGAGGTGTTTTGTGTTCTCCAACCCCTACGGAAAAACTCCTCCCCCGGGGTAGATGGTATCCCTGCAGAATGGTACAGATTTGATTCCCATGAGGCCAACTCCCGATTTGTACAAGCTATGACTAACCTGTCTAATCTCATCTGGAAGACCTCTTACCCTAGGCAATGGGCTGCAGCTGCCTTGGTACCCGTACCCAAATCCAAAGGCAGTGTTTATGACAAGGACAACTATCGAGCTATTGCAGTGAGCAACTCCATAGGAAAGGTCTTCTCCCTCTGCATGCTACATAGACTAGATGATTGGGCAGAAGAATTCAACCTCAGAGCCGCTGGCCAATATGGATTTAGAAGTGGTAGGGGTACTGCAGATGCGTCAAACATTCTTAACCATATTGTAGATAAATACAGAGAGAATACAAAAACACTCTTTGTGGCTTTTGTCGTATTCAAGAAGGCTTATGATTTGGCCAACAGAGACTTGCTATGGGATTGCTTAGCAAGGCTAGGAGTCCAAGACCCCTATCTTAGTATTCCCAAGTCCATGTATAATCATGTTGTTTTCCAAGTTCGCCTACATGGGGACATTGGATCCTCCTTTCCATCCCTTGTAGGAGTTAAACAAGGGGACCCCCTATCCCCGCTCCTATTCGGTCTGTTCATTGATAGAATTGAATCGTTCCTCCAATCTAAGCTCCCAAATGTAGGGGCTGAGCTTAGGGGAAAGATTCTTGAACTGTTACTTTATGCTGATGACCTAGCTATAATGGCAGAATCCCCGGCAGATATGCAAGCGATGCTTGACTGCCTGTGGGATTTCTGCGAGGCTACTAAGATGGCTGTGAGAATAAAGAAAACTGAGGTTGTCGTTTTCAACAAGCAATTCTGTGATGAGGCCTGCATGGATCCTGATTACAATTTTTTCTATGATGGAGCACAACTTTCGACAAAGTTATCTTGTATCTACCTGGGATCCCTCTTCGTGGATGGTGACTCAAGCAGTCGTGCAAAAGCTGTTTTTCTAGAATGCTCACTAAGGCCCAAAAGGCACACCACATGCTCCGTAGGCGATGCCATACTATGGAGATATACAATATTGATATTCTCACCCACCTATTTGATTCTCTTGTACAACCTATCCTGAATTTTGGTTGTGAGGTGTGGGCTCCTTCTATTCTGAACAACACACTTATCTCAAATGACCATGCTTGTGAGAAATGGCATAGAGGTATACTTAAACAAATGTTGGGCGTTTGACAATCTACTACATCTAATATTATCATGGAAGAGCTGGGTAGAACCCTGGTGTGTTTTGCTTGGCTTAAACAAGCTTTGCGCTTCTGGAACAAGATCATAGATAAAGAACCTGAGGATCTCATTAGAATGGCTCTTGAAGAATCTTTTGATTCCAACACTGGCTGGGTTCATGACTTACGCTGTGCTCTCCACAAGCTAGGATCCAGTAAAAACCTCAACATATTGGAGGCTGTCGATGTCGAGGGTATTATGTCTGGAGTTTTTGAGTCATGGAGGTTTAAGTACCCAAGTGACACCAATGCAGTCAGAGACATCCCTGATGAGAGAAGGGTTGGCTTTAAACGCCTCCGATACCAGAAATGGTTTTCAGCCAACAGTAATGATGAGAATGGCTTGATTCCCTCTACATCCGCCTTACATAAGCGGGATCAGATTCGTTATATAGCACAGTTTAGAATGGGATCCCATTGGCTGAACACAGAAAGAATGAGGGTGGTGGATGGAGCACACATCCCCCGTTCAATGAGACACTGTCAATTGTGTGTGTTCCAATAACCTGAGGACGAAATGTATATGTTTGAGTGTCCTTTTTATAATGATATTCGCCTCCGCTACCAGAAGCTATTTACAGATATTTATAGGCATGTCCATGAGGATACCGACTTAACCATATGGAATGTGGAATTCTGCGATTCCACATTCAGAACCTTTATGAATGGAAATGGCACTAAGACTTTTTGGAGCAACCTAGCCGACTATCTTTCTACTTGTAGAAGAGCAAGACAGGAAGCCCTGGACTGCTTAGTGGCACCGTAATTTATTCTCCTTTATTTCTTGTGACTTCTCATTTGTTAGAAACTTACCCTTGCCACTATTAGTGGTTGAGATCTGGGTCCTGCTCTAGGGGGTTTAATACCTACGCTACCAAAACGGTGGTTGGGAGTTTGGTTTGTTTGTCCTCGACACCCCCCTGACGTAATGGGTTTTTCTGCTTTGTGGGTGCTTTTTCTTTTTGTTTAAAGCACAGAGTCTCATACACCCTCGCGGTGTCAAGTAGACTTTAACATGTAATGTAATGTAATGTTTTTAAATACTAAACAGAGTATACAGTTTAAAGGCTGTTTATTTATACTCAACAGAGTACTAAGTCGCCGCCATAGGTACTGCTTGGGCTGAGGCGCTGGCAGGGAGCAAACCAGGGTAATTCAAAGCGCGCGCTTTTGTGCGCTGACTTTTTGACCCCCTCTGCGCTTTAAGCGCAGTTTTTTGCAACCTCTTATGGGCGCTGCAAGCATTTTTTGCGCTCTTTACAACACAAAGCGCAGTTTTTTTGTTCTCAAGTGCGCTAACGCGCTGGCCAATTTGGCCATTTGAAGTACCCTGGAGCAAACTTAGTAGAGCTTTGTATACTATACAGACTCGAGCACGAGTCGCTTAGACTTCAGAGTACTGCATTGACCGGCGTATTTGACCGGCTTTCTTGGGAATATTTTAAAAAACAGCACCAACTGCACGATTTCGCGTAAGTATCGCATAGGTCTGTCCCCCTAGGGGGGCCGACCAACAGAGTACCGTATACAATTTCAAGGCTTGTCCAAGGCAAGTATGAGTTTGAGTTCGATTACATGGTCTGTCAGCCATCAGTCTGCTCGCTTCCAATGCCAAGTCCCCCCGTGCAATACCCACGAAACCCCTGCATATGTAGGCAACCTTTAGAAAGGCGGGGCATGCCAGAACACTGCCAATCGTGACTTTGACCACTACCCCTGACAATCTGGAAAGATGAGCGAATCTTATTGTAAGACCGTAAGTTTATCTAATTCGAGATTTCGTGTCCATTTAACTTTTGTCTCTTATTATAACGTTCGTTTTAACTGCTTGAACCAGAATGTAATACCATGCCTCTCTCTACAAGTGAGCCAGGCATATCGGACTGCTCTGTTCAAAGGGATAATTTCCCAAGGGGGCAGGGTTTCTTCTAAGGTGCTACACGTAGCACAAGCGATAGATTACCGCATGCAACTTAGAGTTTTGGGGTTCTGAGTTAGAATCATCTGTGGTTTCTTTAGGGGGCAAGAACGCTCCTAGTAGCACCTCAAATCTGACAAGAAACACCACGGTGCTACGTTGAGACACTGGTTCCTCTCCTTGTAGAACAACTTGAGTGAGACATGCGAAACCGGATAGAAGGGGGCACACTGAGATAAGTCACTTAAAAATACGAACCACCCTTATCAAGCCGTAGGTAACTAGGTATCGTGAACTTGAACTTGGTTACGGTACATGCCTCCAGCCTTTAAGGCTTCTCGCCGTCTTTTTAGTACCATTACAAATTCAAAGCAAACATTGTTATCAACGTATACTTGATACAATCTCTTCCTACCTTCATACATTTCATTACATGTAATATAATGTAATGTAATGTAATACCATCATTGGTAGACAACAGCAACTTATCACGACCACCCTGAGGTATCAGCACACCCCGAACAAAACAAATAAGAGCTGAATGCCGGTCATATGGATAATCGAATATAAACCTTTGCATCCCTGGTAGGTTCAAATTCGAATTCAAATCTCTGGTAGGGGACACCAGTCAAGCTCTATCATGTAAATCCGCTTCGCGTGCTCCCTGTTTTCCGTGGATATAGCACCGGCGAACTTGGAATTGGAAGACGGGGAGCAGCCCAGAGTTGGCTGAAAACCCATATAACAATTCAATTCAATTCAAGCTCAATCATGGAAATGACGGTGAGCAGCCTGAAGGCTGATAGACCAATTAATTAATACAAATACTAATGCAACTGTGATGGAAATGAAAGACCATTCACAAGGGCAGATTTGGGTGAGGGATTCATAACCAAACCACTCAACCTATAATCAAGGAAATCAAGTGAATCAATAAACGGTACCACTGTAGCACGAACTTTGGGCCCCCGTACCGTACTTGCATATTGTACTTGTGTACTATACTTATTTACCGTACTTGCATACCGTACCTGTATACTGTACTTGTTTACTGCACTTCTTTACTGCACTTGTATACTGTACTTGTAAACTATACCTGTATACTGTACTTGTTTACTGCACTTCTTTACTGCACTTGTATACTGTACTTGTAAACTATACCTGTATACTGTACTTGTATGCTGTACTTGTTTACTGTACTTGTACACTATACTTGTATACCATACTTGTTTACTGTATTTGTAAACCGTACTTGTACACTGTACTTGTATGCCGTACTTTTTCAGTGCACTTGTATACCATACTTGTTTACTGTACTTGTAAACCGTACTTGTACACTGTACTTGTATGCCGTATTTGTACACTGTACTTGTATACTGTACTTGTAAACCGTACTTGTACACTGTACTTGTATGCCGTACTTGTTCAGTGTACTTGTATACCATACTTGTATTCTGTGCTTGTTTACCATACTTGTATACCGTACTTGCAAACCTTACTTGTAAACCATAACGTGTTTATATGAGAATCGCGGGATGAGCCACCATGTGATACCATGTGAAAGTACACGTTACGATTGACTAGTACGGTACACAAGTACGGTACGGTTCATCCCGCCATTCTCCTATAAACACGTTACGGTTTACAAGTAAGGTTTGCAAGTACGGTTTACAAGTACGGTTTACAAGTAAGGTTTGCAAGTACGGTAAACAAGCACAGTGAAAAAGTACGGCATACAAGTACAGTATACAAGTACGGTTTACAAGTATGTTATACAGGTATAGTTTACAACTACAGTATACAAGTACAAGTAAAGGAGAATGGCGGGATGACCCACTGTCTATGTGAGGTTTTTATTTTGTCAAAATCTGACTGTCTAGTCAGACTAAGAGAACGCAGGAAATCAATATATTGAATGAATACCGCCATAAGAAAATCTCATTGTACAGTTGTCGGTTGGCCCGCCCATCAAAAACTGGAAATGAGAGATAGTGAAGATGTCTTGTGTATAGCCGAACATAAGGAATTGCAGTCTGTACTCAGGCGTGTGGTGTAGTAGTCTTTATGCAAACCATGCTTATTCCGCATGCAGAAGTTGAGCAGCCTGAAGTCTGATAGACAAAGCCATCAATCCACATCCAAATCCGTGTGGATAGCCTATGCACTGGTCTGTATCTTTGAGCCACCACAATACTGCTATGAACAAATCGTAACCACACAACTGTATTTCATGCCACAGGACAGCCCACTGATATATCAGCGGATCAGATTGATTGTTCCAGGTTGGGCAACTTTCGTTAGCCTATTTGGCTACCCCTGGACTGTAACATACATACAATCATACATACAGAGGGCCAGTTTAATAAAATAAATAAATGGTCACAGTCATGCCACAGTAGCTACGGTGACAAACGCCTCCACAGTTGCTTGCCCGAGTTTCTTTCTGCTCTTGTCCTGGGGGTTGAGGACCACTTCACCCCCTGGGGCACTCAATGTACCCAATATATACAAAGGAGCAGGGTAATGAAGGGCATGCAGGTTCACAGTCATGCCACAGTAGCTACAGTGACAAACGCCTCCACAATTGCCTGTCCAAGTTTCTTTCTGCTCTTATCCTGGGGGTTGAGGGCCACTTCACCACTGGGGCACTCAATGTACCCAATATATACAAAGGAGCAGGGTAATGAAGGGTATGCAGGTTCACAGTCATGCCACAGTAGCTACTGTGACAAACGCCTCCACAATTGCCTGTCCAAGTTTCTTTCTGCTCTTAATCTAGGGGTTGAGGGCCACTTCACCACTGGGGCACTCAATGTACCCAATATATACAAAGGAGCAGGGTAATGAAGGGCATGCAGGGGCGCAGTCATGCCACAGTAGCTAGGGTGAAAAACGCCTCTACAGTTGCTTGCCTGAGTTTCTTTCTGCTCTTATCCTGGGGGTTGAGGACCACTTGACCCCTGGGGCACTCAAGGTACCCAATATATACAAAGGAGCAGGGTAATGAAGGGCATGCAGGGGCGCAGTCATGCCACAGTAGCTAGGGTGACAAACGCCTCTACAGTTGCTTGCCCGAGTTTCTTTCTGCTCTTATCCTGGGGGTTGAGGACCACTTGACCCCTGGGGCACTCAAGGTACCCAATACAAAAGAGCAGTGAAATGGACATAAAGGGTCGCAGTCATGCTACAGTAGCTACAGTGACAAACGCCTCAACAGTTGCTTGCCCAAGGTTCTTTCTGCTCTTGTCCTGAGGGTTGAGGACCACTTGGCCACTGGGGCACTCAATGAAGCCGATGAGTACCTCACCCCGTTTCATAGCTCTTGAAGAGACCTCGTAGAACGTCGCCACTTCAGCATTCTGCGAAGGTGAGCAGACAGATAAGGAGAAGTTGAATTTAAATAAATACACGTTACGCCTTATGATGAGGCATGAGGTGGAGGGGGTCTGCCCGTTCACATGCGTTGGGGTCAACCAATGGGATAAGGAGAATATCATAATCTGACTTCCCCTTCCCCTTTTTCCCCTTTTTGCAGTTTTCCCCCCTTTTTTCCCCTTTTTCCCCTTTTTGCAGGGTTTCCCCTGCTTGCAGGCTTTTCCCCTTTCTGCCCCTTTTCCCCCTTTTTGCAGGGTTTTCCCCTTTTTGCCCCCTTTTCCCCTTATGCCCCCTTTTCCCCTTTTTGCAGGTTTTCCCCCTTTTTGCCCCTTTTTCCCCATTTTGCAGGGTTTCCCCTGTTTGCCCTTTTTGCAGGGTTTTCCCCTTTTTGCAGTTTCAAGTGCGCTATAGCGCTGCCCAATTTGGTCAATGGAAGTACCCTGGTTCACATGCGCTGGGGCCAACCTATGTGATAAGGAAAAAATCATAATCTGACTGTTTCCCCTTTGTACAGTTTTTTGACGATGGTGCCTCCCTCCCTGCCTGGTGGTGTGTGTGTGTTGGTGGTGTGTGTGTGGGGGGTGGGTGGGGGGGTGGGGGGGGTGGGGGGGGGGGGAGTATGGCGGTGGTGTATTCCCCCCCCCCCCCCCCCCCCCCCCCCCCCTTTTGCAGGATTTTGACGATGGTCAGAGAAAATAAACATCATCCAACTTCGTCAAATAGTATGTTATACATCATAGGCATTTGTACACCATATGGAGCCATACTGAAAACAGACAAAGATGAACATTGCTTAATACTGGTATCCAATTGCACATCTGGAGTCCAGTAGAGCACCAGGAAAAATAGCATCATCATCATCATCATCATCATCATCATCATCATCATCATCATCATCACCGCCATCGACATCACCATTCTCACCATTACCCTCACCATCATCATCATCACCGCCATCACCATCATCACGAACATCATCATCATCATCACCACCATCACCATCATCATCATCATCATCATCATCATCATCATCATCATCACCATCACCACCACCACCACCACCACCATCATCATCATCACCATCATCATCATCATCATCATCATCATCATCATCATCATCATCATCATCACCATCATCATTCTCATCATCCTCATCATCATCACCACCATAACGTTTCACTAGCACTAACCTGCCTCCCGACTCCCAAGTATCAACACCCACCACCCACCCACACCCACACCCACACCGACACCCACGCCCACACCAGCACTAACCGGCCTACTGACTCCCAAGACTACAGGGGCAGTAAAGTTTTTTTCATTTCAAGCTTGCTTCCCGCTGAGATGTATTCATCACATGGTCGCAGGTGCAGGTCAGGCCCCCCTGGTCCAAACAGCTGGGAGAAGACATTGGATCTCATACATTTTATTTCATTTTAAAGCTTGCTTACCGCTGGCATGTAGTCATCACATGGTCGCAGGTGCAGGTCAGGCCCCCCTGGTCCACGCCACCACTCCCTGACTTGTGTCCCACCCCACCTAACGTTTCACTAGCACTAACCGGCCTCACGACTCCCAAGTATCAACACTCAACACCCACCCACACCCACAGCACACACCCACACCGGCACCCACGCCCACACTAGCACTAACCGCCTCCCCGACTCCCAGTTGTCAAACACCCACCCACCCCCACCCAGCACCCACACCATCCCCCACAACCGGCACCCACGCCCACATATCACTACAACCGGCCTCCCGACGTCCCAGTATCACCCCACCCACACCCACAAACCACAACTCCCACACCCACCGCACGCCTACAACTTCCTTACCGGCCTCCCCCGACTCCCAAGTATCAACACCCACCCACACCCACACCACACACCCACACCGGCACCCACGCCTACACTAGCACTAACCGGTCTCCCTCGTCCCCTACCAGAGAGCTAAGACCTGCAAAAAAGCCAAAGGAGACAGCACAAGTGAAGGGGAAAAAACGACAAGGAGGAAAAAAAGTAGGAAAGACAGAGAAAACAGAAAAGG
Organism: Chlamydomonas sp. ICE-L; assembly: GCA_013435795.1. Lineage (NCBI taxonomy): Eukaryota > Viridiplantae > Chlorophyta > Chlorophyceae > Chlamydomonadales > Chlamydomonadaceae > Chlamydomonas > Chlamydomonas sp. ICE-L. Next base: position 20,646,285 of record JACBWV010000610.1, on the reverse strand, counting down.
AAGAACATGGCGTAGGGAAGGAGTAGAAAAGGACAACGGGACTTAAGAAGTGAGAGTTATGGGGAGAGGAGAATGGAGAGGTACTTACTGCTGGAATGTACTCATCACATGGTCGCAGGTGCAGGTCAGCCCCCCCTTGGACCAAACAGCAGGATGAAGACATCTGAGCTCATAGATTTCATTTCATTTCATTTCTAAGTTTGCTTACCGCTGATATGTAGTCAACACATGGTCGCAGGTGCAGGTCAGGCCCCCCTGGACCAAACAGCTGGGTGAAGACATCGGATCTTGAGGGCTCAGAGCTGACAAGCGCCAGCATTCGTCCAATGATGTCGGAGCCCGAAATGAACCTGGTCAAGTCTAACATCCCAGATGCCAGGCTCGTGTTCTCCTTGTGCAAAAGCTGTGAAGATGGAGGACAGGCAAGGGGGACAGGGGTGAGGGGCCAGGGGGACAAGGGTGGAGGGAAGGGATAAGCTCACAAGCGCCAGCATACGCCCAATGATGTCAGAGCCTGAGATAAACCTGGTGGAGTCCAACATCCCAGTTGCGACGCTCGTGTTCTCCTTGTGCAAAAGTTGTGAAGAGGGAGGATAGGCAAGGGGGACAGGGGTGAGGGGCCAAGGGGCCAAGGGTGGAGGAAAGGGATAAGCTGACGGAATAAGTGCTAGCATACCACCCTTTCACAAGCCCATGCACCAGGAAGGGGGACAGGAGTGAGGGGCAAGGGATGTATGCATGTTTGTATGCTACAGTCCACACACAACACATACAACGCCCCCCCCTCTACCCTACCCCCCCCCCCCCCCCCCCGGCCCCATCCACCTCTACACACACACTCCGACCCCCGCCCACCCACACACATCCACACCCACAACGCCCCCCTCTACCTCCCCCTCTACCTCCCCCACACCGCCCCTCCCATTCATCCCCCCCCCCCCCCGCCCCCCCACCCCCCACCCCCACCCCCTACCCAACCCCACACACACACAACCCCCTCTATCTCCGCCCCCCGCCTCTCCTATTCACCCCCCCCACACACACATGTAAGGCCCACCAACCTCAACCACCACAACCACCACCACCACGTGTGGGTCCCACCTACCTCAGTCACGATGGTGGACTGACAGCTCACAGTGCTCAAATCTTCCATCCACCTGTGCGACGACTGAAGGTGACATGCCATCGCTTCTGATACAGCTTCACTATCAGTGGGCTCTGCTGACTCTAGCCCACCCTGCTGGCCTTCATCTGCACTGCCGGTTTCATCGTTCACTTGCCCTCGGCCACTCTCTGGGCCACGTGAGGGGGATGTGTGGTATGTGAGGGCCACGTGAGGGGGGTGTGAGGGGGATGTGCGGGGGGGCCATGTTTGAGAAGCAGAGGCATCTTCGTCTGCTGCATGACTGGAGGCAGCTTCAGGAGCCTCTAGAGTCCTGCCAGTTTTGGCATGTGAAGGAGGTTCCGCCTGCGGGCTTGCTGCCTTGTTAGACAGGATTCCCTCCCAGTTGGTGACATCAACGGGCCTGGGATGGGATTCGACACCGGACAGCTGGGCCTCACCAGACGCAGTTCCGAGCAGAGGGCTTGCTGCCTTGCTAGACAGGATTCCCTCCCAGTTGGTGACATCAACGGGTCTAGGCAGCTGGGCCTCCCCAGACGCAGACCAAGTCCGCATTTCCCGATACAAATGATCTCGGTTCGAAGTGTCCACTTGGTGCGCACTTCCGAGGAGAGGGCTTGCTGCCTTGCTAGACAGGATGTCCGCCCCGGCGGTGGTGCCATCGACGAGCTCTTCAGAGGGCCCAGTATTGGATTTGGCACCGGACAGCTGGGCCTCCGCAGACGCAGACCAAGTCCGCGTTTCCCGATAAAAATGATCTGGGTTCGAAGTGTCAACCTGGTGCGCACTTCCGAACAGAGCTGCTGGGGGGGATATGAAGTCCTCGAAGTCATTATCTTCGTCACCATCGTAATCCATGCCTACCAAGGACGCCCCCACCCCCGCTGCTTGTGGACCCAAGTCTGGGATCTTCGGGGTGTGGTGTGTGGAAGGTGAGCCGCCAGTTGAAGGAGGGGCTGCTGCAAGGGATGGCTCTGCAGCTGGATCAAAGGCAGGGATCCTCGATGCTATCCTGGCATAGATTCTTGGGCTGGAGAAAGGTGGAGACGGGAGTTTCGAGAGAGGCATGGAGAGATTGGAGACAGGTGGAGATGGGAGTTTTGAAGGGGGCATGGAGACAGATGGAGACAGGAGTTTCAAGGAGGGCATGGAGACAGGTAGAGACGGGAGTTTTGAGGGGGGCCTGGCCAGGGGCTTCAAGGCGACAATACTCGCCCTGCTTGGAGGAAATGCATCACCCTGCGGGGCAGCATCAAAACCAGCGAAGATCTTCTCTCTCTCGTCTTCAGTCGCCTCTTTAGTTGAAGCAGCAGCTGCATGTCCAGTCGACATCCTGCTCAAGGCCCTTGAGTTGGATTCCCTGTAGTCCTTCTCTGGTGCGATGCCGTAGAACGAAGCATTCACTTCATACCTGCAGGGTGAAGAAAAATAGACACTAAGTAAGCAAGCAAGCAGGCAGGCAGGCAGGCAGGCAGGCAGGCAGGCAGGCAGGCAGGCAGGCAGGCAAGCAGGCCAGCCAGCCAGGCAGCCAGGCAGCCTGCCAGCCAGCCAGCCAGCCAGCCAGCCAGCCTGCCAGCCAACGAGTCAGCCAGCCAGCCAACGAGTCAGCCAGGCAGCCAGCCAGAGAGCCAGCCAACGAGTCAGCCAGGCAGCCAGCCAGCCAGCCAGCCAGCAAAAACGTACATATACCGTACATATACCGTATGTAAGTATCTGTCTTTCTGTTTTCTCTAGAGCCAACAGCAGGGTTGATGAATTGGGTAGGTCAGCTTTTCCAAATATAATATATAATTATAATGCTAATATCATATGAATCAGATGCATATGATAATCTACCCCAACCCCTAAGTCTATGAGTATACCGTATGCGCCTTAAGTATTGGCAAACGGTTTGGCAAACGATCCTTTGCCAAACCGGATTAGGGGTCCAGCTTGAGATCACTCCAGGTAGTTGGCCTTTGCCAAGTTACGGTTACCATGGTACTGTCTACTAAGCCCTAGCAAGTTAAATGTTCCTGATTTGAATTGCTACATGGTTTTACAGCAAGCTTGGGAAGACTACTTGGTGAACATGTAACAAGGAAATGTAACAATAACATAAGACCCTTTGCCAACTGGATTTCAAGTCTGAGATAGAGACAGTCTGTCAAAGCCATAGACCCCTTTGCCAAGTTAGTATTGCCATGCTTTTCTGAGACCCACTTTTAGGGGGGAAATGACATTTGCCAATACTAAATCTTGCCAATACTTAAGGCGCATACGGTATGTCTACTTCCATTAAAATAATAAAATACTGTAAGATTTAATATCTTGTAACCAAGATTTATAATTTTATAAACAAGATTCAGTATCCTATAAACAATTCTTATGTTGATAAAACAAGAGCACAGGACTCACCTGGCTAGGTCAAAGATCATATGATGTTGACCAAAGGCGAGTATGATATCGTATTATCACCTATTATTATATAGTATTATCACCTATTATTATATCGTATTATCACCTATTATTATATCGTATTATATCGTATTATGTCACCTATTATATCACATAATATGTTGACCAAATTGCATCGTACGATATTGTAAATGGTAACTTTGGCCCAGTCAGACTGACGGCATCGTGTGATATCATATGATGACATGATATCATGTAGCCATTCCCTACTCACTTGGCTGGGTCAAAGATCGGCTCCATGCTTGTTACGATGTCCTCCACCTCTTTCAGCACAGGCTCTGCCACAAACATGTTTTTCAAGGATTCAAGAAAGAGCTTCTTGAAGGCCTTGAATTGAGGGGGGCCTAGGCCTTTATCCTGAATCAGCGGTGCATGGGTGTGGAAAAGACTCCTGAAGCTCGCGTTGTCGGCAACATTGCTAAATGCATGAGTCAAGAACGCAACCTAGGGGGAGAAGGAGCAGGCACAGGGTTTAGGGTTTAGGGTTTAGCCAATCAGTTGACACAACCACGGGGATGAGGAGCAGTGAGGGGCAGGAGGGGAGGGGAGGATGGGAGGGTAGGGGAGGTGAGGTGCTTGGGAGTTGAGGTTATTGCGTGGATGGATGTGCGGGGATGGAGGGGGCAACAGAGGCAGGCCCCAACGAGTTTGGTAAGGCATAGCACAGGGAACAGCCGACCAGGGTTGTTCAAACCGTTTTGTTGGCCCAACCAGTTGGTAGGCATGACACAGGGACCAGGGATGTTCAAAACGTAGTGCCCCACACCCACCATGTTAGTGTCCCACACCCACTCAAGCATGACACAGGGACCAGGGTTGTTCAAACCGTTTTGTAGAACGTCTCAATGCAGATTTTGAAGTTCCGTTTCATTGCAATCACACACACACACACGAGCATGCACGCGCCGCAGTCCCACACGAACCAGTCAAGAACCCCAACTGCACAGACACAGGACCACACCAAGCTTCCCAACAAGAACCGTGCTTCTACTCTGCCGCTTCGCACGTGCTTCTACCCTATCTATGAATTAGGGAGACCCAGACGGCTCATTTATTTACAATGCTGGTAGAACCGCTTGCATTAAAATATGAGAAGTCAGAGAGATGATTATGGGAGACGGGGAGGACCTTCCTCTCCCTCTGAATACAGTAACCGCTCCGAGTGGCACTAGGCTCACCCCAACATCCCATACACGGGAGTCACATCCCCACCCGGAGCATCATGTCAACAATTGCTCCCTAGCCCTGCATGCCAACACTCACACGCAGGACCACTAACCGGCACATACAACAAGTAGGCACACATACACACACATATGCACAAGTATGTCACGTGCTGAGCATCACACCGCAACACCGGCACAGACCAAGTAGGCACACCTACACACACATCATGGCACAAGTATGATCACTACGCACGCATACACGCGCACCGGCACTACAAGTAGGAGGCGACACATACCACACATATGCACAGTATGCACGCACGTCATGCACACGCACACACCGGCACATACACAAGTAGGCACACATACACACACATATGCACAAGTATGCACGCACGCATACACACGCACACCGGCACATACACAAGTAGGCACACATACACACACATATGCACAAGTATGCACGCACGCATACACACGCACACCGGCACATACACAAGTAGGCACACACATACACACACAAGCTTCACACACAAGTCCACGCATACAGATGCAAACATACACACACATACATACACAAGTAGGCACGCATACACACACAAACACATACACAAGCTTCACACCTGCTTCTGCTGCTGCTCCATCATGCTTCGAACCTCTTGGAAGTAGGGAGACAAGAGCGGCTCATTCATCACACGCTGATAGAACAAGCTGATGGCGCCCTTCAGCACCGAGTGCCCTCCCATACGGTCAGCCAGGCAGGAGCTGCACTTTGCTGCTTGATGCGTAAAGGCCTGCCTATTTTGGGCCAGCAGTGGATGCTCAGTCTGTGAAGTACGCTCAGTCTGAGAAGTACAGTCAGTCTGTGAAGTACGCTCAGTCTGTGAAGTACGCTCAGTCTGTGAAGTACGCTCAGTCTGTGAAGTATGCTCAATCTGAGAAGTACGCACATTCTGAGGGTTGGAGAGATTAGCACGGGCACATGTTGGAGTGACAGGAGCTGAGGTGGTGCCGGACGAATCGCTGGGGAGGGGTCTTTCACTGTTCATGGCCTGGCCAGGGGAGAAGTCAGAGAGCTGAGAGTGGGCTGTCATGGGAGAAAAGGTAGAGGAGCGAGTACCGTCCTGGCCAAGGAGAGGAGCACTGGACCTGGCGAGTTCACCCGATCGGATGAAGGTAGTGACTGCTACTGACATGCCATGTGACTGAAGAAGGAAAGAGGGAGGGAGTTGTTTTTCGGTTTCCAGGTCAGGAACATATTCAACATGGGAGATGGTAGGTGTTCAACTTGATCAAGTGCGAGGACTGTGTGTGAGTGTTCTGGTGAAGGGAGTGTTCTGGTGAAGGGAGTGTTCTGGTGAAGGGAGTGTTCTGGTGAAGGGAGTGTTCTGGTGAAGGGAGTGACTGCTACTGACATCCCATGTGACTGCGATAGGAAAGGGGGAGGGTTTTGTTTTTCGATTTCCAGGTCAGGAACATACGTGGTAGAGGGTGGATCTTCAGTTTGATTAAGTGCGAGGTTGAGTGTTCTGGTGGAGGTGACTGCTACTGATATACCATGTGATTGCTAAAAGCTTTGGGTTTGACTCGATGGATGGTGAGCGGAGCTGGATGGAAGCTGCCAAGCGCAGCTAAAAAAGAAACAATGTTCTGGTTAACAAACCTCATGAGACCGTCGATTATGGTCTCTGCTCTACGTCCTGAGTGCTACACCATGACCCTCCCTCCCCTCCCCTCCCCTCCCCTCCCCTCCCCTCCCCTCCCCTCCCCTCCCCATCCCTCCCTCCCTCCCTGCATCCCTCCATCCCTCCGTCCATTGAACCCAACCCAACTCAACACAACCCAGCCCAGCCCAGCCCAACCCAACCCAACTCAACCCAACCCAACACAGCCCAACCCAACACAGCCCAACATAGCCCAACACAGCCCAACACAGCCCAACACAACACAACAGCTGGATGGGGCTTGAAACATTCAATTACAGGGGCTTGTATCAATTAATACAAGGACACTAGATTGGGCTTGGAACATGTCATTACAGGGGAATGCGTAGGGATCGGCATATCATATGGTGTTGACCAAAGGGGAGTATGATATCATATGATGCCAACAAAAGGCGAGTATGATATCATACGATATCATACAAATTGCATCGTATGATATCATAAGATGCCAACCAAAGGCGAGTATGATACCATATGATATCATACAAACTGTGTCATATGAAGGTGTATATAAATGGTAATTTCAGTATAGTCAAGCCGTCATTATATGATATCCTAGTCCTTCGTCCTGTGAGTAACTGTATTACACGGATGCAACAATTTCAATTTCAATATCCTATTACCCTTCCCTAGGCATGTGTTTAGTCTGCAATATATAGGCAATTAGTATGCAATTAGTATGCAATTAGTATGCAATTAGTATGCAATATATCCCCTCCTGATAGTCAATGATTATCTTCAGAGTAGGACAAAGGCCTTCCTGAAATGTGCTGGCATAACCGGAACTCTGTTTCTACCCTTCCGGTGCATTTTTTGCCATTTTTGAATACTGCACTTTTGTTTCCCCCCCCCCAAAGCTCCATTGTTTTCACTTAGGGGGCACATCTGGAGGGCATTTTCTAAACAATTTTGAACCAGAACTGGGGGTGTCCACTGATAGGGGGAGGGGGGGGGGGGGGGGGGGGGGGGGCTGTCTCTCTGTAGGTCAAGCCAGATGAGGTTCCAACTGTTCAGAAACTTATGAGCACGAGTCACCCTGTAAGCTACATAGCTACAAAGCTGAGTCGGATACCGGATTACCAATCGGATTCCGGTCGGTCTAACCGGAACTTGCCCTCAGAATTGGTCGGTGAATACCGGAAGGGACTCCCAGAAAGTTCCGGGCAAAACGACAATGGGCTTTTTGAGCTCCGGTTTACCGAACATTAAATACCCCAATACCGGAATACAAACCAGTTTGTTCTACCCTGATTATCTTCATCATATCACGTTGGGCAAGTGCCTTAAGCCTAATTGGCTATCCCTGGACTGTAAAATACACAAATCACACACAAGCATATCTCTGTAGTACGAAATCAGGACCTCCATCGGTAAAATGATCATTTAGGGTTCAGTTCATCAGTGCTTTGCCTGTTTAGCCCCTCCAGATATTATTGTTGGTCAAGTCCCTTAAGCCTACTTGGCTACCCCTGGACTTTAACTGTATCTCCCGCCATCCCTAAGTGCGCCTTCTCTTTTGTAGGAGTGGCAACACCTATCAAACTGAATCCTGGGTGCTTCTGGTTTGTGTTGGGAGACCCACCTCCTCGGGTCAAATTTCCATTCATGCAGATTCATGACTAAAAAAAGAAAAGAAAAAAAGTAAAATAATCAGCACACCGTCAGATGAGACTTGTTAAGCAAGCTCCCCAGCAGTACATGATCGCTGTACACGAAGCGTAGGTGTTTCAGGCAGCTTGATCTGCCTGTGTCGTCCAGAGAAATGCCTCCCTGTGAGCAGATGTATTAGCGGACACTCTGGGTCAGTCATAAAGGGGGGGGCAAATAATCAAATAGGGCATGAGGTTACAGGGGAAGAGGCATGAGGCACGAGGCATAAGGCATGAGGTACGAGGCATGAGGATACAGAGGGAGAGGCAGGAGGCGCAAGGCATAAGGTAGGGGGTACTAGGTATGAGGATACAGAGGGAGAGGGAGGAGGCACAAGGCATAAGGCATGAGGTACGAGGCATGAGGATACAGAGGGAGAGGCAGGAGGCGCAAGGCATAAGGTAGGGGGTACTAGGTATGAGGATACAGAGGGAGAGGCAGGTAGCACGAGGCATAAGGCAGGGGGTACTAGGTATGAGGATACAGAGGGAGAGGCAGGTAGCACGAAGCATAAGGCAGGGGGTACTAGGTATGAGGATACAGAGGGAGAGGCAGGAGGCACAAGGCATAAGGCAGGGGGTACTAGGTATGAGGATACAGAGGGAGAGGCAGGAGGCACAAGGCATAAGGCAGGGGGTACAAGGCATGAAGCACAAGGCACGAGGCATAAGGCACAAGGTGCGAGGCATGACCACATATTTAAATAATTAAAGCTCATGACGATTGACTGTGTATTTAATCATCCAAGACCATAGCCATAGACCATAAATGCATATAATTCTAGACCATGATTTAGTGGTTGACCCCAGTGCAATAAAATGGGCTGTCCCCCTCAACCTCATAATAATAATATTAATAATAATATATCAACCTCATAATAATAATAAAAATAATAATAATAATATATCAACCTCATAATGATAATATTATTAATAATATATCAACCTCATAATAATAATATTAATAATAATAATACATCAACCTCATAATAATAATATATCAACCTCATAATAAGACGTTACATATATCTAAATGTATTTATTTATGTATTTAGGGAGGGAGGAGACAAGGGGGGGGAGGGAGCAAAAAATGCAAGAGAAGCAAGAGACAATGGAGGGAAGAGGGAAAAAGAGGGAAAGAAAGAAATGACGAGGAAAACAAACCGAGAAAGAGAGACCGAACACCAAAGAAATACCAAAAACAAACAAACAAAAAAGAAAACAAAAAAAAAAAAACAAAGTTGGAAAAAGAGAAAGAAAAAAAGAAACAAAAAAAAAAAAACAAGAAACAAAAAAAAAAAAAAAAAAACAAAAAAATGAACAAACCCCCCCTCCCCCTGCCCGCTCCCCACCCCCCACTTCCCCCTGCCACCCTCGGTACCACGTGCTTTAGCAGTTCATTGCCGACTCTGGCCAGGTGAACAGCTGTATACACTGCAAATATTGTACACAACTGTACCTAATCCTTGTGTCCTCCCCCCCCCCCCCCCCCCCCACCCCCCCCCCCCTTGGTTTCCCACTGCTTTGCTAGCAAGACATTGATGGACTCTTGTAAGATACACAGCTGTACAGCCGGGGAAATATTGTAAGCAACCGTACCCTCATCTTTGTTCCCCCCCCCCCTCCCCCCCACCCCCGCCCACCCCCCCCCACCCCACCCCACCCCCTGGTTTCCCACCGCTTTTAGCAGCCACTGCTGACTCTTGGAAGGGTACAACAGATGTACAGCCGGAAGATTGACCGCAAACCGTTACCTCAGCCTTAAGGGGGGGAAGAGAACAAAACAAACAAAAACAATGAAAAAAAAAAGAAAAAAAAAACAAAAACAAAAAAAAAACAAAAAGGCACACAAAAAAAAAAAACACAAAACAAAAACCCCCCACTCACCCCCCCCCCCCCCCCCACCCCCCCCCTGCACCCCCCCCCCCCCCCCCCCCCCCCCCCCCCCCCTGGTTCCCACCTGCGTTAGCAGCCATTGCTGACTCTTGTAAGGTACCCATCTGTACAGCCGGAAATATTGTACCGCAACCGTACATAATATCATTTGTGTTTCCTTCCTCCCCCCCCCCCCCCTGGTTCTCACCTGCTGTAGTAGCCATCTCCTACTCTTGCGAGGTACACAGCTGTACAGCCACAGCTCACTGTCAAAGCTCAAGTGCGAGTCCAGTGTGCGGATCAAGGAGAACTGCAGAAAGAAAGCAAACAAATAATATTGGCAGAGTCTTCACAACGCAAGCAGTCTTGTCAGAACGTGGAGCATGGTATGTATGTTGTAGCCCAGGGTAAGCCATACAGGCCAAAGGGAATTCCCAAACCTTGCAATGTAATGTGTTGTAATGCAATGCAATGCAATGCAATGCAATGCAATGCAATGCAATGCAATGCAATGCAATGCAATGCAATATCAACTGTAGGCCAAACCAAACAAGGACCGAGCAACGCAGCACAAAATCTGCAACACAGTCTCAATTGTTGGTTGGCCCCAGTGCAAGCAAATGATCTAGCCCCCTCAACCTCAAGCCTCGTAATAAGCTATACAATTTTAATAATGTATATACAGGCTCAAGCGCACAGTGGGAGGAGAGCTAACGCCTTTTTATTTTTTGCTATACGCTTCTAGGCTGCACATAGCCAAAAGGCTAAACCAACAGGCCACCATGCTAAGCCCAACTTGCTGTGGTGTGGTGTGGTGTGGTGTGGTGTGGTGTGGTGTGGTGTGGTGTGGTTGGGTGTGGAGTGGGTGGTGTGGTGTTGGTTGTGGTGTGGTATGGAGGTGGGGGGAGGAGGAGGAGGGGGGGGGGGGGGGGGGGCTGAGAGGAGGGGAGCAAGATTTCGGTTTAATGTGGTACAGTGTGGCGTGGTGTGATGTGGTGCGGTATGGAGGTGGGTGGGAGGGAGGTCAAAAGCCACTGTGCTAAGCCTAACTGTTTTGAGATTGCTCCCCCACTCTCCATTGAAGCCGCCCCCCCTTTTGTCAGGCAACCTCACCAGTACCTGGCCCCCCCCCCCTGGTCTGTCAGGGCAACATAACCATCCCTGGGCCCCCCCCCACTTTTCTGTCAGGCAAAAAGCAACCATCACTGCCCATCCCCCCCAACCCAACCCCACCTCCCCCCAACACACAACCCCAAACCCCCCCCTTTCTGTCAGGCAACCTCACCATGCCTGGGCCCCCCCCTCCCCCCCCCCCGTTCTGTCAGGCAACCCTACCATCCTGCCCCCCCCCCCCCCCCCCCTTTCTGTCAGGCAACCTACAAAATCCCTGGCCCACCCCCCCCCTTCTGTCAGGAACCTCACCATCCTGGGCCCCCCCACCCCCCCTTTCTGTCAGGCAACCTCATCCCTGCCCCCCCCCCCCCCCTTGCTGTCAGCAACCTCACCATCCTGGGCCCCCCCCCCACCCACCCCTTTCTGGACAGGCAACCTCACCACCCTGGGCCCCCCCCCACTTTTGTCAGGCAACTCACATCCTGGGCCTCCCCCCCCCTTCTGTCAAGGAAACCTCACCATACCTGACCCCCCCCCTCTTTGTCAGGCACCATCACCATCCCCCTGCCCCCCCCCACCCCCCCCTTCGTCAGGCAACCCACCATCTGGCCCCCCCCCCTTTCTGGCAGGCAACCTCACCATCCCTGCCCCCCCCCCCTTTCTGTCAGGCAACCTCCACCATCATGGCCACCCCCCCCCTTCTGTAAGGCAACTCACCATCTGCCCCCCCCCCCCTTTCTGTCAGGCAACCTCACCATCCCTGGGCCCCCCCCCCCCTTTCTGTCAGAACCTCACCAATCCTGGGCCCCCCCCCCTTTCTGTCAGGCACCCCTCACATCCATGGCCCCCATACCCTTTATGTCAGAAACCTCACCATCCGGGCCCCCCCCCCTTTCTGTCAGGCAACATCACCATCCTTGTGCCCCCCCCCCCTTTCTGTTCAGGAAACCCGCACCATCCCTGCGGCCCCACACTCTTTCTGGTCATGGCAACCGCCCCCATCCCTGGGCCCCCCCATTTCTTGTTGTTCAGGCAACCTCACCATCCCTGGGCCCCAACCACACAAGAGAAAGCGTCCTTCAAGTGCACCCTTGTTCTTGGCTAGGTTATGGATGTTAGAGTGGATCTCGGACATCGGAGTGAATGGCCAGCAAACTTATCATCCTTGGGCCAGCCACCAGGCTAGACACGGTGCGTGACCCGTGGGTTTGGGATCTGATCCACCTTTTCCTTCGACCACCCCACCCCCCACCCCCCCCCCCACTTCTACTTTCCACAGGCTGACGGAGTAAGGGAGGGTCCCAGTCCACAAACCACGACACATCCAGGAGGAGAGGCGGGGGAGGGGAAAACCACACCAAAACAACACCCCAACCACCAAACCCCCCCCCCCCCCCCCCCCCCCCCCCCCCCACCCCCCCAAACCCCCCGCCCCCCCCCCCTCTTTCTGCCAGACAAACTTACCATCCCTGGCCCCCAACCACACAAGAGAAAGCGGCAAGAAGTATCCTCCACATAGCGTCCTTGTTATTGTTCAGATTAGTAGGGTGGTGCGAGTGGAGCCTCGGGACATTGACTCTTGAAATGTATGTTCCCGGACACGATCGTTTTCACGGCACCCAAGTAACTGGTGGTGTCCTAAGCGTGGACCACCATCATGAAAATATTCTCGTTTTTGCGCGACCGGAGCTGGGATGGTCTCGACCAGGTCATCATGGGTCCTCAGTTGGTGTACTATTTACTTCCACTTGCTAAGTCTCTTTTGCCAATGCGCCCAAGAGAACGATAACCCTGCACATGCATCCTTCCAGTACATGTTGTTGAGCTTTCATCAAGGCCGGAAAAAAAAAACTCGTTTCTAACAACAAAACACCCCGCCAAACATAAGCAATAGAGGAGGACTCACCAAGGGAGTGAGGAAACACCCTCCTAGCTCAAGTACTCATCAGCAAGTTATGTCAAAGCACACGTGCTGTGTTGCCCGTTGCAGTGGACCAAACACCGATCATTGGTCTCCTTGCGCACTGGGCCTAGAACCGGGGGGGTATCGAGGCCCTGTAGGGCAGCAGTGTGTATGTTGTTACATCCAGGGTTAAAGCCAATAGGCTAAAGGTCTTACCCAAACTGACATTAAGGTCTAAAGAATTATATATAGAATTTAAAACATTCCGGGGGTGGGACTAACCAAATAGGCTAGGAACTTGCCCCCCATGATATCAAGGGAGGGCAACGGGCACAAGGCAGTGAATGAACTTTCCCCAACATATATTATACCTGTGTTGGCCATCTCTGATGGTGCATCACAACTTGAGGCTCGTGCATCACTGAGGTCAAGTGCTGTGCTCTGACCTTGGCTTGCTTCACCTGCCTTACTGTTGCCTGGGTTGCTGTCACTGTTGAACTCAGCATTGGCTGGCCGAAGCTTTACTGTTGCCAAGAAATGGTTGCCTGTCACTGTTGAACTCTGATGTTGGCTGGAGACCAGCTTAGGGATCCGAGGGAACCGCGTGTGTCCCTTGCCTACCATTTCCCGCGGCAAGTCAGGGTGGGGATGAATACCTTCTCTGGGGTTCCTTGCTCGTGTGTCTTCCTGGGTTAAGTCAGGCTTCCATCTATACGCTACTCTGTCCCCGCTCGCGCACAAAGACATGGATCTAGCTCTAAAAAAGTCAGTTTAAATACAACAATAAAGGAGCTTACGATTGACTGTCGGCGAAGTGCTTATTCTCTTTGCCTGGCTCACAGAGAACTGAAACAATCCACGCGAAAAACCGTGCCTCTTTACTCAATAACTGGTTGGTATGACTGCTCAAACCAACTCTTATCAGCATCCCGCCCGAAAGGGATGACTCCGGTGTAGAGCACCCTCCTGATCAAGTACATAAGTAAGTCCTTGCCCCGAAAAGTATCCTTGCCCCGGCCTCCAATGAGTCCCATGGCATCTTTGGAAAGCATCCTGTCTGCAGCGTCCCCATGCTGATGAACGCTCATGCGCCCATATGCGTTTGCATCTCGCTACTAACGTGGTCAGAACTAATATCTTGCAACTGCTTCCGGGAGGCCCCCCTTCATGTAGAATTGTTCTGGGCTGCAAGTTGTGTTCTGGGCTGCGCGCTGCAGGTTTTGCGTTCGGGGCTTTGGAACTCATTGGCTAAGAAGAAAAAGCGAACTCGGCGATAGGGGGGGAGAGAGAAGCAGCACTGCTTGGTAGGCTGTTGTCTGTGAATGTGGACTTGCATCGAGTACGGTTCGTACAGAGACGAGATGGGCCATCAGGAGGATAATTTGCCTCATTCCCAATTTTATTACAGTGGTGCCTTGACTTTAGGGTCACCTTGCCTGAACCAGATGATCCTCGTGAGCTGGGTTGCGCAATCAGTCCATTTTACAGTGTGGACATGTGACTTTTAGTGGCTCCGCTTGCACGGACATGCGTGGGCAGCGGAGATCGTTTCCAGGGGGAGGGGAAGGTCGTCCCAATTTGACAAGTGGGGCTTGACTTGAGTGACAACCTGCCGAGAACAGGATTATCACTTGACTGGTTCCTCATCCATTTTGCAGTGGGCTTGACTTGGATGCTAACCTAATGCACTAGAGCAAGCGATGGGCCAGCGGAGATAGTTGCCTCGTCCCATTTGACAGTGGGCTTGACTTGAGTGCTCCTTGCACGAGACAGAGATGATCCATCTGAGCTGGTTGCCTCATTCCATTTGACAGTGGGCTTGACTTGAGTGCTCCTTGCACGAGACAGCGATGGGCCAGCGGAGATAGTTGCCTCGTCCCATTTGACAGTGGGCTTGACTTGAGTGCTCCTTGCACGAGACAGAGATGATCCATCTGAGCTGGTTGCCTCATTCCATTTGACAGTGATGGCGCTTTTAGCAGTGCTGCTGTCCACTTCTAGTAGCTGGAGAGTAGCCTCTGAGGCCGGTGGCTCTTTAGCTCCCCTTGTAACCGCTGCTTTAGCCCCCCTTGTAATGGCTGCTTTAGCAGCCGTCTCCGCTAAAGTGGGCATTGGCCCACTTAGCATAAACTCCTTGGTGCTACTTGAGGACTGCCCAGCAGCAGCAGCACCTCCTGGTGTTGTTACTGGGTTGCTCACCCTGGTGGTATTTGAGATCTGAACAGCAGCAGCAGCAGCACCTCCTAGTGTTGTTACTGGTTTAATCGCCTTGGTGCTATTTGAGCTCAGCACAGCAGCAGCAGCACCTCCTGGTGTTGTTACCGTGTTACTCACCAACCCGTGCCCCGTCTCCTTGTCCAAGTTGGGGGTGGAGGGGACCATATGGGCCCCTGGGGTGGACACAGGAGATACCCCACACTCAACCAGTTCAGACATTACAGCCTCAATCTCAACGCTGTCTGCAGCATGCGGATGGCTACTGTTGGCAGACGTTGAGGACATAGCTAGGGCTAAAGTTGAGGACAGAGCTAGGGCTGACGTTGCGGAAGCAGGCTTCAGGAACGTCTCTGCTGATATGCGCTCCCACCAGGGCACCTCCCCTGCAAAACATTTAGCACCCTCAGCTGCACTAGCATGGTGGGCCGCCACCGTGGTAGCGGCAGCACCGGTGAAAGAACTCTGTCTCTGTTTCACAGCAGCATCAGCTGATACGGTCATTCCCATGTAGCTTGCGACAGATCGAAGTAGCTCCACCAAAATGAGGAACAACGAAGACTTCTGCGCGGACATGCCTGATGTGAACTCCGTGATCTGGCGCTGGTGGTGGTGGTTGGTTGGGTTGGTTGAATTGATTGGTGTGTTTGTGTGGGGGGGGGCTCCGTGATCCTCGCTTTGGCTGTGGTGACCATAGCAGACTGTGGACGAGGGAGAAGGGGACATATGACTGCCCCCCCCATGGATCATCTGGTAAGGCGCTGGTGTAGATGCCTTTGAGTCATCCCCACCTGGGAGCTCTAGTCCACTGCCTACCCGGTCCCACCATGAACGTGAGTCGAGTGCTGATGGGGGCGCCTGTTTAGGATCCTGACATAGGCTTAAGTAAAGTGCTGATGGGGGTGCCTGTTTAGGATTCCGACATGGGCTTGAGTCCAGTGCTGATGGGGGTGCCTGTTTAGGATCCTGACATAGGCTTGAGTAAAGTGCTGATGGGGGTGCCTGTTTAGGATTCCGACATGGGCTTGAGTCCAGTGCTGATGGGGGTGCCTGTTTAGGATTCCACCATGGCCTTGAGTAAAGTACTGATGGGGGCACCTGTTTGTGTGGTGCTGTTGTTGACGCTACTGAAACACTTGCCTGAGCAGAGCAGTCCCTGTGTGCGTGTACACTGCCTGCAGAGGTTGTGCTCTCTACCTCGGGCTCTACTCGCCCCCACCATGGCCTTGAGTCAAGTGCTAATAGGGGCACCTGTTTGTGTGGTGCTGTTGTTGGCCCCACTGACACGCTCGCCTGATCCGAGCAGCCCCTGTGTGGATGTAAATTGCTTGCAGGGGTTGATCTCTCTCCCTGCAGCTCCACTCGCTCCCACCATGGTGTGTGCGTAGACAGACTGTGCTGAGTGGAGGATGGAGTGGAGGCTTGCATGTGTCTTGCTGGCTCTCTGAGTTTCTGTGTTTGCGTGCCTGTGTGTGTGGTGGTGGTGATTGTGGTGGTAGGAGTGGAGGATGAAGACAAGGCGATGGTGCATCTGTTAGCAGTGGCAGCTAATGATTGCAAGCCTCGGCCTCATTAACACATAATATTATACCGCTCCAATGTCATGTCTGTGCCTGAGCCTTCTTGTGTACCCCCCACCCTCGTGGTCACTTAATCAACAAACGTGTTTGGACAGTTGATTCAGATGCCATGTGGTTTTGGGCCTGTTCTGTGTGGATAGCGGGATATAAGTGTTTGTCTGCACTTATATCCTCTGTTTGCATTCTGTACTCTGGAGTGTGGAGGAGTAGTGTTTATGCTACTCATGTTTTACTCTGCCAGCAGATAGTGAGCAGTCTGGAGGCTGATAGACCATGCAATATAAACAAACAATTTGATTCAGGTGCTAAGCAATACAAACAAACAAGTTGATTCTGGTGCTAAGCAATACAAACAAGCAAGTTGATTCTGGTGCTAAGCAATACAAACAAGCAAGTTGATTCTGGTGCTAAGCAATACAAACAAACAAGTTGATTCTGGTGCTAAGCATGGTACTTCCGAGCGCGCGCTTTTGCGCGCTGGGGCGCTGCCTTTTTGAGCCCCACTGCGCGTTTCGCACAGTTTTTTGCACCTCCCTGTGGGCGCAGCATTCAATGTTTGCGCTTTTTGCACCACTAAGCGCTTTTTTTGTTTGTTTTCAAGTTCGCAAAAGCGCTGGCCAATTTGATCAATGGAAGTACCCTGGTGCTAAGCACCACATCACCCCCTATCGTGACTTATTCACATATCTAACAGAATTAGAAGTCCCAATTCAGCTTACCCGTATATTCGGGAACAACTGCTAGCAATCAGGGTACTACTTCTTGCCAAATTGGTCAGCGCTTAAAGCGCACGAACGTCAAATTGGTCAGCGCTTTTCAGTGCAAAAGCGCAAAAATTGCGTGCTGCGCCCACAGGGGGTTGAAAAAACTGCGCCAAACGCGCAGAGGGCTCAAAAAGGCGCGCTTAGTAGTACCCTGCTAGCAATGGCAGCTGATGATTGCAAGCCTGGGCCTTTGCCGATGGGGTGTCTGCCAGCAACAGTCCCTAATGATTGGAAGCCTGGTCTGCTTGTTTTCTCAGCCTTACCCTTGGTGCTCTCAGCCTCAGCCTCGATGCTCTCTGTCTTGGAGTTCTCAGCCTTAGCCTTGGTGCTCTCAGCCTCGGCCGTGATGTTCTCTGTCTTGGGTTTTCCAGCCTCATCAGCAAGCACGGTCTCCCACCACGGCACATGGAGCATTCTTGCTGGTCCTTGTGGAGGGGCCTGGCATGCAGTTGCTGTGCTTTGGGTTTCCGAGGCCGCATGGGTGGTCATGGGGGCCTTACGTGTAGCTGGCATGTTTGGCATTTCCGCGTCCGTTTGGGTGGTCATGAGGGTGGTCATAGCATCCTCTGTGCCTGGCAGGGTTGGGTGTTTGAGGCATAGTTGGACGGGATTGGATTGGACAGGGCGAGGAACTCTAACAAAGGTATAACCAGGCATGGCAGACACTTTGTTTCTGTGCGACGCGTTGCAAATTGATTGACTCGATGCGACCCCAGTGCGACACGATGCCCCCCGAACCCCAGGGAATGCGAAGAGCAGAGTACAGGGGGTTCAGAGGGGCATTCCTGAGTAATTTAGCCAGACCCATGTGGTTGCCATGCAGCAAGGCCTCTTTTATGTTAATCTCATCATCCTCAGTATGATAAGGCAGTTACAGGTTTGAAGGTACTCAGATACGGTATACAGGCCAGAGGTAGCCAAACAGGCTATAGGGACTTGCCTGACCTCTAGATGGCCAGGGGGGGGGGGTTGTGCAACGAGTTGCAAATTGAGCGACTCGGGGCTGTGGTGAGAATGACAATGTCGAGATGTGTGGCCTGCACAACTCATAAAGAACCTACATGGTTGTTCCAGGTTGCACTGTTTGGGGGACAGGGTCCCACTTCCTGGGGTGAAAAACCTTTCAATACGCAACAATACAGTACCTCCTCGGTTGTTCCAGGTTGCGCTGATTTGTGGACAGGGTCCCACTTCCTGGGGTGAGAAAGCTTTCAATACGCAACAATACAGTACCTCCTCAGTTGTTCCAGGTTGCGCTGATTTGTGGACAGGATCCCACTTCCTGGGGTGAGAAAACTTTCAATACGCAACAAAAGAGTACCTCCTCGGTTGTTCCAGGTTGCGCTGATTTGTGGACAGGGTCCCACTTCCTGGGGTGAGAAAACTTTCAATACGCAACAAAAGAGTACCTCCTCGGTTGTTCCAGGTTGCGCTGATTTGTGGACAGGGTCCCACTTCCTGGGGTGAAAAACCTTTCAATACGCAACAATAGAGTACCTACTCGGTTGTTCCAGGTAGCGCTGTTTTGTGTACGGGAACCCATTTCCTGGGGTGAACAACATTTCAATAAAAATACAATAAAAAGTACCTACTTGGTTGTTCCAGGTTGGGCGGGGTATACATCATGTGGGTTAACTTTTTCATAGTCTCCCCCCCCCCCCCCCCCCCCCCCCCCCCCCCCCAAACACTCACATCCACTCCACACACACATACACATACACCAACCCCAGGTCGGGGCACAACACAGCCTCCCTACCGCCAAGCTGCAGACCCCCCTCATGCTCGCCGCGTGAGTTTTCTTAGTCAGCCTGAAGGAGCCCGTTTCAGCGATACAATTGGTCTAGTGGTACACCAAATTGCTTAAACGACGAAAGATCGGGGGTTCGCCTCCCCCTGCGGTCGCCCTTAGCGTTGCAGGTCGTTGTCAACCGCGATGGTAGCTTGTCCAGTCGAGGTGGTAGACCGTTCTCAGCCCGCGTACGACGGGTTCCCTTAACACCACGCCCCACCTGGCGTTATCATTACCTTTTTTTTCTGTAGTCAGCCTGAAGGAGTCGGGGGGGCCAAACTTAATGTGTTGAGAGACTGGGTTGCTCAGACCAGTGGGGATCTTGCTGTCCCCCTCCGCTCCTTCAAGTATGGCCCTTGAGCGCTCTATCTTATCAGCATTCAGCCTGAATGAATCGGATGGAGCAAACTTGATGTACTGATGATCAGGGTTGCTCAGACCAGTGGGTATCTTGCTGCCTCCCTCTTCTGCACGATAGAGAGCATAAGTGGTTTTGGAGCGGTGCATCTTCTTGGCATTCAGCCTGAATGAATCGGATGGAGCAAACTTGATGTGCTGATGATCAGGGTTGCTCAGACCAGTGGGTATCTTGCTGCCCCCCTCTTCTGCACGATAGAGAGCATAATTGGTTTTGGAGCGGTGCATCTTCTTGGCATTCAGCCTGAATGAATCGGATGGAGTGAACTTGATGTGCTGGTGTGCAGGGTTGCTTAGACCAGTGGGTATCGTGCTGACGTCTTCCTCCTCATCATGGGCACCACCCATGGTCTTGGAGTGCTCTATCTTATCTGGATTCAGCCTGAACGAATCTGCGGGAGCAAATTTGATGTGCTGATGGGCGGGGTTGCTAAGGCCATATATGGGAATTTTGATTGTGAGTGACCGGCACACGTCAGCTTTCCTAACAGGGGCAGAGCTGTTTGCCTTGTTGCGTTGCATCTTGTTCTTCGCAAGCTCGAAGGAATCACATGGGCCGAAGTCCAAGTGACCGAAGTATGGGACGGGGGACGAGGCCGTTGGGCTGTCTGCACCACTGTCCATTTCCTCATCCGCCCTCGCCCTGACCTTGGCAACCCTTCTAGAAGCAAGAGCAGTGCTGGTCCTTGCTGTCTCTGCAGAGGTTATTCCCTGAGTATGATCGAGCTTCCGCTGGTTCAGCCGGAAAGAATCCACAGGGGTTAGCTTCATACCACCAGCAACGCTCTTGCGCTGTCCACCCTTCTGCAAGTTGAGCGGAAAAGAATCCACAGCGGTTTTCTTCATGCCATCAGCAATGCCCGTCCTCTGTCCACCCACCTGGCTGCCTCCAACGCTCTTGGGCGTTGAGGGTGAGGAAGCCTGGGTCTGCTTTCTCCTAGCCAACTGAAACGAATCCACAGGGTTCAAAGAAAATCTACTTACTCCAGCTGACCCAGTCAAGTGCCCCTGGAGTGCCTTCGACGGTTTCTGGGTCTGAATCTGAGTCTGGGTCTGAGCCTGGGTCTGGGTCTTCCTCTGCCTGGTCAACCGAAATGAGTCCACGGGTGTGAATCCAAATCTAGAAGGCTTGTGATTTATCACTTTAGCCGCTATGGGGCTAGCTACCTCATCCTCTTCATCAGCTTCCTCTCCAGCAAGGGGCTGCAAGCCTGTAGCAAAGTACAGTACATCGCGTTGTTGAAGGTGGCAAGAGAGGTGTCTGAATCACTGCAACCATCTTGCACAGTGGATGCCACTGACAAGCACTTACTTATGCGATCAAGGAAGGTGGCAAGAGAGGTGTCTGAATCACTGCAACCATCTTGCACAATGGAAGCAACTAACAAACACTTACTTATGCGATCAAGGAAGGTGGCAAGAGAGGTGTCTGAATCACTGCAACCATCTTGCACAGTGGATGCCACTGATTCCTCCTCTTCTGCCCTGTTGTGGCTATCCTGGGGAGCTATGACCTCGACATTCGGATTGATGGAGACCTTGTTGGGCATGCATTCCAGAGCTCTGAGGGCAGCTGCTGCCTGTGTGTGTGTGTGTGCGTGTGTGTGTGTACGGGGGGGGGGGGGGGGGGGGGGGGGGGGGGGTACACATAAAAACTCCTTGAGCATGCAGTCCAGAGCTCTAAGGGCAGCTGCTGCATGTGCGTGTGTATGTGTGTGGTGTGTGTATGGGTGTGTGTATGGGGGTGGGGGTGGGGGTGGGGGTGGGGGTGGGGGTACACATAAAAGCTCCTTGGGCATGGAGTCCAGAGCTCTAAGGGCAGCTGCCGCCCGCGGGGGAAGGGGGTGGGGGGAGGGAACCAGGTTAGGTATGTCTGGGTATATTTGTGTGTGTGTGTGTGTGTGTGTGTGTGTGGGGGGGGGGGGGGGGGGTCAGGGAGGTTATGTGTGTGTGAGAGAGAGTGTGTGTGTGTGTGTGTGTGTGTGGGGGGGGGGGGGAGTACAAATCTGAGGCAAAACATTGTGAAGAGAAATCAACATTAATTGGACGCGACAGAAGTGGACTAAAAATAACAAAAAACAGCAACTATTTGCATCAAATAGACATCATCAGGCGGCAGTTGTAATGGCACCTCTTTGATGGTTGGCCCCAGTGCAAGCAAATAAGCTGGCCCCCTAAATCTCACGCCTCGTAATACAGGGTACAATTTTAATTTTATGTATTGAATTTAATGTTTTATCTTATTATAATTATTATTATAATTATTATTATCATTATCATTATTATTCTTATTATTATTATTATTATAATAACAATAATAATAATAATAATAATAATAATAATAATAATTATTATTATTATTATTATAATTCTTCTTCTTCTTCTTCTTCTTCTTCTTCTTCTTCTTCATCTTCATCTTCTTCTTCTTCTTCTTCTTCTTCTTCTTCTTCATCTTCATCTTCTTCTTCTTCTTCTTCTTCTTATTATAATTATTATAATTATTATAATTATTATAATTATTATAATTATTATAATTATTATAATAATAATAATTATTATAAATTATTATTATTATTATTATTTATTTATTTTACTTATGATACCTCTTGCGATGTCAGTGACGAGGCGAAGGAGTCGACAGCAGCTACCATCTTCCTCCTTGTATTGGATGACTTGAAAGAGCTTGCGTTTGACAAGGTGTCCTTCCTTGACAGGGAGGAGGTAGCAGAGCCCAGCGCTACTGCCACCTCCTCGGGTGTATAGGGATTATCCAGGCTTGCTTCTCGTGTATAGGGCATCACCACTGGGTAGTCATCCCCTTCCTCACCTTCCTCGCTCTCATTCGACACTGCATCCTTTCTCGACATGGAGGAGGGGGTAGAGCCCATTGCTACTGCCACCTCCTCGGGGGTGTAGGGATTATCCATGCTTGCTTCTCGCGTGTAGGGCGTCACCACTGGGTAGTCGTCCCCTTCCTCATCTTCCTCGCTCACATTTGCATCTGCGTCCTTTCTTGACGTGGGAGAGGGGGTAGAGCGCAGCACTGGGGACATTTCCTCGGGTGTGCAGGGTAACACCACAGGGTAGACGCCCCCGTCATCGCCTTTGTTGCTGCTGTCTTCTCCAGGACGCACGATTTTGTCTGGTTGGGCTGGGTTGGGTTGGGTTGGGGGGTTGGGTCGTGTGTCAGCGTCTACTCATGCGGCAAAGACTGCAAGGTTCTCCTTTGGGAAACAATCAGCCAGGTGATAATACATGAGGTTGGGTTGGGTTGGGGGGTTGGGTTAAGGTTGGGTTGGGCTGAGGGACCCTTCTCCAGGATGTACAATCTTGTCTGGATGAATGCTCATGCAGTAGGTCAAAGTGCACAAAGTTAAAATTTGTTATTTTCTCCTGTTACAAGTTCGTGTTTGATTTTCTATGCATGTATTAAAAAATGACGATGATTTTCAAAATGGAAGCAGGAACAGTAAAATGTGAGCGACTCATTGTTCCCGTAATGTACGTATAAAACGTGAGCGAATAAATGTTACCCTAATGTACGTCTACAACGTGAGCTATTAACTGTTCCCATAATGTATGTATAAAACGTGAGCGACTAAATATTACCCTAATGTACATATAAAACGTGAGCCGCTAAATGCCTCCGTAATGTACATGTACAACGTGAGCGACTACATGTTACCCTAATGTGCGTATAAAGCGTGAGCAGCTAAATGTTCCCGTAATGTACATATAAAGCGTGAGCGACTACATGTTACCCTAATGTGCGTATAAAACGTGAGCGACTAAATATTACCCTAATGTGCGTATGAAACGTGAGCGACTACATGTTACCCTAATGTGCGTATAAAACGTGAGCGACTAAATATTACCCTAATGTGCGTATGAAACGTGAGCGACTACATGTTACCCTAATGTGCGTATAAAACGTGAGCGACTAAATATTACCCTAATGTGCGTATGAAACGTGAGCGACTACATGTTACCCTAATGTGCGTATAAAACGTGAGCGGCTAAATATTACCCTAATGTGCGTATGAAACGTGAGCGACTACATGTTACCCTAATGTGCGTATAAAAACGTGAGCGACTAAATATTACCCTAATGTGCGTATGAAACGTGAGCGACTACATGTTACCCTAATGTGCGTATAAAACGTGAGCGACTAAATATTACCCTAATGTGCGTATGAAACGTGAGCGACTACATGTTACCCTAATGTGCGTATAAAACGTGAGCGACTAAATATTACCCTAATGTGCGTATGAAACGTGAGCGACTACATGTTACCCTAATGTGCGTATAAAACGTGAGCGACTAATATTACCCTAATGTGCGTATGGAAACGTGAGCGACTACATGTTACCCTAATGTGCGTATAAAACGTGAGCGACTAAATATTACCCTAATGTGCGTATGAAACGTGAGCGACTACATGTTACCCCAATGTGCGTATAAAACGTGAGCGACTAAATATTATTGTAATGTACGTATGAAACGTGAGCGACTAAATGTTACCCTCATGAACGTTTGTCTCAGCCCAGGGACAAGCCAATCCAATCTGGCTCAAGGGACTGGCCAAACATCGAATGACAGTTATAGACTTTCAGGAGGGGATAGATTGATTAACAAGCACTTTACCGTGGCCCCTAACTCCTGAGCATGACCCCAGTTCTCTTTGAGTGACAGGCTGTCATCCACCTGCTCTAGTGCACTTTGAGTGACAGGCTGTAATCCACCAGCTCTAGGGCACTTTGAGTGACAGGCTGTCATCCGCCTGCTCTAGTGCTCTTTGAGTGACAGGCTGTCATCCACCTGCTCTAGTGCACTTTGAGTGACAGGCTGTCATCCACCTGCTCTGGTGCACTTTGAGTGACAGGCTGTCATCCATCTGCTCTAGTGCACTTTGAGTGACAGGCTGTCATGCACATGCTCTATTGCTATTTGAGTGACAGGCTGTATTCCACCTACTCCAGCGCACTTAACAGTGGCCCCTAAACAAGTTCAAGACATACAATCTCACAAGCTTTCATTCACCCACGCTGTTTTGCCCCCGATGATGCTTCGCTACTGCATCGCCATTCCGCCATTGCATGGCGACGCATGAAACCTGCAACCCCCCCGGGATCTGCACGTTGCGGTCCACCATGCATTGGCCATGCGATAATCCTTGCGCTCCACCATGAGATGGCCTTGTGATTGGCATGTGATTGGCATGTGATTGGCATGTGATGGCCATGTGATTGGCATGTGCTGGCCATGTGATTGGCATGTGATGGCCATGTGATTGGCATGTGATGGCCATGTGATTGGCATGTGATGGCCATGTGATTGGCATGTGATGGCCATGTGATGGCCATGCGATGGCTGCGCAACAATCCTGAAATCAGGCTTGAGTAGCCCACGTAGCTACTCAACCTGAACTGCATAAATATGAAATATAAAACACTTTTCACCCACCCGATTCATCTGCATCATTGTCCTTGGATTTGGGATCAGGCGCAGTCTGATCTGTGTCTTGTTTGTTTGCAAAAAAAGTCTCTATCTCACGATAGAAGGATTCCTCTCCCATCAGCTTGGGGTGGCCTTGCTCACTGTCCCCCACGAGAGTGGCTGGAACATGGCTGGTGGCTTGTTCGGTGGCTGGTGCATCAGCAGCAGTATCAGCAGCAGCAGCGACAGCAGGGGCAATAGCAGCATCAGCAGCAATACCATCAGCAGCAGCAGCATCAGTCCAGCACCATCCAGGAGCAGCAGAAATACCAGCATCAGCAGCATCAGCAGCAATAGTAGCACCAGCAACAACATTACCAGCATCTGCAGCAACATTAGCAGCAGCAGCAGCAGGGTCAATGGCAGCATCAGCAGCAATAGGAGACACAACCCCGGGGCTGTATGCAGACGGCGCCAATTTTGTTGGTAGCCTCACATCAGAGTCTGACGCCTCCTCTGGATCCACTTGCACCTCAAGCTCATCCTGCCTCGGATTCTGTGTGGATGACGTCAATATTGATGGGAGTTGTGTTTCTGAATCAGACACCACCCCTGACTCAGCTTGTAGCCAAGGATCATGCCAACTTGGATGATTTGCTGAAGATGCCAATGTTCTCGGCAGTTGTACATCAGAATCCGACACTGCCCCTGCATCCATGCTTGTCCGGGGATCGTCCTGGCTTCGAGGACTTGCGGACGATGCCAATGTAATCGGCAATTTTACATCAGAATCGGACACTGCCCTTGCATCCACGATTGCCCCAGGATTGTCCTGGCTTGGAGGGCTTGCTTTAGGGGTGCTTGCATTCACTTGTGCATCAGGCTTATCCTGGCCTCGGCGATTGGCTTCAGGCACTCTTGTCTTATCAAAGGCACCAGGCTTAGCCTTGGTTGGATGAATTACTCCAGGTGGCACGGATGCTGGCTTTGTATTGGTGGCGGTTGGCACGTCTGCTAGATTTGTGCTGGTGGCTGATGGCACGTCTTCTGGATTTTTGCTGGTAGCTGGTGGCGCGCGTGCTGGCTTTGTGCCGTTGGAGGTTGGCACGACTGTTGACTTTGTGCTGGTGGCTGGTGGCATGTCTGCTGGCTTTGTGCTGGTAGCTGGTGGTGCGCCTGCTGGATTTGTGCTGGTGCCTGGTGGCACGTCTGACGGCCTTCTTTTCAGAGAGGAAGATGCTGGAAAAATGCCATGGACATACTGGTGAGTAGGACGGTCACTAGAAGCCAGCTCTTTCTTCAGATTCAGGTATACTCGCTTAGCCAAGGAAGATACAGATGCAGATCCAGATCCAGATCCAGCACTAAGCTTGTCTAAAGGTTTAGGGGACTGATCCACAGTCAAAGCACCTGATTCTGAGTCTGGGACAGCATAGGCATGTGGCTGTGAAGAAGAAATGTTGAGAGTGGAGACCTGGCTGCTGCTGAGAGAGGGGGGGATAACTACTGGCTCCAGACGGAGGGACACCTCTCTGATGGAGGAGGAGCTGTAGCCAGAGATGGCCTCTCGCACCTCTTCTTCTCTGTAGGGATAAGATGCCGTAGGCATCCTCTTGTATGGTTGTACGACAGGGTAGTCCTCAAGGCTGGACTCAGAATCCAGCTCTATGGGACCAGGAGCAGTCTTGGTATTGACTTCATCGGATTGTTGGGCCTTTGCTTCGGCAGGCTCGGCAAGACTGTCACTTCCCTGGGAGCTGCCACAAGCTGAGTCTACCAATGCATGGCTGTGTAGGATGCCTGAGGAGTGCTCTGGTGGCGGTTCACCTGGACAGGCCAAAGCCACATGGCTGCGAATGTTGTTAGAGCTGCCAAGAGCTGAGTCTACCAATGTATGGCTGTGTAGGATGCCTGAAGAGTGCTCTGGTGGCGGTTCACCTGGACAGGCCAAAGCCACATGGCTGCGAATGTTGTTAGAGCTGCCAAGAGCTGAGTCTACCAATGTATGGCTGTGTAGGATGCCTGAAGAGTGCTCTGGTGGCGGTTCACCTGGACAGGCCAAAGCCACATGGCTGCGAATGTTGTTAGAGCTGCCAAGAGCTGAGTCTACCAATGCATGGCTGTGTAGGATGCCTGAAGAGTGCTCTGGTGGCGGTTCACCTGGACAGGCCAAAGCCACATGGCTGCGAATGTTGTTAGAGCTGCCAAGAGCTGAGTCTACCAATGCATGGCTGTGCAGGATGCCTGAAGAGTGCTCTGGTGCCGGTCCACCTGGACAGGCCAAAGCCACATGGCTACGAATATCGTCAAAGTTGCCAAGTGCTGAGTCTGCCAATGTATGGCTGCGATTGATGCCTGCTGAGTGCTCTGGTGTCAGTTCATCTCGAGAAGCCAAAGCCACATGGCTGTGAATGACGTCTGCAGAGTGCTCTGGCGTCAGTGAACCAGGGGAGGCCAAAGCCGCAGCTGCTGCCACTGAGGATGCGGAGGCAGAGGGCGCGTAATGAATGGTGCCAGTAGAACGCTCCCGGGATGCTGAGGGCGCGCAATGAATGGTGCTAGCACAAGGCTCCCGGAATGCAGAGGGCATGTTATGAATGGCGCTCACAGAAGGCTCCTGGGATGCAGAGGGCATGTAATGAATGGCACTCACAGGCGGTTTGCAGGATGCAGAGTAGGCACTACTCTGGACACTCTCCCTACCATCAGCACCTTGTTGAGAAATAGCCTTTGTCCCCTTCGGGACAGTCCCAACACCATCATCATCTTGTCGAGAAGGACCTTCTGTCACTTTCAGGGCACTTCGTCTGGTGGTCACAATGGGGTACTCAACATCCTCATCATCTTGCTGGAGCTTAGCTAGCGTCACTTTCAGGGAGCTGCGCCTGTGGATCGAAACAGGGTTGTCGACATTCTCTGTATCTTTATGGGGCTGACTTGGTTTAGGTGGCATTGGGCTAGTGCGCCTGGTAGCCACCACCGGGTAGTCATTAACCTCTTCATCTTGACAGGGCTGAGCTAGCGTCACTTTCAGGGAGCTACATCTAGGGGTCAACACAGGGTTGTAGACGTACCCTGAACCTTGATGGGGCTGCCCGTGAGTCTCTTGTAGGGAGCTACATCTAGGGGTCGACACAGGGTTGTAGACGTACCCTGAACCTTGATGGGGCTGCCCGTGAGTCTCTTGTAGGGAGCTACATCTAGGGGTCGACACAGGGTTGTAGACGTACCCTGAACCTTGATGGGGCTGCCCGTGAGTCTCTTGTAGGGAGCCACATCTGGGGGTCGACACAGGGTTGTCAACAATCTGGTCATCTTGATGGGGATGAGCTAGCGTCACTTTCAGGGAGCTACGTCTGGAGATCACCACAGGGTCGACATCCCCTGAAGCTGGATGAGGCTGCGATTGAGTCACTTTCAAGGAGCTACGTCTGGAGATGGAAACGGGGTAGTCCACGGCCTTTGGGGCTGAGCTTTGCTGAATCCTGGATGACTTTGCCTTACCAGAAGAGCCTTGCGGACTCAGCTTAGCTGACATGGCCTTGCCAGAAGAGTCTTGCGGACTCAGCTTAGCTGACATGGCCTTGCCAGAAGAGTCTTGCGGACTCAGCTTAGCTGACATGGCCTTGCCAGAAGAGTCTTGCGGACTCAGCTTAGCTGACATGGCCTTACCAGAAGATCCTAGAGCCAAATTGACCTCTTGTCTACTCTGGGGAGAGAAGTTGGTCCTTGGGGATGAGCTTTGCTGAGTCCTGGATGGCATGGTTTTGCCAGAAGAGCCTAGAACCACATTGCCAGCTTGTCTACTCACGGGCATTGACTTGCTGCCAGGTAAAGCAGCTTCGATCGATCCACTCCGCTGTTCATCTCCAGGCTGATTCCCAGCAATCCATCCATCTACTGACCCCATCTTCGGTAAACGGAAGGACGAGGTTGCACGACTTTGGGGGATACTGCGCAATGCTGCTGTAAGTCCGCTCTCTGGTTTCGGTGGCACACTACCTAGCATTTTCTCGCAGGCTGTGTCCGACGGAGGCTGGGGAGCTGGCCCAGGAGAAGGAGCAGCAGCAGCGACTGTACCTTTGGACACAGACGGAACGCTGATTTGTGGGTGGGTGATGGCTACAGGAACAGGGGAGCAGGCTGTGCGTTCGGCAGTTCGTGGAGGGACCAGCACGTTGGAGGAAGTAGCATGTGGTGAGCGAGGGAGGTAGATGGCAGGAAAGAGTGCAGTGGCAGGATTTGATCCTGTCTCGTGGCTTGACCTACTGGCTCGACCCGCAGATGCAGTCTCGTGGCTCAACCTCCGTAATCGACCCTCCGAAGCTGTCTCGTGGCTCAACCTCCGTAATCGACCCTCCAAAGCTGTCTCGTGGCTCGACCCACTGGCTCGACCTGCGGACGGTGTCTCATGGCTCGACCTACTGGCTCGACCCTCGGATGCTGTCTCGTGGCTCGACCTACTGGCTCGACCCTCGGATGCTGTCTCGTGGCTCAACCTCCGTAATCGACTCTCAGGGAAAGGGAGCAGCTTCTTCCCTTTACCGCCAGCATGTGTCCGCAGCTGCTGTAGCAGACTCTCCTGCTGCCTCACACCCACTGGCTGCAGGTGATGTTTTGAGTTGCCGGCAAGTAGCACAACGCTGTCGCCTTCTTGCATGGTGTAGTCCATGCTGGGGCTGAGAACAGTGGTGCCATGGAGGCTGCTCTTTACACCCAAAGGCACAGCATTAGGGTAGAATGACTGCAGAGATCCAAAGGAGCATCCCAAGACAGACTTGCTACTGCTACTGGGGCTGCGCTGAGGTATGTGAAAGGTGTTCCCTTTGCTACTGATCAAGCCCATGATGACGGACGTCATGTAAGGCGATTTGGCACACTGCAGAGTGGTGTAGTGGGGTGGTTGTGGTGGGGTGGTGGTGGGTGGAGGTGGGTGGTGGTGGGGTGTGCTCACTGTATGGCGATTTGGCACACTGCCGAGTGGTGGTGTAGTGGGGCGGTTGTGGTGGGGTTGTGGTGTAGTGAGGTGGTGGTGATGGGTTTGTGGTGGTGGTGGTGGGTGGAGGGTGGTGGTGGTGGGGTGTACTCACTGTAGGGCCATTTGGCACACTGCAGAGTGGTGGTGTCGTGGGGTGGTGGTGGTGGGGTTGTGGTGTAGTGAGGTGGTGGTGATGGGTTTGTGGTGGTGGTGGGTGGAGGTGGGTGGTGGTGGGGTGTGCTCACTGTAGGGCGATTTGGCACACTGCTTAGGTGGATTGGGTTGGGGTACGAGTGGGTTGGGTTTGGGTTTGGGTTGGTTTTTTTTTTTTTTTTTTTTTTGTGGTTCGTGGTTGGGTGAGGGTTGGGCATACTGTCTAGGTGACAAATTATGAACACGTTGTTGTATTTTTTTAAGCCAGAGATAGCCCAATAGGCTAAAGGGACTTGCCCAACCTTAAAAATAGGATATCAGTTTCAAAAATAAATTGTGAAAATACACAAAAGAGTGGTGTAGTAGTGCTTAATTGCTTCTACCACCTAGGTAGCCTCGGATGTACTTTTATTCCCCCCCCACCCCCACCCCCCCACCCACACCCACCCACCCTCCCCCCTCACACCCACCCACCCACCCACTCACCCACCCCACCCACCCACTGGCATAACCCACCCTCCCCACCCACCCACCCACCCACCCACCCACTGGCATAACCCACCCACCCCACCCACCCACCCA
Source organism: Chlamydomonas sp. ICE-L (assembly GCA_013435795.1). Lineage (NCBI taxonomy): Eukaryota > Viridiplantae > Chlorophyta > Chlorophyceae > Chlamydomonadales > Chlamydomonadaceae > Chlamydomonas > Chlamydomonas sp. ICE-L. The sequence goes on along the minus strand of JACBWV010000610.1, from coordinate 20,615,361 downwards.
CCCACTGGCGTAACCCACCCTCCCCACCCACCCACCCACCCACCCACCCCACCCCTCCCCAGGTAGCCTCAGAAGCGCTTAACTGCTTGTACCCCCCATGTTGACTCCTCCTGAAGATGCTGCGCTGCGTGAGGGCTACACGACCATGACAATTCGAGATTCTTATGCCTTGCAGGATCACTTGGACTTCTGCTGCACTCCAGGGGTAGCCGATTATTCTTGCCCAACCTCCAGCTACCATAATCATCAGAATAAGCATGTCCTGAGCCATCAAGCAAAGCACACAAAGATTTAAACACCTGGATCATCAATTGGAAATTCTTATGCCTTGCAACTGTGAGTGGAGTGAAGGGAACCTCCCCGTTTGATTAGCGGAGCCCCCCCTTCTTGGGGGGCGGGAGCCCCCAGTGTTACCCATTTGTCCGTTTGACCGACCATCCATCCATCCATCCATCCATCTGTCTGACCGTGATGAAGCCGGACACGCCAGCCAACGGTCTCATAACTAACTCGCTTCCGTTGCCACCTGTCGCTCCCTCGCCATCACTCTCCGCCATTTTTTAGCATCGCAGGTGACGCTGCATAGAACTTGTTCCTATGTGGAAGGCTACTGCGGGATGTGTTTTTGCATGTATGTGTGTTTTGGTGAACCTGTACCCAACACCTGCAGACAACACTACCAGGCCTGATTGATACGAGCACCTTGGGTGAATACCTGCTTTGTGCATTCTGCTTGTTGCACTGCCTGGTGACATTCTTATGCCTTGCAGGATCACTTGGAATTGTGTGAATGCTATTATCTAAACCATCCACCCATCCATCCACTTACCACCACCACCAGAGCTATTCTCTAAACCATCCACCCATCGATCCACCCACCCACCCATCCATCCACTTACCACCACCACCAGAGCTATTATCTAAACCATTGTGTGAATACCTGCTTTGTGCATTCTGCTTATTTCCAGGGGTAGCCAGTTAGCCTTTCCCAACCTCCAGCAACCATGATCATCAGTATTAGCATGCACAGAGCCATACAACCACACAAAGATTTATACACCTGGATCATCAATTGGAAATTCTTATGCCTTGCAACTGGGTGTGGAGTGAAGGGAACCTCCCCATTCGATTTCTAAGGGGAAGACTACTTTTTTTTTTTTTTTGCATGTATGTATGTTTTTCTTACCTGGATCATGCGACATGAAACCAGCTCCTTGGGCAGGATCACTCGGACTTCATCATACTCCATATGTATATGGCATGGGGTGCATATGAAAGAGGCTGCATGTGAAGGTGAGATATGGTGCCTAGGGTGCATGTGTTTTCTCACCTGGATCATAAGACGTGAAACTAGCTCCTTGGGCAGGATCACTCGGACTTAGCTTACTCCATATGCATATGAAATGGGGTGCATATGAAAGAGGGTGCATGTGCAGGTAAGATAGGGTGCATGTGTTTTCTTACCTGGATCATGCGACACGAAACCAGCTCCTTGGTCAGGATCACTTGTAATTTAAACTCCATACTCCATATGCATATGAAATGGGGTGCATATGAAAGAGGGTGCATGTGTAGGTGAGATAGGGTGCATAGGGTGCATGTGTTTTCTTACCTGAATCATGAGACATGAAATCAGCTCCTTGGGCAGGATCACTCGGACTTCATCATACTCCATACTCCATATGCATATGAAATGGGGTTCATATGAAAGAGGCTGCATGTGCAGGTGAGTTAGGGTGCCTAGGGTGCATGAGTTTTCTCACCTAGATCATGAGACGTGAAACCAGCTCCTTGGGCAGGATCACTTGGCCTTTAAACTCCATACTCCATATGTATATAGCATGGGGTGCATATGAAAGAGGGTGCATGTGAAGGTGAGATAGGATGCATAGGTCGCATGTGTTTTCTCACCTAGATCATAAGACGTGAAATCAGCTCCTTGGGCAGGATCACTCGGACTTCATCATACACCATACTCCATATGCATATGAAAGGGGGTGCATATGAAAGAGGCTGCATTTGTAGGTGAAATAGGGTGCCTAGGGTGCATGTGTTTTCTCACCTGGATCATAAGACGTGAAAGCAGCTCCCTGGACAGGATCACTCTGACTTTATCCTCCTCAATGCCAGCTGCATGGGTCAGCTGCCTGGCAGTGTTTGCGTGGTTCCAGCTGCAACCTTCAGTAATGATAGTTCCCTGTGTGTGTGTGTGTGTGTGTGTGTGTGTGTGTGTGGTGGTGGTGGTGGTGGTGGTGGTGGGGATTATTCACGTTTACATTTCCTGGCAAATTTATTTTTACTGCTGAAGACAGCGAGCAGCCAAATTGCTGGCTGAAGCTATGTAACGAGGTGCTCAGGTGTCATGGTAGGTGCATGTCACTGTTTGTTTCCTATCGCCGCCTCGCCATTCTGACCTCATTCTGTCGCTGACCCCATTCGCTGACCCCATCCGCCTCGCCATTCTGACCCCATTCTGTCGCTGACCCCATTGTGTCATGGTAGGTGCATGTCACTGTTTGTTTCCTATCGCCGCCTCGCCATTCTGACCCCATTCTGTCGCTGCATGGCAATTCATGGACTAGCCAAACTAGTACTCTTATCTGATTCAACATTCAAGTAGTGAGCTTAAAGATGAGTCTTGCAGTGATGCATGCACACACACACACACACACACACACACACCACCACCACCACCATCACCAGTACACCACACAGTCTTGCAGTGATGCATGCACACACACACACACACACACACACACACACACACACACTCACACACACCACCACCACCACCACCAGTACACCACAAAGTCTTGCAGTTACACATGATCAAGATGCACAAAGTCCCTCACCAATGGATTTCTATCTGCAGCTTGCAAACATGTTTTTTGTACGCCCACCCACTCACCCCCACCCTTCCCCACCCCAACTCCTCAAACTTTCGGTGTCATGTAGCCGAAAAAGGTGGAGCGAGGAGGCGCGTAGAGTTCTTCGGATCGCAGGTTTCACTCCAGCGCAGGCTGACCCTGCACTGTTCATTTGCCTTGAGCCTGATGGCACTGTCTCATGGGTGCTCACCTATGTTGATGATTTTTGGATTGCGCTGCGCTGTATCATTCTGCCTTTTTGCTCTAACCCTGCCTTGTGATGTATGATGGGCATACTCCAGGGTTTTTCTTTTCGTTTATGAGCCCCCCCCTCCTATAGCTATACTGGTTCCGGAGCCATCTGGACCTGGTAGATTCCTAGCTATTTATCGCTATTTCCATTTGGCCTCATTTTGGGGTGGGGGTGGGGGTGGGGGTGGGGGTGGGGGTGGGGGTGGGGTGGGGTGATGAGCATACTCGCCTACATTCTGCACTGTGGACTGCATGGGAGTGCATGGGCTGCTGGCTGCAAGCGTTAGGTGCGCATGCGCATTGTACCACTGTCCCGCAGCCTACTCATCCCACGCCGAATGAGGTTCGAACTGGCGATGCAAAAAGAATAGTACTCTGAACTGAACCATACAGTCAAATGGAATCAAACTTTCGGTGTCTTGTAGCCTTTTTGCTCTAACCCTGCCGTGTGATAATTTAAACATGCAACATGCAACATGCAACATGCAACAAGCAGACAAGTAAAAGGCTGACCTTTGGACCCCCACACCCCCACCCACCACCACATGCAACATGCAGACAATGAAAATCTGACCTTCAGCCCCCACCCCCCCACCCCACCACCCCCCCCCACCCACCACCACCACCCACCACCAAATGCAACATGCAGATAATGAAAAGCCGAGCTTCAAGCCCCCAGCTAATATTGCGAATCATCATCATCATCATCATCATCATCATCATCATCATCATCATCATCATCATCATCATCATAATTATCATCATAATAATAATACAACAAAAAGAAAAGTCTGACCTTCAGGCCCCCTGCAGCAGGTGATGTCTTGCTCCTCCCACCCGACCCTCCACCCCACCCCCCTCCCCACCCACCCACCCAAACCCCACCCACACCACACTCCCCACTACCCCCTCCTTGTGATGATTTACACATGCAACAAGCAGAAATGGAAAAGGTCTAACCTTCAGGCCTCCAGCAGCAGGTGAAGTCTTGCTCCTCCTCCCCCCCACCCACCCACCCACCCACACCACTGCCCCCGCCATGTGATGATTTACACATGCAACAAGCAGACAAGGAAAAGGTCTAACCTTCAGGCCTCCAGCAGCAGGTGAAGTCTTGCTCCTCCTCCCCCCCCCCCCCCCCCCCCCCCCCCCACACACACACACCACTGCCCCCGCCATGTGATGATTTACACATGCAACAAGCAGAAATGGAAAAGGTCTGACCTTCAGGCCTCCAGCAGCAGGTGAGGTCTTGCTCCTCCTCCACCGCTGACCCAATCTAGCCAGCTGCTTTTCCTCTGCACGAATAGACATCAGCTTTAAAGTCACTGCCAACAATCGAGCGTCGCTTTCTTCTGAGCCATCATCTGTGTCGAGGACAATGACGGAGCTGGCTGTTTCCACAGCAACAAGGGATAGATCAGAGCGCAGCAGAGCATTGCCACTGCAACATATGATGATGCATCCATGCCGGCTTGCTGGCCACCTGGCCAGCTGCTTATCCATTACGCACTTGTCCACTTCTGCGAGGATAACAATCTGTTGGGCACCAGGGTAACAAGTTAGATTGCTAGCAGAGGTGTTGTGTTGTATGTATCAGAGCAAAGCAGAGCATTACCACCCCGACATATGATGATGCATCCATGCCGGCTTGATAGCCACCTGGCTAGCTGCTTATCCATTACGCACTTGTCCACTTCTGCGAGGATGACAATCTGCTGGGCACCAGGGTTAAGGGTTAGATTGCTACCGGTAGTACAGTTTTTGTCGTATATATCAGAGCACAGCAGAGCATTGCCACTGTGGCTCTGGATGAGGCATCAATAGCAGCTCGCTGGCCATCTGGACAGCTGCTTATGCATTATCCACTTCTGCCTGGATAACAATCTGCTGGGCAGCATGGTTACGAGTTAGATCACTAGGGCACATGTTTTGTATAGGTCAGAGCGCAGCACAGCATTGTCACTGTGGCACCTGATGAGGCATCTGTGCCATGGCTTGCTGGCCACCTGGATAGCTGCTTATGCATTATACACTTGTCTACTTCTGCGAGGATAACAATCTGTTGGGCAACAGGGTTACATGTTAGATCACTAGTTCAAGTTGTGTATGAAGCTCATTGCATTAATGAGAATCAGGTGGGTGCCACCCCCGCGCAGGATGTAACATCCATGCCATGGCTCACTGGCCACCTTGCCAGCTGCTTATCTATTACGCACTTGTCCACTTCTGCAAGGATAACAATCTGTTGGGCACCAGGGTAACGAGTTAGATTGCTAGCAGACATTTTTGTTGTGTATATCAGAGCACAGCAGAGCATTGCCACTGTGACACATGATGAGGCATCCGTGCAAGGGCTTGCTGGCTATCTGGATAGCTGCTTATCCATTACACACTTGTCCACTTCTGCGAGGATAACAATCTTTTGGGCACCAGGGTTATGGGTTATCCACTTCTGCGAGGATAACAATCTGTTGGGCACCAGGGTTATGGGTTATCCACTTCTGCGAGGATAACAATCTTTTGGGCACCAGGATTATGGGTTATCCACTTCTGCAAGGATAACAATCTGTTGGGCACCAGGATTATGGGTTATCCACTTCTGCGAGGATAACAATCTTTTGGGCACCAGGGTTATGGGTTATCCACTTCTGCGAGGATAACAATCTGTTGGGCACCAGGGTTATGGGTTATCCACTTCTGCGAGGATAACAATCTGTTGGGCACCAGGGTTATGGGTTATCCACTTCTGCGAGGATAACAATCTGTTGGGCACCAGGGTTATGGGTTATCCACTTCTGCGAGGATAACAATCTGTTGGGCACCAGGGTTATGGGTAAGATTGTTAGCAGAGTTACCACAACACGTACGTTCTGTTATGAAATGACACTGGTTCCTTCCAAATGTATTTTTACAAGAAGGATGTTTACCTCAAGGGTGGGTCTCCGTACGCTAGACCTAGACTCAAAGGATTAGACGTGACTGACGGAGTCACTCCTACATAACGAGGGAGTAGGTCCAGGGTAATTCAAAGCGCGCGCTTTTGCTTTTTGACCCCCTCTGCGCTTTCAGCGCAGTTTTTTTGTTTTCAAGTGCGCTAAAGCGCTGGCCAATTTGGCCATTTGAAGTACCCTGAGTAGGTCCCTCAAACCAAATAGATAGACGGAGTCACTCCTAGTCTCCTACATAACGAGGGAGTAGGCTCCTCAACCAAATAGATGTGGAAAAATGGATCAGATGATAACTATTGTGTGACTCAGGACTTCCTGAAAGTGGAGATATGCAGAAGCCGTTTGCTAGCAAGCTTTTAGGGTGCTTCTAGCCAGGCTTTCTTTTTTCGACGACGCATCGCCATTCCGTCGCCATTCCGTTGAATGTTTCACCCCCCGGACGCCCCGATATTGGATAGCGCTGCCCCCCGACAACCCAGGCTGCGCGCTTCGCTCTCTGCCATGCGATGGCTACACAACTATCCTGAAATTAGGGTTGAGGAGCCCAAGTAGCTACTCAACCAGGACTACAGAAATCTGAAATAGAAAACACTGCTACTAGCAGCTCATTTGAGTTAAGAAAGCAACCCCACAAGGAATTAAATGATCACTGTAGCACAAACTCAGGGCTCCCGTAGGTAAAACGATTGTTTGGGGTTCAGTTCATCAATGTTTTTTCTTTTTAAGCCCTTCCTATCACGGTTGGGCAAGTCCCTTTATAGCCTATTTGCTATGTAAAGTGGAGATATGCAGAAGCCGTTTGTACCCAACTGTACTGTACTGTACTGTACTGTACTGTACTGTACTGTACTGTACTGTACTGTACTGTACTGTACTGTACTGTACTGTACTGTACTGTACTGTACTTACCCTGCTCTTCTTGCCATTGCACAACTCCTCCAGTAGAGGGAACAATTTTAGGGTTGGGAAGCAAACATATATTTGTATTTGTATGAGTATTTGTATGAGTATACATTTATATGTTGGCCCAACCCTAATGGTGACTACTGCTAGATCCGGCTAACGCAGTGGTGTCCTTAATTTCACGTCCTGTGAGTGACTGCATCACACGGATGTAAAAATTTAAATTTAAATTTAGGCCCAACCCTAAACAATTTGATGCTTCAGCCAACCACCACATGACCGCTCTTATGTATGGGCAGTCACACCCCACCACAGAGCATACTTAACGTCCCTAATCTGTTCTGAACCCTCGGTGGGTCCTGTTTTGTACAAGATCCCACTTGTACTTCCTGGGGTGAAAATACTTTTAATACAAATAAAATAAAACCCACCGTGCTTTTCTTGTCAGCACACAACTCCTGCAAGAGAGGGAACAATTTGTTGCTCCAGCCGATAACCACCACATGCCCGCTCTCGTACATGGGCTGTTCCCCACTTTCGAAATCACGAACTGCCTGGTTGATGTAACCTATGCATGGGAAGCAGCAGCATAGATGTATAAAGGGACTATTGGTTGATTCCGTACACGCGTCCACACTAGTTTAGGGTCTAGGGTTTAGGGTTTAAGGTTTGAGGTTTAGGGTTGTGTTCTGGAATACAGACATGCATCCACAGGTGTGAGTGCTGAAAAACAGACATGCATCCACAGGTGTGAGTGCTGAAAAACAGACATGCATCCACAGGTGTGAGTGCTGGAAAACAGACATGCAGATAATACATGCCTTACATGGGCCGTTTCCCACTTTCAAAGTTTCAAACCGTCTGGTTGATGTACCCTAGGCGTGGCCATGAGTAGCAGATGCATTAAGTAAGTTTTGGTTGATTCCCCTTAGGGGCCGACTTGCGAGTACCGCCCAGAGCCAGAGGGGCGGTACTTGAAATACAAAGACACCAAGTACCGGCCCCCAGAGGGGAATTTGATTCAGTTCCATACCTGCAACACGCATTCCAAAAACAGTGACAAGCATGTTAATAGACCCTAAGATAGAGCTAAGACCATTTAAGTAGAGACTTACACACACACACATCCACGTTTGAGAGTGCGGGAATACAGACATGCAGATTATACGTGCCTACGATGAATGTATACAGTGGCGTAGATACTTGTTATCCTCGTTTCAACAAATGGCTGAATGGCAGAGCTCCTAAAACGAAGAAGGTGCCGGGTTTGAATCCCCATGGGTACGCTTTGGTTCTCGTGGCCGCTGTCAACCGCCAAGGTAGCTTTGTCCCGGTAAAATAGCAGCCCGTTTCATACCGCCGTAAGACAGGGCTCCCTTAATACCCCGCCCCACCAGTAATTCTCATTACTTTGCCTTAGATGGATGCATACAGTGGCGTAGATACTTGTGACAATTGTGGCGTGGTGTGGTGCTGTGTGGCCTGGTTGTGTTAAGTTACACAGAATGATTATCTGGCAAGCAGTCTATCTGTTGAACACACACCACATTGTGCACAACACACCACATCAAAACACAACACATCGTACACAAACCACATCATACACGAACCACATCATACACAAACCACATCATACACACACCAAATCATACAAAAATTACATTGTACACAAACCACATCATTCACACACCACATCGTACACACACCACATCGCAACACACCATGTCGTACACACCACGTCGCAAACACCACATCACAACACAACACATCATACACAAACCATCACAACAAAACACAACACACAAAATCACAACACAGCACATTGTACACAACACATTGTACACAAACCACATTGTACACAAACCACATCATACACACACCACATCATACACAAATCACATCATACACAAACCACATCATACACAAACCACATCATACACAAACCACATCATACACAAACCACATCATACACAAATCACATCGTACACACACCACATCGCAACACACCACGTCGTACACACCACATCACAACACAGCACATCATACACAAACTATCGCAACACAACACAACACACAAAATCACAACGCAACACATCGTACACAACACATCACAACACAACACATTCTTCACAAACCATCCCGTCCCATACATCCCAAGACAACACATCACAACACATCCCAAGACAACACATCACAACACACCAAATTGTACACACGCCACATCGTGCACACATCACATTGCACACAAACCACATCGTACACACACCACATCACAACACACCACATCATACACAAACCATCACAACACACCTGTGAGGGATGATTTCATCAGGCCCAGGACCCAGGCATTGAGAATGATGATTGATGCCGCTAGGAGTGGTCGCACGAGTTTTTCTTCCACACCCAGGGTGTTGGATAGTACAGCTGCGGCCATGGAGAACCTGCAATGTATGTATGTATGTGTATGTGTGTATGTTACAGTCCAGGGGTAGGCCAAATAGGGACTTGCCCAACCGTGATAGGAAGGGCTAAAAAGAAAAAGCATTGATGAACTGAACCCCAAACAATTGTTTTACCGGCGGGGGCCCTGAGTTTGTGTAAAGAGGATGTATGAAGAGGACAAGGGTTGAAATCATTCCTTCCAAGGATCATTCCTTCCATTTTTTTGTTTTGGTTGGTGGTTGTCCCCAGTGAAAGCAAACGGGCTGGCCCCCTCAGCCTCACGCCTCGTAAAAAGGCGATGTATATATTTATTTATTTATGTATTTATTTATTCCTTCCATGGATGATGATGAAAGGCTGCACGGTTTTTTTCGTTTTTTACATACAACCCATGTCAGAAGGCTTGTGTTGATCTAAACTGCAGCATGTATATCTGGACTGCAACATACATCCATACAACCCATATAAAAAGGCTTGTGTTTATATGGACTGCAACATGTATATCTGGACTGCAACTTGTATCTGGATTGCAACATACATCCATACAACCCATGTAAGAAGTCTTGTGTTGATCTAAACTGCAGCATGTATCTGGATTGCAACATACATCCATACAACCCATGTAAGAAGGCTTGTGTTGACCTAAACTGCAGCATGTATATCTGGATTGCAACATACATCCATACAACCCATGTAAACAGGCTTGTGTTTATCTGGACTGCAACATGTATATCTGGACTGCAACATACATCCACACAACCCATACAAGAAGGCTTGTCTTGATCTAAACTGCAGCATGTATCTGGATTGCAACATACATCCATACAACCCATGTAAGAAGGCTTGTGTTTATCTGGACTGCAACATGTATATCTGGACTGCAACATACGTACAACCCATGTCAGAAGGCTTGTGCATATCTGCGAACCCCCTTTTTGGTTTTATGATTTCTATTATTTATGGCTATATGGGTAGCAGCTCTCAGCCAGTTTTCTTTTCGAATGAAAGGATTTCCACCCAAGTTTCTGAATGAAAAGATTTCCACCCAAGAGGATGATGCCTTCTTAGTTTAGCCAAAGACCAATTTATGGCTACCCCTGGACTGCAACATACATCTGCATACATTTGACTACATTTCACCAGTAAGATAAGGCCCTCCAATAATTTACCCTATGCTGTGATGGAATGCATAGCGTTTCTTTTCAGCTACGAGCAGCAGCTTCTAGGCAACTCCTCTGACTTACAATTCAGCCAAACCTAGCGCAACCTAGTGCACCTTGAAGCTGAATTAAATGATCACTGTAGCATGAACTAAGGGTCCCCGTCAGTGAAACGATTGTTTGGGATTCAGTTCATCAATGATTTTTCTTTTACAGCGCTACCTATCACGGTTGGGCAAGTCCCTTTAGCCTATTTGGCCTACCCCTGGACTGTAACATACACACAAGATGACACAATCGGATACAGGATGAGGAGGAAAATTAAACAGGGCCTTAATTTTCAGCTTTGAGCAACAATTTTTAGGCAACTCCTTCGACTAACAATTCAGCCAAGCCTAGCGCAGCCTAGTGCACCTTGAAGCTGAATTAAACGATCACTGTAACATACACACAAGCTGACACAAGCGGATACAGGATGAACAGGGAAATTAACCAGGGCTTTTATTTTCAGCTTTAAGCAACAGCTTTTAGGCAGCTCCCCTGACTGGCTTTTAAGCCAAACCAGATACGACCTAGTGCACCTTGAAGCTAACGCATGCAGCTCTCTGTGCCTTGTTATCACTAATCTGGGAGTCACACCGTTGCAATGTGATGTCTTCATCTCAGGTGCGCCACAGCATAGCTTTTCTTTTCCGCTACGAGCAGCAGCTTCTAGGCAGCTCCCCTGCCTTGCTATTCAGCTAAACCTAGCGCAGCCTAGTGCATCTTAAAGCTGATGCATTCAGCTCTCTGTGCCTTGTTATCACTAATCTGGGAGTCACACCGTTGCAATGTGATGTCTTCATATCAGGTGCGCCACAGCATAGCTTTTATTTTCTGCAGCAGCTTCTAGGCAGCTCCCCTGCCTTGCTATTCAGCTAAACCTAGCGCAGCCTAGTGCATCTTAAAGCTGATGCATTCAGCTCTCTGTGCCTTGTTATCACTAATCTGGGAGTCACACCGTTGCAATGTGATGTCTTCATATCAGGTGCGCCACAGCATAGCTTTTATTTTCTGCAGCAGCTTCTAGGCAGCTCTCCTGCCTTGCTATTCAGCTAAACCTAGCGCAGCCTAGTGCATCTTGAAGCTGATGCATTCAGCTCTCTGTGCCTCATTACTTCTAATCTGGGAGTCACACCGTTGCAATGTGATGTCTTTATATCAGGTGCACCACAGCATAGTTGTTTTCCGCTACGAACAGCAGCTTTTAGGCAGCTCCCCTGACTTGCTATTCAGCTAAACCTAGCGCAACCTACTGCACCTTGAAGCTGACACAATCAGCTCTCCAGATTTGCTGAAATAATTGGGTGCAGCACAGTGTCTGGCTCAGGGAGCTGCCTAGAAGTTACTGATACGCAAAAAAATAGCCCTGATGGAATACTATGGACATTACATTTGGCTACCTTGACCAAATTCCACCAGTCTGATAAGGCCCCCCAATAATATACTCTACCCTATGATGCAATACTGTGGACAAATCTGCCGATGCAAATTCTGCTTGGACACAGAGAGAGTCCAATCGGTGAAAGAAGAAAACAATAAATAACATCTGTGATAATGACCACAAATCATTGGAAACAAGGACTGCTGCCATTTGTGTTAATGACAAAAACATCATTGGAAATGAGGGCTGCTGCCATGTATGTTACTGACCACAACTAATTGGAAACAAGGGCGGCTGCCATCTGTGCTCCTGACCACACTGCATTGGAAACAAGGGCAGCTGCCATCTGTGTTATTGACCACAATTCATTGAAAATAAGGGCTTTTGCCATCCATATTAATGACAACAAGTTTGATGCAGCGTCGCCTGCGACGCTAAAAAATGGCAGAGAGTGATCTCGACGGAGCAACAGGTGGCAAGGGAAGCGAGTTAGTTACGAGACCGTTGGCTGACATGTCTGGCTTCATCATGGTCAGACGGTCGGTTGAACAGACAAATGGGTAACACTGGGGGCTCCCGCTTCCCAGAAGGGAAGGCTCCGCCAAAAACATCGTAGAACACAAGGGCTGCTTCCATCTATGTTCCTGACCACAATACATTGAAAACAAGGGCAGCTGCCGTATGTGTTACTGACCATAATTCATTGAAAACAAGGGCTTTTGCCATCTATGTTAATGGCCATAAGTAATTGGAAACAATTAATACCAAATGTGTTGCTAGCCAGAATTAATTGGAAACAAATAATACCATATGTGTTACTGACCATAATTCATCGGGAAGGAGGGCTGCTACAGGCTTGAGGAGAAGGAGCACTGAAAGAAGGAGTCCAGGAAGGAGAACTGCTGATGCCGAAAAAATGACCTGCAAGTTGGATTTGAACTTGAATTTGAATTTTCCCATGGTTCTTCAGCCAACTCTGGGGTGCTCACCATCTGCCAATGCCAAGTACCCCTGCGTGATTTCCACGAAAATCAGGGAGCGCAATAAGCAAATTAGACAGTGTAAAGACTTGTCTAGGTCATGCTGCAAGCATGTTCATTAGTGTGTGACAATGGGATCAGGGGGCCAGGGGACCAGGGGACCGAGGGACCAAATAGGCTGAAGGGACTTGCTCAACCATGATATCAGGAGAGGCTAAAAAAAAAGCACTGATGAACTGAACCCCAAACAATCGTTTTATTGACCTGGGCCCTGAGTTCTTGCTACAGTGATAATTTATTTGTGCGAGTTGCAATGTTTATTATTGTGGTGGTTGGTGGTTGGCCCCAGTGGAAGAAAACGGGCTCACTCCCTCAACCTCACGCCTCGTAACAAGGCGTACTACTGATTTATTATTTATTGTGGTGTGATAAAAGACTGCAGTATCCTGAAAGGCACGATTCTCTCATAGGGAACGAAATATGATATAATATGATATCATATTATGCCGGCAGTCTGACTAGGCTAAAGTTACCATTTACAATATCATGCTCGCCTTTGGTCAACATCATATGGTCCCTATTCAAAGAGCACTGCGTCATACTCCTAACCATGAAATATGTGTAAAACCGTAATTATGTGCAAATGCCGGTATTGGCATGCTCGTCCGGTACTTCAGATTCCAGTTTGTTTTCTTTCCCAAGGAGGATTTTCGCCTGGGGTGGGTCTCCCTATGCTAGCCCTAGACTCAAAATATTAGATGTGATTTGAGGAGTTCCCCCTACTCGACAGTGCACTCCCAAGTGGTTTTTGGGTGTTTGGTTTCTGGCTGTACTTTTTTTTCGGGCGTCACTTTTGCAAATTCATCCTCTTTTGTGTTGCGTAATGGGGGCCCTTGGGAGGATTGTGAATTTTTTGTTGTTTTGCTGGTTGTTTTGTTGTTTTTATGTTTGTATATGATATTTTCTGAGTTTTATTTGTCTGTGGTTTGGTTTGTTTTGTTTGTGTTTGTGGGTGTAGTTGCATATTTATGGAGCGGGGTGGTCTTGCTGGGAGTCGGGGTATGGAGAGTGTTGGAGGGTGTTTGATCATAGATGGGAGAGGGGGGGAGGATGAAGAAACAGGAATAGGGGTGGGGGGAGGGGTGAGGGAATGGGGAGGGAAGGGGGGAAAAGAGCAAAGGCAGGAGGGAGTGAGGGTGAAGGCCAAGAAGAAGGTGTGTGTGGACGTTAAGAAGTCTTAGTCAGTGCGGCTTATAGAAATATTGGAGTAAAAATGGGGCACAAACCAGAAGCGAGCAGAGGGTGTCAGACATTCACACGAACCTTATGTATGGGGGAAGCACTAAACCTCTTTCCTAGCATGTAGTAAATAACCTGACAGGTAGGCACGTGGTCGCCACTGAAGCCAGAGGCATACCATCCCAGGACCCAGCTCAACCCCGAGACCGCTGTGGCTAGGGCAATATACGCGCTCAGAACATTAACGACCCTTGGAAGCATAGCAAGGGAGTTAGCAAGGGCATGCGCAATATCCTCTGAGCTGTTCAGGTGGGTCTTGACGCCAGGAATGGTTTCAGTTTCGCCAACATCGCCACCAGGACTGAATTCGGACCCATGCCATTCCTGTCCTGCAGACGAGCCATTTCCAGGCGCGAGGCGCAAGCAGTGGCCTACTCGGCTTCCCCACTCGCTGAGAGTGGCATCCACTAGCTCCCGCGCAGTCTCCTCGCTGGGTTGGGGGGGAAACGGGATGGGTAATTGGGCAGTTGGATAACTCGCAATGAGAATTCGCGATGATAAAGCGTTATTAGTCCTTGCACATCGAAAGCAGCAGAGGTAGGAGGGGGAGCGTCAGCGAACGCAATATGATCCCAGAGAAAGATAAAAACCGGGAATCCCGGAAGTCCCGCAATTCGTGCTGCAGAAACCATCAATGAACCACTGCAAACACCATCAATCTATCATCACACCTGATATTTCCGCCCCGCGCATGCCAGCTGCTAGCCAATAGCAACGCAAGGAGCAAAGTACGAGAGTACATTGCCCCTGCCCGGACAAAATTTCCTATGTTGTGGCTAAGGTAAGTCATAAGAGATGGAAGCGACGGTCGCGCTGTGGTCATAAAAGAGGCATTAGAACAAATGATATTGAGCTTCAGATGGGTGAAGCCAGATACACACTAAAACAGCACTGGATCAGTGGGCCAGCTTTTTTTTTACAGAAATGCGGGGCAATGGAGGCAATACGGGGGAGTCGTGAAAATCTAGAGGAATGCTTGGAAACGCTTGCGCGTAAGTCGCTAATATATAAGATGTTGTTGAAATTAGTCAAACCTGGCACGCCAACACATGAATAGACGAGGCCGTGCCGCGTGGCTCAATAAGCGTTACTAGCAGATACCTGAGACCGTACTGACAATTTAACGGTTTGACAGGGTTTGATGATCATTCAGGCCGCGCGCGCGCGACAATTTGTTCAGACACGGCAGTACGGCATGCCACATGTGCCATATATATCATCATAGTGCCATGTCATTTGTCGTCGTTCTTCGTCTCGTCTAGTACTGAACCGTGTTAGACGGGCTTTCTCCAAACTCCACCTCGTCCCCTGCTTTCAAGCACGAATGTAGCCTTAGAGCAATACGAACGCGCTGGTCCCGATTTGCGGCAAGATAGGTGAGCATGCCGCCGGGAGGAATTGGTTTCAGACTAAGCCGGTAGCGATAGGATTGAGAATGGCACTTTCCGATCTACCGCTGCAATCCACCTCGCTCAACTTCGTTCCTGCTGCTTCTATTAGCCATGCGGACCCTTCCATACCTCGAATGTCCTCAATGGCCATGGGTCTTGTCGAGGTCATGTCTCAGACAGTTCAAGGATTTTTTGACAATTTCCGGCCATTTAACCGACTTTCCTGCAAATTTTTCAGTTCCTATAGAAATAGAAATAGAAAGAACGCCTGGAAACGTATCGCATAGGTCAGCAGCCTATGGGCCGACCAACCGTACTGCCAATGTCGGAGTTACCGTGCGCGCACGCGTGCGGTCGTCTTTGGACGCGCTTCAAAGTGAAATCCCCTCCCCCCCCCCCCCCCCCCCCCCCCCCCCCTGCCCCTGTCGCACCGATCGACCCAGTTCGCGACCCAGTTCGCGGAACCCCCGGCCGACCCATTCGCTGTGAAAATAGTCGGGTGCCCTTAGGGCCCCTGCGATGGTCGGCCTAAGGGTGAGTCCGGTGAAGTGGTTGTACGCTTGAGGCAATACCTGAAATGCCGCCAGTCGACATCTGCTATGACGCCGACGGCAATAAAGGGATTGTTTTACCCAGCTTCGCACCCTGCGGGACCCAAAACGTGCTTGTTTTTCGAGTGCTGCGGACCTAATCTCATTCGGTAACTGACTTCCCGACCATTACAACAGACTGTTTGTCCATCTCCGGGCGGAATTCCAACCGTTATATCAGGCATTATAACCAACAATCCCACCTCAATCGCCAACCGATTTACTATGGTTTCGGCCATTCCAACCGACTTTGGACCATTTAACCGACTTTTCGACCATTTTCTCAGTAACCGTTGCATAGGTCTGCCGTCAAGGGCCGACCAACGTCAAATTACTAGGAATCGGCAGATCATATGATGTTTGGCCCAAGGTGAGTATGATATCATAAGATATCATACAAATTGCATCATGTGTTATTGTATTTAGATGGTAACTTTAACCAAGTCAGACTGCCTGCATCATATGATATCATTTGATATTATATTGCCGTTCCCTAAAAAATACCGAACCGTTCAATTCCCGTATCAATGCGGTACGCTTTGCCTGAGCTCCCTTGCAGCCTGATCTCCCTTTGAGACTGGGCCCCCCTTAAGCCTGCAATCTGTTTTGACCTGAGATCTCTGTTGGTTCGAGCCCTCTCAGACATACCTAACTTGGCTTGATGAGTTGAGCTTGAATTTGGTTATATGGCTCCAGCAAGCAATTTGGCTTCTCCCTGTCTCCGGCAAGAACAAGAACAAATCAAATCAATGCAAATTATCGAAATATACTTGATCCAATATCTTTATACAATATGGAGGCATTCGATAGGGCTCACGGGATTCTCATATTCATTGCCCGTTTCTTCATCTCATATATATTCTTCACTGTTGGGAAAGACCCTTTATCCTATTTGTCCTACTCCTGGACTGTAACAAAATACTTACATGAAAATCTAGACTAACAATTTACCAGGCTGCCTGTAGCTCAGGGTACAACTTCTTGCCAGCGCTTAAAGCACACACGTCAAATTGGTCAGCGCTTTTTAGTGCAAAAAGCGCAAAAACTGCGCGCTGCGCCCACAGGGAGGTGAAAAAACTGCGCGAAACGCGCTGAGGGGCTCAAAAAGGCAGCGCGGCACCTCGCTGCCGCGCGCGCTTAATAGTACCCTGCTGTAGCTCTATCAGATGGCCTATCGTTAATCAAAACGTACCGAAGTTGGCCCAGTTTGATTCAACGAATCATGCATACACGAGCCATCATTTGAAATCAACGAACTCAGTGTCTCGATGACGACCTAAGAATGAGAGATCGAGAAGGATTATGTTTACCGTATGTGTGCGTGTGTTTGTGTGGCTCCGAATGTGGCTGTGTGTATGCGGCATGGGATTTTGATTGAGGGTAGAGACAAGGGTTGTTCCACATGGTGCGTGTTACGTGACAGGCGCAGATTATCGAGGGTCCGTTGCATCTCAGAGGACCTGGGTACATCGCATGATGCGTCTCATTATGCAGCTTATGGAGTCCCACAGAACAACCCTGGTCGAGACTGCTCCGGATTTTGATCACTCGGACGAGAAGAAATAAATCAGGGGCAAAATGGGGAACGCTAAGCGCTGCTGAAGGGGCGGAAGGACGAGTTCGGCTTAGTCGTTCATGCTCCCATTCCTGCTGTCTCGTTGTTGGCTGCGATCAGGGCTGCGATGATGGCCTGCCTTGCCGGCAGGCCTGGCAGCTGCTACCATGCCTTCTTGGGAGTGCAACCCCGGAAATAGTACAAGGTTTACCGTACAACCTGTCGTGGTTTCAGCGGTTGGCGGTCAGTTGCACTGTAAGCCCCCCTGCAACCTTATCATGATGTTGGTAGGTAGCTTGAGCGCAATGGATGGTATGCGGAAGATGCTCCCGGAACTCTACACCTTGCTGCAAAGCTTCGCAGATGGGCGCGGTGTGGATATCAGAGAGTCAAATACCACCCCTATGGTGAACATGAGCATTTTCGAGCATAGCACATTCGACTCCTCCGAAGTAACGAAGCAGCTTCCTACCTCCGAATGTCAAGATCCTCCATTTACGAGGGCTGCTCCATTAACGGGACAACAGGCAGCCGAGGGTCCAACACCAATGCTTCGACTGGTGGCCTCCCTGACGGTTGTATTGGCATTGTTAGCCAGTGGAATGTTCCTCAAGTACATGGACAATGCTCCAGAATGGATCAATCAGCTAGTAGCCAGGAGCTTGAAAGTGAGGACCAAGACCGAGGGGAAAGTGCGCTTGAGTATGCTTTTCAGCTACCATACGGACCAATGGCTCAGCAGAGATCCCAGCAGCAAGGTGGGATCAGTCTGTACATCGCAACTTTACTAATGCACTATTTTATAATCATGCAATACATTGGCAGGTGTTTAGGTGCCCCCTCATAATACATATTGTCCATCGCCAGTTGAAAATCGTTATTATAACTGTGAGTGCTTTTTAGAATGCTGTCGGTTATAGGAGTGTGTCCCCAATTGCAGTGGTTGGGGTGTGGTGAGACGCTAGCTTGTTAGTTGGGCATCTATCCCCCCTGGACACCAGCAGCCCATCCCACTGGAGCATGAGCTTCTCAATGAAATTCATACTGCACTGCCATGTCAATTTAAAGTTTTGAATGATTTGACAGTTTTGAAGGTGTATTTTTATAATTTCAAGTTTAGCATTTGACGTTTACTTTCAGACAAATGTAGGTTGAACTTACACATTCGACAGTTTGAAATCCAGTTCAACCATTAACATATCTAAATGTTTCCTCTTGGACATGTTCTATTGATCAAGTGTCTCTTCTTAATACCATAATTGTTACATAGTTCTAGGATCTGCTATATATATCCATATGTGTTGACACCGTATCCATATGTGTTCAATTCTTATCATCAAAATACATACCGTGTGTGCATGTGCTGAGCGCCATAGCATAACGTCGTATAAATAATAATTATGGGACCAAAAGGGACCTGTCCAACCGTGATAGGAGGGGCTAAAACTGATGAACTGACCCCCAAACAATATTTTTACGGTAGGGGGGCCTGATAATTGACCTTGGAACACCTAAGGCATTTAATGATCAACATCATACGTGTGCATGTGCTTGGCGCCTAGTGTAGCAGCCCATATAGAAGAACCAAAGGCACTTTATCATCACCTTCATGAACCCCCTCTGCTTTGGAGGGAACATCTGATTCTGATTACAGATCATCATCAGATGGCAGATCATCATGTGATTCTGATGACAGATCATCATCTGGTTCTTGTGACAGATCATCATCTGATTCTGATGACAGATCATCATCTGGTTCTTGTGACAGATCATCATCTGATTCTGATGACAGATCATCATCTGGTTCTGATGACAGATCATCATCTGATTCTGATGACATATTATCTTCTGATTCTGATGACAGATCACCGTCTGATTCTGATGACAAATCATCATCTAGTTCTGATGACAGATCATCATCTGATTCTGATGACTGATCATCATCTGATTCTGATGACAGATCACCGTCTGATTCTGATGACAAATCATCATCTGGTTCTGATGACAGATCATCATCTGATTCTGATGACTGATCATCATCTGATTCTGATGACAGATCATCATCAGATGGCGAGTCTTCATCCTCCTCTGTCGTAGCATCCTCCGGATCTCATGGAACCATTGGCAGCTGTCGCTGGCACCACAGTGAGCTGCCCCTTGTCATCAATTCCGAGCACATCCCAGCACTTCCCAGCACTTCCCAGCACTCCCCAGCACTCCCCAGCACTTCCCAGAACTTCCCAGCACTCCCCAGCACTTCCCAGCACTCCCCAGCACTCCCCAGCACTTCCCAGCACTCCCCAGCACTTCCCAGCACTCCCCAGCACTTCCCAGCACTTCCCAGCACTCCCCAGCACTTCCCAGCATCAATTCATAGCCTTGGAACCTCGTCTTGTAAGGGTTTGCTTCCCAACAGTAACTAGGAACAGACCAGTCTGATCTACATCCACCACTAGACATGGAGCGACGTTGTCCTCGTGGATCCTAACCATGGTTTCGAAGAAGTTCAGTGCTCTCTTATGGAATCTCGTCTTGCAGGGGTTTGCTTCTGAACAGGAACAAGGAACATACCAGTCTGGTCTGCATTCACCGTTAGACATGGAGCGACGTCGTCCTCGTGGATCCTACCCATGGTTTCGAAGAAGTTCACTGCTCTCTTATGGAATCTCGTCTTGCAAGGGTTTGCTTCCCAACAGGAACAAGGAACATACCAGTCTAGTCTGCATTCACCATTAGACATGAAGGGATGCCGTCCTTGTGGATCCCACCCATGGCTTTGAAGAACTTCACTGCTCTCTCAGTGAAGAACTTGGCAGTTGAGGTTTCTGACTTAGGCGCTGGGTTTCGAGCAGGGTACTACTTAGCACGCGCGGCAGCGCGGTGCCTCGCTGCCTTTTTGAGCCCCTCTGCGCGTTTCGCGCAGTTTTTTCATCCCCCTGTGGGCGCAGCTCGCGCTTTTTGCGGTTTTTGCACTAAAAAGCGCTGACCAATGTGGCAAGAAGTAGTACCCTGGTTTCGAGAGCCTGCACCTGGGACTATGGCTGCTGCAAAACGGTTTGGCTGATTGGCGGGAGCGATAGTCGAACCAGGCGCAATTTGTTTCACAAAGTCCCATAGGGTCCGTTGGCCATGATGATGACGAGGGGCGAAACTTGGAGCATGATTCAGAATTGGCTGAACACCATGTAACTCTGCAATTAATTCAATTCCGGAAAGAGAAAGACGAAGACGAAGACCCACGCGAGCGGCTTTGAATTTGAATTTGGATTTGAAATCATAAAAAGTACAGCACACCTGCTTAGTACATTTCATGACTTATGTACAATCAAACTAGCCAGGTTCCCATGGCCACTATCCTAGAATCAGTTGCAACCAAGTACTAAGACTCTGGGTTGGCACTGTGAGCACTTAAACCACAACGGAAACGGAACACCCACCACCCACAACGGGAACGGAACACCCACCACCCACAACAGGAACGGAACACCTAATCCACCTAAACTGGGTGAAAGCTAGGCTAAATCACATAACCCACCTAAACTGGGTGAAAGCTAGGCTAAACCACATAACCCACCTAAACTGGGTGAAAGCTAGGCTAAACCACATAACCCACCTAAACTGGGTGAAAGCTAGGCTAAACCACATAACCCACCTAAACTGGGTGAAAGCTAGGCTAAACCACATAACCCACCTAAACTGGGTGAAAGCTATGCTAAACCATATAACCCACCTAAACTGGGTAAAAGCTAGGCTAAACCACCTAACCCACCTAACCTGTGACCAAGGGCTCCTAAATAATCCATCTGTACATCTGAACATCTGGTTTCGTCCCATAGTTTTCTTTTCTGCTAGGAGCAGCAGCTTCTAGGCGGCTCCCCTGGCCTGCTACCCTGCCAACCCTAAAGCAACGTAGTGCACCGAGAGCTGACAGAATCATTGTTCTAGCACTAATTAAATCTTGGGGCCTAGCCCAGTGGCTGGCTCATGGAGCTGCCTAGAAGCTGCTGCTCGTAGCGGAGAAGAAAAGCTATGTTCAGTCCCATTCATCTGCCACGATCTGGACAAGCCTATAAACTGCCTAATCCGCTTAGTTTGCCCCCTTGTTTCCTTGGGTGTCGCACGGGGGGACTTGTAATTGGCAGACGGTGAGCAATCCGTATTTTGCTGAAGAACCATGTAACATTTCACATTAATTTCAAATTCATGACTGGAGTACCCCGTGCCACTTATCCTCGCCCCTTCACGGCTCCCAAATAGATGATCGTCTTGGGACTCTCCACTGCTGCTCTTGTTCATAACAATTCAAATTCAAATTCGAATTCATGACTTGAGTACCCTGTGCCACTTATCTTCACCCCCTCACAGCTCCTGAACAGATGATCGTCTTAGGACTCTCCACTGCTGCTCTTGTTCACAAAAAATCAAGTTCAAATTCAAATTCATGACAGGAGTACCCTGTGCCACTTATCCTCACCTCCTCACGGCTCCTGGACAGGACGTTGTTTTAGTTTCGTTGTGGCCTAAAAATTGGTCGGAGCGAGGCGAGCGTTTAAAAACGATTGTCTTAGGACTGTCCACTGCTGCTCTTGTTCGTAACAATTCAAATTCAAATTCAGATTCAAATTCATTACTCCTCACCCCCTCACGGCTCCTTAACAGATGATCGTCTTAGGACTGTCCACCGCTGCCCTTGTTCTGCTGGGTTGGTTGGCACTATACTCAGTGGGAGAGACAAGCCTGTACTACGCATTCTGGGCTGCAGTTGATTCCGCTGGGCTGGACTACTCCTCTAATGAAGCGGACAGTTTGCCAGTGCGCGTTGTCTCTCTAGCTCTGAGTATTGGCGGCATGCTTGTGACAGCCTTGCTGCTCACCTTGGTGTCAGGTACGAAACATATATGAAGCAGACAGCTTGCCAGTGCGCGTTATCTTTCTGGCTCTGAGTATTGGCGGCATGCTTGTGACAGCCTTGCTGCGCACCTTGGTGTCAGGTACGCATTTGTTTTTTAAGAAAAACTTGATTGTGAAAGAAATAATTTATAGTGTTATTAGGATACCATCGAAGTTGATATCTCAGTGGCTATATATATATATATATATATATATATATATACTCATATCAAAGTTGCTAAATATATTTATAAATACATATATCTCAGTTGCTAAACAAATTTATAAATACATGTATCTCAGTGGCTAAATGTATATATATATACATATATATCAGTGGCTTAATAAGTAAATATATAAATACCTATATCTCAGCGGTATGGTACACTGTATTACGAGGCGTGAGGTTAAGGGGGCTAGCCTGTTTGCTTGCACTGGGGGCAACCACCAATAGGGGGTGGGGGGTGGGGTGGGAGGTGGGGGGCTGTCAACCCCCAGGAGGAGGGTTTGGGCCTGGTCCATATGTCTGTCTGCTTGCGACGATGGAGTCTCAGTAACTTGATTATCAACTCTACGGTTTAGCCTTCAGCTTTGAAAAGGGGGTTAAATACATAAGTCTATGGTACGCCTTATTACGAGGCGAGAGGTTGAGGGGGCCAGCTCGTTTGCTTGTACTGGGGCCAACCAGTGCTAAAAGAGGGTTATAGCTAGGGGTCAGCAATATGATATCATATGATATCATGTCATGTCATCATATGATATCATATGATGCCGGTGGTCTGACTATGTAACTTAGGCCTGGGCCATCATATCATGTGATATTAAATCATATGATTTTGTATGATATTATATGATATCATACTCGTCTTAGGTCAGCATCATATGATGTGCCGTTCCCTAGGTACAGCTATACAGGTGCAAGCTTCCTCGACCGCTTCCTGACATAAACCACTGCAACGTAGCTGCTGTTCATGTTTTTTTATTGTCAATGTGGAAACTGACAATATGTTTTCCTGGTATTTTTCTTTTTACTGCGGAAGACGGCGAGCAGCCGAATCACTGGCTGAAGCTGAGAACCAAGTTCAAGTTTAAGTGTAAACTGACACCCTGAAGGGTTTATTGGTCTCACAAGTTCATGTTGGACGGCATGTTGCGGGGCATGTAGTAAGAGCTGCACGTTCATTCGACTCCTCTTGGAGAGGACAACAGATTGCGGGGCATGCAGAATTGCCCCAGTGCAAGCAAACACAGAGTGATGTACAGAGTCACCTGTCCATTCAGAGTGATGTACAGAGTCATCTGCCCATTCAGAGTGATGTACTGAGTCATCTGCCCATTCAGAGTGATGTACGTAGTCATCTGCCCATTCATAGTGATGTACTGAGTCATCTGCCCATTCAGAGTGATGTACTGAGTCATCTGCCCATTCAGAGTGATGTACAGAGTCATCTGCCCATCAGACTGAGGCTTCTGCTTTGCAGCTTCCATTAGGGCTACCCCATCTCGACTGTCTGCATGTGAGGCATGTTGCAGGGCATGTAACAAAATGGGCCCTCACTACCTTGCAGAATCAATGGGGCAAAAAGTGGGTGTTGAATTCACCAGTGCCTCTTTTATATACAGTGCTTCCCGATATTGAGGTTGGACAAGTCCATTTAGCCTATTATGCTACGCCTCAACCGGCTAGACTGTAAAAAACAATTCTACCTCCCAACCTTGCAGAGTCAATTGACCGGCTAGACTGTAAAAACAATTCTACCTCCCAACCTTGCAGAGTCAATTGAACGGCTAGACTGTAAAAACAATTCTACCTCCCAGCCTTGCAGAGTCAATTGACCGGCTAGACTGTAAAAACAATTCTACCTCCCAGCCTCGCAGAGTCAATTGACCGGCTAGACTGTAAAAATAATTCTACCTCCCAGCCTTGCAGAGTCAATCGACCGGCTAGACTGTAAAAACAACCTACCTCCCAACCTTGCAGAGTCAATTGACCGGCTAGACTGTAAAAACAATTCTACCTCCCAACCTTGCTGAGTCAAATGACCGGCTAGACTGTAGAAACAATTCTACCTCCCAACCTTGCAGAGTCAATTGACCGGCTAGACTGTAAAAACAACCTACCTCCCAACCTTGCAGAGTCAATTGGGAAAAAAGTTGATGACCTGAAGAAAGGAAAGAGTGATGTCCTAGAGTCAGGACATGTCGTCATCATCGGATGGTCAGTGAAAGTGTTCTGCCTGCTAGAAGAGCTGTGCATGGGGAAAGAGACTTCAGGAGGGGTACCGGTGAGTGCTGATTTCTTGTATCGATGACAATGCAATGTAATGTGTAATCATCACCACCACCGACCCCACCACCACCACCATCATCAGCATCATCATCAGCAGCAGCAGCAGCACCACCACCACCACCACCACCACCAAAACTGTTCTACCTGCTAGAAGCGCTGTGCATGGGGATAGAGACTTCAGGAGGGGTACCGTTGAGTGCTGATTTCTTGTATCGATGACAATTCAATGTAATGTGTAATCATCACCACCACGGACCCCACCACCACCACCATCATCATTATCATCAGCATCATCATCAGCAGCACCACCACCAAAAGTGTTATACCTGCTAGAAGCGCTGTGCATGGGGAAAGAAACTTCAGGAGGTGTACCAGTGAGTGCTAATTTCTTGTATGTATGACAATGTAATTACATGACATGTAATGTAAGGCAAGGTAAGGTAAGGTATAATCCAGGCCAATAAGGGAAAAATGCTGATTTCTGGTATCAATGTCAATGTAATGATGTCTTATGTCGATGATAATGTAATGTAATGTAATATAATGTAATGTAATGTAATGTAATGTAATGTAAGGTAATGTAATGTGATGTAATGTAATGTAATGTAATGTAATGTAATGTAATGTAATGTAATGTAATGTATGATCCATGCCAATAAGGAAACATTGATACAAACGACAGATAGGGTACAATAATGATGTTTATATGTCTCCCTTAGCTTCGATAAGCCGCGGGCGCATTAGAAGTCGAGTGGGGTTGGCACCAAGGGAGGGGAAAAAATGGATAGAAGGAGTAGAAGAGTAGAAGAACGAAGATAGAAGAAGAAGAAGAACTGACAGGAGTATACTGATTCCCTTTTTTAGAAGACAGATGAGAAGGAGAAGTAAGCAAGAAGAAGAGAACGAAGAAGAAGAAGAAGATAGAAGAAGAAGAAAATTTCCCTTTTTTTTCCAGTTCCTCCGCTTTTATCCCGTTTCTTACTAGTTGTTCCCCTGTTTTGGCCCTCTTCGATCACGTCCCTGCTCTTACTGTTTTATTTATCCTCTTCGCTCCTTTCTCTCCTTTCCTTTAACCCTTTTCCTCCGAGCATTTTCCTTCTCCTCCATTCCTTTACGTTTATTCTGGTGCGTCCGGAGGTTTGTTCCCTCTCCCACTTTCGTCCTTCGCCCTATTTAGCTTTAGTCTTTGGTTTCCCTGACTACATCCTAACTTGTGTCCGTCTAATTTCTTATTCCCCCCCTCTCCCTGCCCCTCCCTCCTTCTTCTTTGTCCCCTTTTCCTTCGCCCTTGACCTTACTTTATGCTTGTCCTCTTTGACTCCTCTTTGCCTTTTACGCCGTTTTCTGTTCCACTCTTTGGTTCATTCCTCTCGTTTCTTCGTCTTTTCAGCTCTCTCTTTTTGCTCCTCCTCTTTTACCTAACTGCTTTTGTTGTTTCTCTATTTGCCCTCCCGTTCTTCCTTTGTTTTTCCTCCGTTGCCTTTTTTTTTTCTTTGCTTACGTTCTTCGCCTTCTTTCCCCCTCTATCTCTCTTTTCTTCGTCTTGGCCTTTTTTCCGTCTATTTTCGTGCAATACCGCGTTTCTTGTTGAGGCTTCCTTCCCGCGTTCCATTTATTTGTTTTCTTCTTCATTCCTACGTTGGTTCTTTTTTCCTTTTTTACTTTGCCGTTTAGCCGTCCCGTTAGTCCCCTTCTTGGCCCGATTCCTCCTCTTTTCATTCGGCTTCACCTGTCCATTCCTCTCTTTTGTGCCCTTACTTTAACTCTTCCCTCGTCGCCCCTCCTTCTTCCTTTCATTTATTTCCTCGTTCAGTTTTCGTCCCAGTTTTATGTTTGTTTTTTCTTAATTTGCTTCGTCTTTTCTTTCTTTTTCGTTTCATCCTCTTCCTCTGCCCCTTATTTCTGTAATTATTTCCTTCTATCAATTCGTTTCGTTCTTTCCGCCTTTTTCTTTTTTCCGTTAATGTTCCACCTAGGTTTATTCCTTGACCTTTGTCTGTTCTTAGCTAATGTTCTTCTTCTTTCTCTTTTTTTTTCTCTTGGTTCTCTTTCTCGTTCCCCTCTCATCGTATTCTTCTCTACCCCCTTGGCCCCGTTTTGCACGCGTCCCCCTATCCTCGTTGTCCTGGTCCCCCTTCCCCTTCTACTGTTTCTTTCTCATCTATCTCTCCTTTCCTCATCTAATCACGAGGGGACATCATCATCATCACTATCATCATCATCACTATCATCATCATCATCATCATCATCATCATCATCATCATCATCATCACCACCACCACCACCACCATCATCATCATCATTATCATCACCATCACCATCACCATCACCACCACCACCACCTCTACCACCACCAACACCACTGCAAGCAAACACTTATATCCCGCTATCCCTGCAGATTGTTATTGTCGCTGAGATGAAGAAGGAGGAGATGGAAGAACAAATCACTGTGCGGAACATCAACACGTATGGATCCACCATTATATGCCGAACAGGAGATCCCCTGCTGCGAGCGAACCTGAGCAAGGTTTCCTGTGAATACGCAAGGTGCGAGTTGCTGCTAATTTTGAGGGTCTTTGTCACCCTTGTATTTGCTTGGGAGCAGTTGAAAGGGTGCATTATGGGTGGGAGGGGTGCTGCAGGGGTGCAAGCCAAGCTGATCAAGGTTTCCTGTGAATACACAAGGTGCGAGTTGCTGCTAATTTGGAGGGTCTTCGTCACCCTTGTATTTTCTTGGAAGCAGTTGAAAGGGTGCATTATGGGTGGGAGGGGTGCTGCAGGGGTGCAAGCCAAGCTGATCAAGGTTTCCTGTGAAAACACAAGGTGTGCGTCGCTGCTAATTTGAAGGTTCTTCGGCACCATTGTATTGGCTTGGAAGCAGTTGCAAGGGTGCATTATGGGTGAGAGGGACGCCGCAGGGGTGCGAGCGAACCTGGGCAAGGTTTCCTGTGAATATGCAAGGTGTGTGTCGCTGCTAATTTGGAGGCTCTTTGGCACCCTTGTATTTTGCTTGGAAGCAGTTGGAAGGCATTATGGGTGCGAGGGGTGCTGCAGGGGTGCAAGCCAAGCTGATCAAAATTTCCTGTGAATACGCAAGGTGCGCGTCGCTGCTAATTTGGAGGGTCTTGAGCACCCTTTTTTTGGATTGAAAGGGTGCATTATGGGTTAGAGGGGTGCCGCATGGGTGCGAGCCAACCTGAGCAAGTTTTTCTGCAAATACGCGAGGTGCGCCTTTTTTGGGGTGGGGGTGGGGGGGTGGGGGGTAGGCGTATTCCGTTGGGGGTGGGAGGGGGTGGGGGGTGGGGGGGAATATTCTGTATTATTTCTGGTGCGACTTGTAATCATGATTTTGATGATTTGTTTAATATAATTTCTGCTGTTGCTCTTATCTTCTCCTGTGTTTCCTCCACCGCAGCTCCATCATAGTGCTTTCTACTCAACCGACCCCTGAGGAAAGCGATGCTCGCATGATGCATGTCGTGATGAACTTGCTTTCCATGCACTATGAGATGATGACGTTGACGAAGGGCACTGAGAAAGAGGGCGGCCTTAGTGTAAGTGGATCATAAGTTAGTGCTCAAATCGAAAAATAGTGTAAGTGGTATGATAAGTTAGTGCTACAAACGGAAAAATGGAATTGGTATGATAAGTTAGTGCTAGAATCGAAAAATGATTACTACCAGCATTGTAAAATGCAAATACCTAGGATATCCCCAAGGTCCCATTTCAAGAGGCGTAAAAATGCGAGTACAACATTGTAGGCGATCGATATATCATATGATAATCTTGGGAACTAGTATGGCATTGACACTGCTTATTTGGGGGATCATCGGCGCCCTTCTTATTTATTTATCTATTTATGTATCTATTTATTTATTTATCTATTTATGTATTTGCATATTTATTTATATATATATATTTATTTGTTTATTAATTAATTAATTAATTTGGCTTGAAAGGGTGTATTATGGGTGAACGGGGTGTCAAAAGGGTTCAGGGAAGGGTGCCGAAGACCCCCCTAAATTTGCAGTGTGAGGGGCCCAAAGCATAGGACCCCCTAAATTTGTGTGAGTGGCCCAAAGGGTGCCGATGACCCCCTAAATTTGGCCGGGGGTGCCCTGGCCGGGGGTGTCGGGGGGCCTGGGTCGGGGGTACGGGGTGCTGGGGCCGTGCCCTGGGGTTTGGGGCAGCGCTTACTGAAATCTTGGCGTAACGGGGGCTTGAAGCATTCGACGGAATGGCGTTCGTCGAACACAACACTGATTTTAGGCCGGACCCCCTGCTTCAAGGTGTGGGGGCGGAGCCCCCATATTCCCATTTGGGTCCTTCTCGACAAAAAAAAAAAATGAAGCCTGACCGTCCAGCCAAAGTCGTAACTACTTGCTTCGTATGTTCATCGTGCCACTTTCGTGCCCGTGCCAACACACTCCGCCGAGTTTCCGCTTGACGATTAATTGATTAATCGATGAAGAATGAATGAATGAATGAATGATGATGGTATAATGAATGAATGAATTAAGAAATGAGTGAAATACATTGTGCATCGCGTCATTAACTACGAGGTTGTTGACGAAAGGCGGCCACAGTGCAAGTGGAGGGAGAAGTGTACAAGGCAACGGATTCACATCACAATGAACTTGGCTGAATGTAACGAGTTAAGGACTGGATCGCATGCATGGAGGACACAATGAGATGCGTTGAATAATGGAATATTAATACATGGCACGAATGATGCAGAATGATACTGGATAATGAATAATCAATGAATCAATGAATCAGGCAGGAATGATGAATAAAGGGGTGGGGACCCGCGTGAACAGAACATACGTTCATATAACATATGTCATTCATACTATGATTTTTTCCTCGAAACGGATGTTCAATACGTAGGTAGAAACGTAAGAGTGTGTACAATCAAAACGTACAAAACGGCACGCTTCCGGCCTTCAGACCCCCCCTTTTTTTTTGCTTCTTGCTCGGTTCCAGTCAATATTGTGATTTAGAGAGCTCAATTGGAAAGGCGTCGGACCGCGGCGAGCACAAGATGCAGAAAATTAATCCGTTTAAGTGTACACTGTTGTTGGTTTAAAGTGTTGCCAACGTTTGAGTTTAGAGTAGCCAGATATCAGGCCATATATCATAGTAAAACTCTAGTGTAGTGTCACATAGCCGTCATTCCATTTGATCTCCCTAAGGGCCGGTGATGATTTTGGGCAAGGCCTAGTGCAATTTGACATGGCACTACTTTACTTGCAATAATCGTTATATTATTATACACGTATACAGTTATATACTATACCAACTGGCGTTGAATGGCACCCTTAGATTGGCACCGCGCTTCTTCTCCAAATTTGGGCGGGTGTACATAAAGCTGAGGGCCAACCTCTCCGTTGAAAGGGGGGGGGGAATGATCTACATAGCTGCCAACGCTGACCTTGCCGACAAAGTCTACGTTGATGAGGAGGTGGCCTTGGATGCCATGGGCCTTGAGGACTGAACCAGTAGCTGACTTAGGGAGCTGCCTAGAAGCTGCAACATACTCACATACTTCTGACACCTGTAGCAGACTCAGGAAGCTGCCTAGAAAGATGACTTGAGCCTAGTGCAACGTGAACGTGGTTACATAGACAGTATGTCAATATTATTGGCAGCGAATGGCTCCCTTAGATTAGCACCGCGCTTCTCAATCGACGCGCTTCAAGTCGTGATTTATGGTCTGAGATTTGGACAATCTAAACTTGTCCGATTGTTTTTTAGAGTTGATATGTGATGCCAATGAAATTAGCTACGCGGCAATAACTTTAAACCCATGTAAAAGTATTTTCTCGAGAAGTGTCTATTTTCCCTCGTACGTTTTCATACGTTCATACCCATACGTTCACATGTTTATACGTTTATACCCATACGTCCACATGTTAATACGTTTATACGGCATATACAAATCAAAATACACGTTTGCTTCCCAACCCTATGAATGAACGAATGAATGCATGCATGGACGAAATAATACCGGATATATTACTTGGATTTTTGTGCAGGGGCATATTGTGGCTGAGGTGTGCGGACAAGACCATGCAGAGCTCATTCGTCAAATGGCTCCAATGTACCCCGGAGCGAAGGAGAAAGTTCATTTCATGGAGACCACTGACTTGATCGCTCGTCTGATGGTCCAGGTAAATGCCTAGCTCTATCTGTGTGTGTGTGTTTGTCACAGTCCACGCTCCAGTAATGGAGACCACTCACTTGATTACTTGGCTGATGGTCCAGGTAAATGCCTATCTCCATCTATGTGTGTGTGTGTTACAGTCCATGTTCCAGTAATGGAGACCACTGACTTGATCGCGTGTCTGATGGTCCAGGTAAAGGCCTAGCTCCATCGTTGTGTATGTGTGTGTTACAGTCCATGCTCCATTCATGGAGACTATTGACTTGATCGTTTGTCTAATGGTCCAGGTAAATGTCTAGCTCTATCTGTGTGTGTGTTACACTCCATGTTCCAGGCATGATGACCACTCACTTGATTGCTCGTCTGATGGTCCAGGTAAAGGCCTAGCTCCATCTGTGTGTGTGTGTTACAGTCCATGTTCCAGTCATGATGGCCACTGACTTGATCGCTCGTCTGATGGTCCAGGTAAATGCCTTGCTATATCTGTGTGTGTATGTTACAGTCTAGGGGTAGCCAAATTGAAGAAGGATTGTTACAAGGTTCTATACGCCAGAAATTCAGTGTCTAACCGTCTGCAGAATACAATACTTCCCCCATGCGATAGACAAAGAAACCAGATATTGTGACAGGGTTCAAACTCAGACCGTTTGTAGACATGTCCAGGTCTCTACATCGGCAGTTTAAAGACTTGTGAATGTCAAATAGTATACTGGAGGTTATCCAGACGACTACGCATCAGCATCAGATGGTGCCTGCATCAGCATCAGCATCAGCAGATGGTGCCTGCATCAGCATCAGCATCAGCAGATGGTGCCTGCATCAGCATCAGCATCAGCATCAGCATCAGCATCAGCAGATGGTGCCTGCATCAGCATCAGCATCAGCAGATGGTGCCTGCATCAGCATCAGCATCAGCATCAGCAGATGGTGCCTGCATCAGCATCAGCATCAGTATCAGCAGATGGTGCCTGCATCAGCATCAGCATCAGCAGATGGTGCCTGCATCAGCATCAGCATCAGCAGATGGTGCCTGCATCAGCATCAGCATCAGCAGATGGTGCCTGCATCAGCATCAGCATCAGCAGATGGTGCCTGCATCAGCATCAGCATCAGCATCAGCAGATGGTGCCTGCATCAGCATCAGCATCAGCATCAGCAGATGGTGCCTGCATCAGCATCAGCATCAGCATCAGATGGTGCCTGCATCAGCATCAGCATCAGCATGGAGCAATCAGCTCAGCAGATGGTGCGCTGCATCAGCATCAGCATCAAGGCATCACAGCAATCAGCATCAGCATCAGCATCAGCAGATGGTGCCTGCATCAGCATCAACATCAGAAGATGGTGCCTGCATCAGCATCAGCATCAGCAGATGGAACCTGCATCAGCATCAGCATCAGCATACACATCAGCATCAGATGGTACCTGTGTGGGTTGTAGCAGGGCATTCATATCATGAAAGATATTTGTACCTCCCCCCCCCCCCCCCCCCCCCCCCCCACACACACACACACAAACACACACACCCATAATTACATTTGTTCACAATATAACATCCGTACTAATGACTTCTCCCCCTCTGCTTCCTCAGTGCGTGAGGTACCCCGATTTGACCCCCCCCCCCCCCCCCCCCCCCACACACACACAACAACACACACACACACACACACACACATACACACACATACATCCACAAACACACATACCCCACCCACCCACCCACCCACCCACCCACATTACCCCCCCCCCCCCCCCCCACACACACACACACACACACACACACACGCACATATAATTACATTTATTCGCAATAAACATCTGTACCAATGACTTCTCCCCTCTGCCTCCTCAGTGCGTGAGGTACCCCGATTTGGCAGATGTCCTGTCAGAGCTCGTCAGCTTCTTCGGAAACGAGTGCTACATTTGCGATGGGATTAATAGTGAGGAATTGTGCGGGAAAAGGTTTGGAGACCTGCAGCAATTCTACCCTGAGGCCATTCCTATTGGTGTGCAGAGCTTGGCCCTGAAGCGGATCGTCCTGAACCCCCCTGCGGATTATGTTATTGAATCTGGTAGGTGTCAGTGGGGTTGAGCTGGGGTGAGGTCGACGTTTAGGGCTAGGTGGGTGCGGGTGTGGGTTGGGTGTCATGAGGATGCATTGTCCTGAACCCCCCTGCGGATTATGTTATTGAATCTGGTAGGTGTCAGTGAGGTTGAGCTGGGGTGAGGTCGACGTTTAGGGCTGGGTGGGTGCGGGTGTGGGTTGGGAGGGTGGAGGGGTAGGGTGGGTTGGCCCTGAAGCGCATCGTCCTGAACCCCCTTCAGATTATGTTATTGAATCTGGTAGGTGTTAGTGATGATGATGATGATGATGATGATGATAATGATGATGATGGTGATGATGATGATGATTACATTTTCCTGGTGCCCTACTGGACTCCTAATGTGTCCTTGGCATGACGGAGTCTAGGGGGGATTACGGGCATCATGCACAAAGAAGAAAAGAAAAAGAAGAAAAACATTGAGTGGGGTTAGTGGGGTTGAGCTAGGGGGAGGTCGACGTTTAGGGCTGGGTGGGTGTGGGTAGGGTGGGTCGGGTGTCCGGAGGATTCATAGTCCTGAACCCCCCCTGCAGATTACGTTATTGAATCTGGTAGTTGTTAGTGGGTTAGAGGTTGCAATTTAGGGCTGGGTGTGTGTGGGTTGGGAGGGTTGAGGGGTAGGGTGGGTTGGGTGTCCTGAGGATTCATCGTCCTGACCCCCCCTGCACGTAATGGTATTGAATCTGGTAGGTGTTAGTGGGGTTGAGCTGGGTTGAGGTCGCCATTTAGGGCTGGGTGTGTGTGGGTTGGGAGGGTGGAGGGGTAGGGTGGGTTGGGTGTCCGGAGGATTCATTGTCCTGAACCCCCCCCTGCAGATTACGTCATTGAATCTGGCAGGTGTTGGTGGGGTTGAGGTGGGTTGAGGTCGACGTTTAGGGGTGGGTGTGTGTGGGTTGCGAGGGTGGAGGGGTAGGGTGGGTTGGGTGCCCGGATGATGCATCGTCCTGATCCCCCCTGCACGTAATGGTATTGAACCTGGTAGGTGTTACTGGGGGTGAGCCGGGAGTGAGGTCGGCGTTTAGGGCTGGGTGGGTGTGGGTTGCGTGCCCGGATGATGCATCGTCCTGATCCCCCCTGCACGTAATGGTATTGAACCTGGTAGGTGTTACTGGGGGTGAGCCGGGAGTGAGGTCGACGTATAGGGCTGGGTGGGTGTGGGTTGGGTGCCCGGATGAAACATCGTCCTGATCCCCCCTGCAGGTTATGATATTGAACCTGGTAGGTGTTACTGGGGGTGAGCCGGGGTTGAGATTGACGTTTAGGGCTGGGTGGGTTATACACTGAGGATATTAAAACATTAGAAATGGAAATTGAACCTGAATTGGTGGATAAAGACTCCAGCATCAAGTCACAACCACGCAGGGATTTTTGTTTCCGCTATACATCCTGATCGCTAGTTTTAACCCCGTTTTAGCGAAATTATTGCTATAATAAAGTAAAAAACAGGTTTTTTTGTTTGTGCCCTAGATGGCCCTAAAAAGCTACCAAAAGCTATACAAAGCTATAGAAAGCACCAAAACGCTGTCCCTGGAGGAGGCCTACAACCATAAAGCTAGGAAAAACCCACTTTCAGATTTGAAAACAAAATCACTGCAACCACGACCAACTAACTCGAACTTTGCTCTCCTCTCCTGTGTGACAGGGGATCACCTTGTCCTCGTTGCCGAAGATGAAAATCAACTGGCACCAGTTATGGACACGCCTGCCCGGCCGCAACCCAGCCCATGGTCGATCAGAAGCATCCGGAACAAAACGGTGTGTGCACTTCAGACAAGACCAATACGATAAATGCATGGCACTTGATGCATTGAGCATGCAGCAATGATTGATTGCATTGCATAAATGAATGCATGCATGGCACACAATGCATGGAGCATGCAGCAATGAATGCATGCAGCAATGGGATGAATGCATGGCACTCTATGCATGAAGTATGCAGCAATGAATGCATGCAGCAATGGGATGATCGCATGGCACTCTATGCATAAAGTATGCAGCAATGAATGCATGGCACTCTATGCATTAAGTATGCAGCAATGAATGCATGCAGCAATGGGATGAATGCATGGCACTCTATGCATGGAGTATGCAGCAATAAATACATGCAGCAATTGGATGAATACATGGCGGGGGGATTGTGGGGGCATTTCTGACTAGTTTAGCCGGACCCGCGCTTCGTCTTGAGTGACGGAATGCAGCGTCGCGTCGCACAAAAATAAAAACAGTGCCAGTCCAACTGCACACACAATTCCCACACACAATACACACATACACGCACAATACACACACACAATAAACACCCACACACAATACACACACCCACACACCCACAATACACACACACAAACGTGCTAGCCCTACTGCACACACAAGACACCCACCCACCCACACGCAATAAACACCCACACACAATACACACACACAAACGTGCTAGCCCTACTGCACACACAATACACACACAAACGTGCTAATCCTCCTCCACACACAATATGTCACCCCCCCTGCCGTGCGTTGAAGCTTTTTCTTCCTCAATGATGGTGATTACATTATTCCTGATGCCCTACTAGGCTCCAAATGTGCTTGCGGCTTGGCCGAGTTAAGGGTAGTCAATGCCTCCACCTCTAAGGACCATGGCAGGGAGCTTGTCTGCCGTGGTCAATAGGGGTAGTGGTGCACCAAAAACGCACCACACCAGCATGATGCTTCCTAGGTGAAGACTTCCACTTCCGTTTTGCTCCCTGGGCTTCCGTGGGTCTGCTTAGGAAGAGTGGATGCTTATGTTTACACCTCTGACTTCCTGCGACCCGTACTGCTGTAGCGCTGCCTTGTTCCTTACCAGGCTTTTATTGAAGATGCTACAAGTAGCTACTCGTAGCACAAGTGCAACATTACATATCTGCTGCGACTTGCGTTTGCGCTGCTGCTTGCGTCCTTGCTGCTGCTGCTTGCCTCCTTGATGCTGTTGCTTGCATTCTTGCTGCTGCTGCTTGCGTCCTTGGTGCTGCTGCTTGCGACCTTGCTGCTGCTACTGCATGCGTTCTTGCTGCTGCTGCTTGCCTCCTTGATGCTGTTGCTTGCATTCTTGCTGCTGCTGCTTGCGACCTTGCTGCTGCTGCATGCGTTCTTGCTGCTGCTGCTTGCGTCCTTGCTGCTACTGCTTGCCCCCTGGCTGCTGCTGCTTGCCTCCTTGATGCTGTTGCTTGCGTTCTTGCTGCTGCTGCTTGCGTCCTTGGTGTTGCTATATAAGGGGGGCTCTATATAAGGGGGGCTTTTATTGGGGGTAGGTATTTTGGGGGTGCTATGTTCAGGGACCGGCATATTATATGATGTAGACCAAATGTGAGTATGATATCATATGATATCATATGATATCATATGATATCATACAAAGTGCATCATATGATATTGTATATACATGGTTACTTTAGCCTAGTCAGACTGCCGGCATCATATGATATCATATTGCCGTTCCATAGCTACCTTGCAGCCTTGTAGGGGGGCTTTAATGGGTCAAGAAAGCTGCTAGTAGCACTAAAGGCTAATAGGAGCACCATTGTGCTACATGAAGACACTGGATCCTTTCCTTGAAATTCACCATGTTCCCTTACCCTTCCTCTCTGCCCTTATGGTCAGGATTCTTCTGCAAGACCGAAGGGGGGCACGTGCACTCCCTGTCGTACAACGTTCCAAGAAGACGTTAATGATAAAGTTCTCGCTTCCCAGATGTCCATGCAACACCGCAAGAGCTTAACAGCATGGCAGAAGAGCATCCGTCGCCACCACAGCATCTCACGAGGCCTAGGCAGCAGCCGTGATATTAACCGCAGAGATGGCGTGACCCCCTCAAAGTCGGTGCGTGAGGGCGACGGGTGCGAAAGCACGTCCTCTTCTTCTGGTCGGCACTGGGGGGAGGGTGAAAATGAACCCCCGCGTAGGAGACGTGCCACCCACCGCGCCCTTCGGAGACACAGCCTCGAAAAATTCGAGATTGAGGAGGATAAATATGAAGAAGAGCATGAGGCGGAGGATGAGGAGGAGTCAGATGCAGAGCCGCGCAAAAGGATAACACCAAACTCCAGAGTCAATGGACTCCCTGGCCTGGAGAGGTCGAGCGGGTTGGGCAGGGGGGGAGGGATGGGCAGCGAAAACAATGCCAACCCAAATAGAATTGTCTTCGAGTCATGTGCCAGCACTGCCTCTCGTGCGTCCGCTGCCATCTCCGAGATCCATCGACGTGCTCAGGCGACAGGCGCAGGCCTCTCTTCCCTTCCGTCGGGGGAAAGAAGCCTCCTTCGATCGACAGCTGTCGTGTGTCGTACCGTGGAAGACCCCGTTGCCCAGATCAACGACCTGTGGTTTCACAACAAAAAGAAGAAATCCGGCGAAATCTCCACCAGGCCAAGCTTCTCAAGGGCTGTCACGCTCGACACCAGACCATCGGCCGCTCAATCTGCCAACTCCGAAGCGTGCACACCACTGGCCGACGTTCAGCAGTCGGTCGCTAGGCAGGGGTCAAAAGGTATCCCTCTGGGCCGGGCACTGAAGAATTCCCCCTTCCGCTCGTTCCGACATGTCGAGCGATCTGGCGCCACCTCCCTCTTAAATAGGTGCCTCAGCGACGTAAAGCCGTCTTTTCCGCATTCAGAAGTTTTCGCAACCAGAAGTTTTCGCAACCAGAAGCTTGAAGTCCTGCCCCCCCCTGCTTGGCGTCCAGGCTATGCTACATGCACAGCCAACCCATTCCATTTTGCCCCAATATGCCCCCTGAGGTCGTCACTGGTGTCCTTTGCAGGCCACTTCCTGCTATGTGGATGGCGACGCGGCATGGTGGGTATCACATGACCTGGCATATTTTCCATTCTTGTACACTTGTATGCATGTGTGTATGTATGTATGTAAGTATGCATTTGCATGTGCATGATGTATCAACCCGAGGACGCATAGGGCACTATCTATAAGTATTATAAATATATACAAGGCTGTTGCAAGTAGCACCTTCAGACCCTCCCCAAATGAACTGACCCCACTTGTGCCCATCTTTTGACCAGCATTCATTACATCCATAAAAACAAAAAACTGCATCCTCCAAATTTCAAAACTTCGATTTGAAATGTAAAAAATAAAAATAAAAAGCCTGCCCACGCCTTCCCCTGCAGGTTGGCGTCATCAAAGTGCTTGATGACTTTATCACCGCTCCCAGTGAGCTCTGGCTTTACAGCGAAGTGCCCCTGGCAAGTCGAAAACATCTTTTGGAGCAGGTATGGCGCAAAATAAATAAATGGGCCAGTCGAGCAGGTATGGTGCAAGATGGGCCAGTCGAAATCATCTTTTGGAGCAGGTGTGGTGCAAAATAAATGAATCAATAAATAAATAGCACGCCTTATTACGAGGCGTGAGGTTGAGAAACCACTGTAGGAATGGTGCTAACTGTCTGCTGTATTGTGTGTTCTGAGTTTGATGGTAGCCTACTCGCTTGATGGTTTTGATGGTAGCCTTATTATTAGTTTTTTTATTAGTAGTAGTATAAGTATTAGTATTATAATTAGTTTAAGTATTAGTAGTATTAGTATTACATTATTGGCGGAGCCCCCTCTTCAAGGGGGCGGGAGCCCCCATGTTCACCCATTTGTCCGTCCAACCGAAAGAAATTCTTGAAGCCTGACACGTCATCCAACGGTCGCGTAACTAACTCGCTTCGGTCAGCTCCATCGTTGCCACCTTTCTTTCCGTTGCCAACACACTCCGCCAATTGTCCGCGTCGCTTGCGACGCTGCATAGGACTTGTTCAAATGATTTGTTAGATGGAAGCCTATTCAGCCTTACCCTTGGACTGCAACATACATACACTTGATTTGCTTGCACTGGGGCCAACCACACATACGTACACTTGGTTTGTTTGCACTGGGGCCAACCGCAGCAGGTATGGTGCTAACTGTCTGCTGTATTGCGTGTTTTGAGTTTGATGGTAGCCATTTCGCTTGATTCGTTTGATGGAAGCCTATTCAACCTTACCAGGGATCTTTTTTCAAATCTGGAAGTGTCTTTTTCTGGCTGTAAGGTTATATGCCTCCTCCAGGGACAGTGTGTTTCAGGGTACTTCCAAGCGCGCGCTTTTGCGCGCTGGCGAGCTGCCTTTTTTAGCCCCACTGCACGTTTCGCGCCGTTTTTTGCAACCCCCTGAGGGCGCAGCAAGCAATTTGTGCGCTTTTTGCACTACAAAGCGCAGTTTTTTTGTTTTCAAGTGCGCTAAAGCGCTGGCCAATTTGGTCAAAGGAAGTATCCTGGTGTGTTTATAGCTTTTTAGGGGCCCTAATAGCCATTAAGAGCTGTATATAAGGAATCTTCATAGCGGCAATTTGGACCAAAACAGGGTCCAAAGTAGCGATCGCTATATCTATTGGGGGGGGGATCTCTGAACCTTACCCCTGGACTGCAACATACATACACTTGCATAGGCAGAACAAAACACGGTTAGCAGTGCAAGGTGAGCCTAGCAATGGTGAGTGGTTCCTGAGGTGGAAAACAAGGGCAGTTGGCTTGGCACCAGAGAACATGGTTAGCAGTGCAAGGTGAGCCTAGCAATGGTGAATGGTTCCTGATGTGGAAAAGAAGGGCAGTTGGCTTGGCACCAGAGAACATGGTTAGCAGTGCAAGGTGAGCCTAGCAATGGTGAATGGTTCCTGATGTGGAAAAGAAGGGCAGTTGGCTTGGCACCAGAGAACATGGTTAGCAGTGCAAGGTGAGCCTAGCAATGGTGAGTGGTTCCTGAGGTGGAAAAGAAGGGCAGTTGGCTTGGCACCAGAGAACATGGTTAGCAGGGCAAGGTGAGCCTAGCACTGGTGAGTGGTTCCTGAGGTGAAAAACAAGGGCAGTTGGCTTGGCACCAGAGAAGACGGTGAGCAGGGCAAGGTGAGCCTAACAAAGCTGAGTGGTACCTGAGGTGCTCGTGTTGATAAGACATTGCCTAAGTCCTCTGCTGCACTATAAATAAATACAACATAGTACGCCTTATTACGAGGCGTGAGGTTGGGAGGGCCAGCCCGTTTGCTTGCATTGGGGCCAACCACATGATGATGATGATGGTGATGATGATGTTAGTGATGGTGATGATGATGATGATGATGATGATGATGATGACGACGACGACGACGACGACGACCCCCCCCCCCCCCCCCCCCCCCCCCCACACACACACACACACACACACAATCAACTTACCCCCCTACCCCCCCCACCCCCACCCCCATCCCCACCACAGGACTGTTTGAAATCACTCAATGGTGTCCGACCCTTATAAGGGGTATACTTCCTTCCCTATCAAACTTACCTTAACCAACCCACCTCCCTCCCTCCACATACTGGGATGGTTTGAAGGACAGCATATGGTTGCATACCGCTAGCCCGGTCTCTCGAGAATCATGAACCATCAATCAATCAATCAATCAACATCAACCACCACCACACACGCACACACACACTCCACCCAAAACGCTAACACACATGCCCCCCTCCCCCCCCCCCCCCCCCCCCCCCCCCCCCCACACACACACACACATGCACCCCACCCCTTCACCCCACCTCACCCCCTCTACCCTCCTCTACCCTCTCGACCCACCACCACTACCACCACTCAACCTCAACCCACCACCACCACCACCACCGCTGCAGGCTGGTCTTCATCTGGATTTGTACGGCCATGCCCCCCACCCTACCCCACCTCCATCTACCCTACCCTCTCCAACCAGCTAACCTCGACCCACCACCACCACCTCCTCCCTACTCTACCCTCTACCCCACCCCCCTCTACCCTCTCTAACCACTCAACCTTAACCCACCACCACCACCTCAACCCCCCTATACCCTCTCCAACCACCCAACCTTAACCCACCACCACCACCACCACCGCTGCAGGCTGGCCTTCATCTGGATTCGAAAGGCCGTTCACAGTGCCTCAAGCGATTGACTATTGTGTTCCACAAGAGTACCCTGGAGGGCAGCCTTCTCAACAAGGGACAGATGAAAAAGCTGCCACTTGAAAAGTTTAAGGCCATCATGGTGATGGCTGACGAGTTCTGCGGTGCAGGTGATTATTATTGTTATTGTTTTTAGTAGTAGGCCCAAAATGGAGTGAGGCCCAAAATGTTTCAATTGAGGCTGTGCAGCTCTGACCTAGACTTAGGACACCCACGAAATGTAAATAATCAGTGTTTTTGGGGTCCGTACTCAACTGTACTGCCTGTGTACTACCTTCCAAGACCTTCTGTAATAACTACTGGCAGGGAAAGACGTTACACAACATTTGTACCCAGTGTTCTTTTTAAATGGCTTGTTTCGGTCGCGATAGGCTCCGTATCACATCATGCGTAAAACCTGTATCGACTTAGGGAACCCCATAGTAACAAATTAGCATGTTTCACATGACCTGGTTCCCACCATTTGAGAAAACCCAAATCCGAGTATTTATATGTTGAACTGATGTGGTTGGGCAACTTATTGGCAAACAACTTTTTTGTTTTGACTTAAGGGCATAGGCTCAATCCATCTGTATCACTCAGGGTCTGACTTAGGCACCTTTGGAGATAGTAGTAGTAGTAGTAGTAGTAGTAGTAGTAGTAGTAATGTCAGTATTATTATTATTAGTGGTAGTATTATTACTTTGTTCAAATGGTGATGGCAGACAAGTTCTGATGAGCAGGTGGCGACAATGATGATGATGATGATGATGATGATGGTGATGATGATGATGATGATGATGATGATGATGATAATGCCGGTGGTGATGGTGATGATGGTGCTGATGATGATGATGATGATGATGATGATGATAATGCCGGTGGTGATGGTGATGATGGTGATGATGATGATGATGATGATGATGATGATGTTGATGATGATGCTGCTGATGATGATAATGCCGGTGATGATGGTGATGATGATGATGACGATTATTATTATTATTATTATTATTATTATTATTATTATTATTATTATTATTATCATTATTATTATTATTATTATTATTATTATTATTA
This sequence comes from Chlamydomonas sp. ICE-L, assembly GCA_013435795.1. Classification (NCBI taxonomy): domain Eukaryota; kingdom Viridiplantae; phylum Chlorophyta; class Chlorophyceae; order Chlamydomonadales; family Chlamydomonadaceae; genus Chlamydomonas; species Chlamydomonas sp. ICE-L. Next base: position 20,573,068 of record JACBWV010000610.1, on the reverse strand, counting down.
TAACATTTTGACTGGAGCCCTACTGGACTCCAAATTGCACGGAGTCAAAGGAGACTTATGACCATCACGAAACATGTCTGTGCAAATCTGCCTGGTGAACGTTTCTTCGATTTTCCTTCAGATGGATGGTCAACTGGGGTCACCGTCGGGGGTTGGTTGGTTGGGGGGGGTGTGGGTTGTGGGTGTTGGCGGTTTGGGCGGGGGTTGTTTGTGGGGGTGGGGTTGTGGGTGGGTGGGGGGTGTTGGGGTGTGGGTGGGGTGGGTGTGGGTTGTGGGGTTGTGGGGGGGGGGGGGGGGTTGTTGTTGGGGTGTTTTGTTTGTGGGGGGGGTGGGGTGGGTGTGGTTGTGTTTTGCGTGTGGGTTGGGTGGGTGGGGGGGTTTGGTGGGTTTTGTGGTGGGGTGGTGTTGTGGTGTGTGGGTTGGGGGGTGGTGGGGGTTGGTTGTGGGTTGGGGGTGGGTGTGTGGTGGTGTGTTGTGTTGGTGTGGTTTGTGGGGGTGGGGGGGGGGTGGGTTGGGTGGGTGGGGGGGTTTGGTTGTTTGTTGGGGGGGGGGGGTGTGGGGGGTGGGGTTGGTTTTGGTGTTGTGGTGGTTTGGATGTTTTGGCTTGGGGGTTGGGTGGGGGGGGTGGGTGGGGGGGGGTGGGGCAGGGATTTTTCCCGCTCTATTTTCCGCGATGGCTAGTTTTGACCCCGTTTTAGCAAAATTATCGCTTTAACAAAATGGAACTAGAAAGCTACAAAAAACTATAAAAGCTGTACAAATCACTAACACGCTGTCCCTGGAGGAGGCCTAAAACCATAAAGCTATAAAAAAAACACTTTCAGATTTGAAACAAATCACTGTTGACCATGCTAACATCTGTTTGCATATCATCCTAAGGTCATCTTATGCATAGGGAACGGCAAATCATATGATGTTGGCCAAAGACGAGTATATCATATGATATCATACAAAAATCATATGATTTAATATCATGTAATATGATGCCCCAGGCCAAAGTTACCTAGTCAGACCCCCGGCATCATATGATATCATATGATGACATGATATAATATGATATCATATTGCCGATCCCTACTTATGCATGTCAGTTAGCATATGGTTGGTTGCATATCGCTGTTTTTTTCAAGGACGCCTCGCCATTCAGTCGCAATTTCGTGCACCAACACATCCAACAGCAACACCAACAGTGCCCTCTACCCTCCCCTACTACTTTCAGGTGGATTTTCAACTGGGGTCAGCTCAGCTCCAACCCCCCCCCCACCACCACCACCACCACCAACATAAGTGCCACCATTACTACCAACAGTGCCACCATCACCTACACCCCAACACACCACCACCACCCCCACACACCAACACCACCACCAACAGTGCCCTCTACCCTCCTCCACTTCTTTCAGGTGGACTGTCAACTAGGATCAGCTCAGCTTCACCCCCACCACCACCACCAACAACAACAACACCAACAACAACGCCAACAACAACAACACCAACACCAACACCAACACCACCAACACCAACACCAACACCACCAACACCCCCCCCCACACACACACCACCACCACCACCACCAACACCACCAACACCAACAACAACAACAACAACAACAACAACAACAACAACAACAACAACAACAACAACAACAACAACAGTGCCACCATTATACTAGTATACTACCAACACTGCCACCATCACCTACACCACCACCACCACCTGCAGGTGTATGGTCAACTGGGGTCAGCTCAGCTCCCCACCATCCCCACCACTACCACCACCACCACCAACAGTTCCATCTGACCTCCTCTACTTCCTTCAGGTGGATGGTCAACTGGAATCACCCCCGGACCTCTGAACCTGGCTAGCATATCAGGCAATGAGTCTAAAAGGGACTCTAGCTGCTTGTCAACAGTGTTCTTACTGAGGATGGTGCAGCTTGAGAAGCTGCAGGGAGTGCAAGTGACTAACACAAGCAATGTATTGCATCAGGTAATGAGCTGTTACGGCAGTGGGTGGGTTATGCCAGTGGGTGGGTGGGTTACGGCAGTGGGTGGGTTATGCCAGTGCAGGGAGTGCAAGTGACTAACACAAGCAATGTATTGCATCAGGTGATGAGCTGTTACGACAGTGGGTGGGTTATGCCAGTGGGTGGGTGGGTTACGGCAGTGGGTGGGTGGGTCACGACAGTGGATGGGTTATGCCAGTGGGTGGGTGGGTGGGTGGGTGGGTTATGACAGTGGATGGGTTATGGCAGTGGGTGGGTGGGTTATGGCAGTGGGTGGGTGGGTTACGACAGTGGATGGGTTATGCGAGTGGGTGGGTGGGTGGGTTATGACAGTGGATGGGTTATGCCAGTGGGTGGGTGGGTTACGGCAGTGGGTGGGTGGGTTACGACAGTGGATGGGTTATGCCAGTGGGTGGGTGGGTGGGTGGGTGGGTGGGTGGGTTACGACAGTGGATGGGTTATGGCAGTGGGTGGGTGGGTTATGGCAGTGGGTGGGTGGGTTACGACAGTGGATGGGTTATGCGAGTGGGTGGGTGGGTGGGTTATGACAGTGGATGGGTTATGCCAGTGGGTGGGTGGGTTACGACAGTGGATGGGTTATGCCAGTGGGTGGGTGGGTGGGTGGGTTATGCCAGTGGGTGGGTGGGTGGGTGGGTTATGACAGTGGATGGGTTATGCCAGTGGGTGGGTGGGTTACGATAGTGGGTGGGTTACGACAGTGGATGGGTTATGCCAGTGGGTGGGTGGGTGGGTGGGTTACGGCAGTGGGTGGGTGGGTTACGACAGTCTATGTGGTCTTCTGCAAATATTGAACACAGAAGTATGTAGCCTTGTGCAAGTTTGCGGCTCTGTTTACAAGGAGGGATGTGTGGGTGGGATGTGTAGGGGTGGGGGGGGGGAGTCTAAGAGGGACTCTAGCTGCTTGTCAACAGTGTTCCTACTGAGGATGGTGCAGCTGGAGAAGCTGCAGGGAGTGACGACCACAAGCGGTTTATTGCATCAGGTGATGAGCTGCTACGACAGTGGGTGTGTGGGTGGGTTACGGCAGTGGGTGGGTGGGTTACGGAAGTTGGCGGGTGGATAACAGCAGTGAGTAGGTGGATTACAGCAGTGAGTAGGTGGATTACAGCAGTGAGTAGGTGGATTACAGCAGTGAGTAGGTGGATTACAGCAGTGAGTAGGTGGATTACAGCAGTGAGTAGGTGGATTACAGCAGTGAGTAGGTGGATTACAGCAGTGAGTAGGTGGATTACAGCAGTGAGTAGGTGGATTACAGCAGTGAGTAGGTGGATTACAGCAGTGAGTAGGTGGATTACAGCAGTGAGTAGGTGGATTACAGCAGTGATTAGGTGGATTACAGCAGTGAGTAGGTGGATTACAGCGGTGAGTAGGTGGATTACAGCAGTGAGTAGGTGGATTACAGCAGTGAGTAGGTGGATTACAGCAGTGAGTGGGTTCTGGCAGTCAATGAGGTCTTCTGCAAAGATCGGACACAGAAGTTTGTATTTGTTTTCAGTCAAAAATTAAAGGGTTGGCCAAATAGGGTAAAGGGACTTTCCCAACGGTGACAGGAAGGGCTTCAAAGAAAAAGCATGTGGCCCAGTTAAGTTAATGGCTTTGTTTACAAAGAGGGGCGGGGTAGAGTGGCATTTGTGTGGGTGGTGGGCAGGCATGTAGAATGGATGTTAGTCCCCCCCCCCCCCCCCACACACACACACAACTATTTTGGCACATTTTGATTCATGTTTATGGCTTTGTTCACAGAGAGGGGCGGGGTAGAGTGACATTTGTGTGGGTGGTGGGCGGGCATGTAGAATGGATGTTAGTCCCCCCCTCCTCCCCCCCCCCCCCCCCACACACACACAACTATTTGGCACGTTTTGATTCATGTTTATGGCTTTGTTTACAAAGAGGGGCGGTGTGAAGTAGAATTTGTGTGGGTGGGGTGGGTGGGCATGTAGAATATATGTAAGTCCCCCTCCCACACACATGCACACGCACGCACACACACACACTCAAACAGTCACACTCACACACACACACACAAACACACACACATTTGGATTCATGCTGATGACCAATTGAAAGCGCCTTCATCTGCTTCTGCAAGCGTTGGTAACCTGATCCAACTCAGTTTACTTGCATCTTTGTACAGGCTTTCCCTCCACCACCTTCAGAGTACGGTGATTATAATTCTAACAATTCTGATTTCGATACTGATTTTGATTCTGACCTCACCACTCATTTTCCTTCATTTTGACTCATTTTCCATCCACCACTCGCATCCTTGTTCGGGATTTCCCTCCACCACCTTCAGAGTATGGTGATTCTGATTCTGATGATTCCGATAATGATAATGATTCTGATGACCCCACCGCTGATCAGTGCACCACCGATCAGTCTTTGTCTGCTTGTGTTGGCTTCAGTCGCCTGATCTAAGTCTTCTCCCTCACATCTTCGTACAGGATTTCCCTCCACCAGCGCCGGAGTACGGTGATTTTGATACTGATGCTTTTGATTTCGATACTGATTTTGGTTCTGACCCCACCGCTGAACAGTGCATTGCTGAGTCTTTGCCTGCTTGTATTAGCTTCACTCGCCTGATCTAACTCATTGTCCTTCTTTTTGACTCATTTTCCATCCACCACTTGCATCCTTGTTCAGGATTTTCCTCCACCAGCATCACAGTCTGGTGATTCTGATTCTGATTCTGATGATCCCAATAATGATTCTGATTCTGACCCAACCGCTGATAAGTACACCGCAGATCAGATTTTGTCTGCTTGTGTTTGCTGCAGCCGCCTGATCTAACTCATTTTCCTCACATCATTGTACAGGTTTCCCACCACCACCGTCAGAGTATGGTGATTCTAATTTTGATGACTCTGACAATTTTCATGATTCTGATTTCGATACTGATTCTGATTCTGACCCCACCACTGATCAGTGCACTGCTCAGTCTTTGCCTGCTTGTGTTAGCTTCAGTCGTCTGAACTAACTCATTTCCCTCACATCATTGTACAGGATTTTCCTCCACCACCATCAGAGTCTGGTGATTCTGATAACGATACTGATTCGGGTTCAGACCCCACCGCTGATCAGTGCACTGCAGAGTTTTGTCTGCTTCTGTTAGCTTCAGTCGTCTGAGCTAACTCATTGTCCTTCTTTTTGACTCATTTTCTATCCACCACTCGCATCCTTATTCAGGATTTCGCTCGTCCCCCACCACTGTCAGAGTCTGGAGATTCTGGTGACTGTACCGCTGATCATTGCATAGCAGATATGCTCGAGCTGAAGGAGAAGTGTGGAGTGGTGGCTGAGGTGTGTATGGGATGTATAAGTATGTTGATTCTGGTGACTGTACCGCTGATCAGTGCATAGCAGTATTGCTCGAACTGAAGGAGAAGTGCGGAGTGGTAGCTGAGGTGTGTATGGGATGTATGGGACTTGTTGATTCTAGCCTTGTGTTCTAGCTGCCCTTAAACTGTGATTCATAGTAACATCATGTAGAGTAACATCATATAGAGTAACATGCAATTCATAGTAACATCATATAGAGTAACATCAAATAGAGTAACATCATAGTATGGGATGTATGGGATTGATCTTAGCCTTGTGTTCTAGTTAACTCCGAAATGCGATTCATAGTATGGTCATTGTATTGAATTTTTTATCATCTCGGTCAGGGTACTTCCAAGCGCGCGCTTTTGCGCGCTGGCGCGCTGCCTTCTTGAGCCCCACTGCGCGTTTCGCACAGTTTTTTGCAACCCCCTGTGGGCGCAGCAAGCAATTTTTGCGCTTTTTGCACTACAAATCGCAGTTTTTTGTTTTCAAGTGCGCTAAAGCGCTGGCCAATTTGGTCAATGAAAGTACCCTGATCTCGGTGTGTCAGCAAGGGATCTGTCCTACCAATTTTGGGTAGCTCAATGCCCTTTTTCTTGTCGCCTGGCGGCCTAATCGAAGAAGTAAGGAACAGCTATAGTCAGTGTCCGCCCCCTCCGTTTGCCAAACCAATTCATTTAATTTATGTGAAATCTATGTGAAAAACATAGATTAACTCTAATAGAAAAACTCTAATAGAAAAACATTAATTACTTAGCGAATTAACTCTAATAGAAAAACATTAATTAATTCATTCTAGTAGACTTAGCGAATTAACTCTAATAGAAAAACATTTATTAATTCATTTACCAATTCAAGGCGAAACTAAATTCTGTGAAATCCACTTCTGTGGTCTGTGATACATGTAGAAAGAGATGTTTTTTTTTATATTTGTGGGTTTATATGGATAAGAGATGGGTTTATTTATTCATATGGGTTTATTCATTTATATGGGTTCATATGGATAAGAGATGGGTTTATTTATTTATGGAGGTGTATCAATTTAGATGGGTTTATATAGATAGGATATGGGTTTATTCATTTATATGGGTTCATATGGATAAGATATGGGTGTATTCATTTATATGGGTTCATATGGATAAGATATGGGTGTATTAATTTATATGGTTTTATTCATTCATCTGTGTTCATATGGAAGAGATGTGGGTTTGTTTATTTATATGGGTTAATTCATTTATATGGATAAGAGGTGGGTACGATATGGGTTTATTTATTTATATGGGTTTATTTATTTATATGGGTTTATGTAGTTATATGGGTTTATTTACTGTGGTCTGTGACACATGTAGATAGAGATGGGTTTATTTCAGCATCGCACGAATCTCATATCAAGCCAAGTTAATTAATAATAATAAAAACATGTCAAGTTAATTAATTATTTAGTTGCATTATAATTTCATAAAGCAAATATATATTTGCTTGCACTGGGGCCAACCACCAATAGGGGGAGGAGTTTACAGCGTGAAAAACTGTTTCTGCATGCCTCCATGTGCGCAGCTCCTTGATCCCAAGACCGTCAGCCTGGTGAAAGGAATGTCAGGCAACATCAACAGGTGAGGGGGGTGGGGTAAGGGGGGTGGGTGGGGTGAGGGGTATGTGTGGGGGGGGGGAGGTCGAGGAGAGTATGTGGGTGGGGGGGGGGGGGGGGGGGGGGAGGTCAGGGAGAGTATGTGGGTAGGGTGGGGGGGGGCTGCCTGGTGAAAGGAATGTCAGGCAACATCAACAGGTGAGGGGGGTGGGGGGGGGGGGGGGAGGATTGTGTGTGTCTGTGTGGGGGGGGAGGGAGGTCAGGGAGAGTATGTGGGTGGGTTGGGGTGAGGAGTGGGGTCGGTGTGTTTGTGTCTGTGTGTGGAAGGGTGTGTGTGTGTGTGGGGGGGGGGGGGGGGGGGGGGGGTCCTAGGTGGTGAAAGGAATGTCAGGCAGCATCAACAGGTGAGGGGATTGGTTGGGGTCCGTGGGTGGGTTGGGGTTGGGGGGGGGAGGTCGGGGAGAGTATGTATGGGGGGGACTGGGTGGTGAAAGGAATATCAGGCAACACTAACAGGTGAGGGGAGGGGGGGCTGTGTGTGTGTGTGGGGGGGGGGGGGGGGGGGGGGGGTATGTGTGGGGGGGAATGTATGGGTGTGAGTTTGTGTGTGTGGGGGGGGAGGGGGGCTGTGGGGATGGAGCTAGCGGGGGCCCAAAGCTAGCAGGACCAGCCTGTAGGCTCACTGCAAGACACCTACTACAGGACCCGATATCTCCTCATGTGTCACCTCTGCATCATTCCTTGCTGGAGCTGGGGCCGGGGGAGTTGGTGCTGGTGCAAGCGCTGTTTTCGCTGTTCATGTTCTTAGCTGGCTCAGAGCTGGCCGGGGGAGTTGGTGCTAGTGCAAGCGCTGTTTTCGCTGTTCATGTTCTTAGCTGGCTCAGAGCTGCCGGGGGAGTTGGTGCTAGTGCAAGCGCTGTTTTCGCTGCTCATGTTCTTAGCTGGCTCAGAGCTAGCGGGACCAGCCTGAGGGCTCACCACAATACACTCACCCAATATCTCCTCATTTGTCACAGCTGCCTGTATGTAAGTCAGTTACACTCCAGGGGTAGGCCAGATAGGCTAAACAGAATCGCCCAACCGTGATAGGAAGGGCTAAAAATAAAAAGCATTGATGGACTGAACCCCAAACGATCGTTTTGCCAACGGGGGGCCTGAGTTCGTGCTACAGTGATCATTTAATTCTGCCTGCCCCACTACGTGCTGGGGCTGGGGCTGGGGGAGTTGGTGCTAGTGCTGGCGCTACTATCATTGTTCCTGTTCTTAGTTGACTCAAATCTAAAAGGGAACAAGTTCTACGCTGCGTCGCATGCGACGCTACAAATTGGCGGAGAATGTTCGCGATGGAGCGACAGGTGGCAACAGAAGCAAGTTAGTTACGAGCCAGTTGGCTGACGTGTCAGGCTTCGCCTCGGGGGGGCGGTCGGACTGACGGACAAATGGGTAACCTTGGGGGCTCCCGCCCCCCAGAAGGGGGGGCTCCGCCAGCAATTTGTTGTTGGCTCTTTACAATACACTTTCCTACTCTCCCCTTCTCGTGTCACATCTGCCAGCCTCATTCCGTGCTGGTGCTGGTGGAGTTGGTGCTGGTGCTGTTATCGCTTTTCCTGTCCTTAGCTGGATCAAAAGATAAAAGGGATCAACCAGTAGGCTCTGTCAATCCCCCTTCTCCTGTGTCCCATCTGCCTTCCTCATTCCGTGCTAGTCCTGGTGGAGTTGTTGCTGTGATCGCTTTTCCTGTGCTTGGCTGGATCAAAATATGAAAGTCATCAACCGGTAAGCTCTCTCAATCTCCCCTTCTCGCTTGTCCCATCTGCCTGCTTAATTCCGTGCTGCTGCTGGTGCTGGTCCTGGTGCTAGTACTCATTGTCGCAAGGGAACAACCTGTAGGCTCTCTCAATCTCCCCTTCTCCTGTGTCACATCTGCCTTCCTCATTCCGTGCTGGTGCGGGTGGAGTTGGTGCTGGTGCTGTTATCGCTTTACCTGTCCTTAGTTGGCTTAAAATATACAAGCCCTATGCAGGGTCGCAAGCGGAAAATTGGCTGAGGGTGTAGACAACGGAACGAAAGGTGGAGCTGACCGGAGCCAGTTAGTTATGAGACAGTTGGCTGTCGTGTCGGGCTTCAATTTTTCGGTCGGTTGGTCGGTCGCACAGTTGGACAACAAGGCAACTCCGGGGGGCTCCCGCCCCCTTGAAGAGGGGGCTTGGCCAAAACGTCATCAGCCTGTAAGCTCTCTCAGAATATAAAATACATATAATATAAAGGTTAACCTGTAGGCTATCTCAAAATATAAAATATATATAATATACAAGTTATTAACCTGTAGGCTCTCTCAGAATATAAAATACATCTAATATAAAGGTTAACCTGTAGGCTATCTTAAATATAATATACAAGTTATTAACCTGTAGGCTCTCTCAGAATATAAAATACATCTAATATAAAGGTTAACCTGTAGGCTATCTTAAATATAATATACAAGTTATTAACCTGTAGGCTCTCTCAGAATATAAAATACATATAATATAAAGGTTAACCTGTAGGCTATCTCAATATAAAATATATATAATATACAAGTTATTAACCTGTAGGCACTCTTAGCATATAAACTATATATTCATAATGTATAGGTTATCAACCAGTGGGCTCTCTCGATCTCCCCTTTTCGTTTGTCACATCTGCCTGCTTCATTCCGTACTGTTACTTGTCGAGTTAGTGCTGGTGCTGTTTTGACTGTTCCTGTCCTTCGTTGGATCAAAATATAAAATATGCAGATAGAACATGTATCGACCTGTAAATAGGCTCTCTCAAAATATAAAATAGAAAGTGTATTAACCAGTAAATAGGATCTCTCAAAATAGGCAGCATTAAATGTATTCACTTGTAAATAGGCTCTCTCAGAACATGAAATATAAAATGTATCTATATTTCTCTCAAAATATAAAATATATCAGTATGTAGGCTCTCAGAATATAAAATATACAAGTTATCAACATGTAGGCTCTGTGAATCTCTTCTTCTCGTTTGTCACATCTGCCTGCCTCATCCCGTGCTGCTGCTGCTGGTTGAGTTGGGGCTGGGGCTGCTATCGCTGTTCCTGTCCTTAGTTGGCCAAAATGTACACAATATAGAATATGAAATCAAATATATCACATATAAATATATCAAATCAAATATATCAAAAACCAAATCAAATATATCAAATATAAATACATCAAATCAAATACATAGAAAGTTGTCAACCTGTGCTCTCTCAATCTCCCCTTCTTGTTTGTCGCATCTGCCTACCAGGGTACTTCCTAGTGCACGCTTTTGCGCGCTGGCGCGCTGCCTTTATGAGCCCCACTGCGCGTTTCCCGCAGTTTTTTGCAACCCCCTTTGGGCGCAGCAAGTAATTTTTGCGCTTCTTGCACTACAAAGCGTAGTTTCTTTTTTTCAAGTGCCCTAAAGCGCTGGCCAATTTGGTCAATGGAAGTACCCTGCTGCCTACCTTGTCCTACAGGTATGCCATGACCTCTGACACCATCAGTCAGATGCTAGCCCTCATCAGCTGCACCCCAGTGCGCCACATCATCTGCTAGGAGCTGTTATCACCAGAACCGTCATAAGGTGGCTGTAAGACGCCATCCCAATATCCCCTTCTCATGTCTCCCTTCTGCCTCACTCTCCAGGTATGTGATGACATCTGACACCATCAGTCAGATGCTAGCCCTCATCAGCTGCACCTTAGTGCGCCACATCATCTGCTGGGAGCTGTTATCACCAGAACCGTCATAAGGTGGCTGTAAGACGCCATCCCAATATCCCCTTCTCATGTCTCCCTTCTGCCTCATTCTCCAGGTATGTGATGACATCTGACACCATCAGTCAGATGCTAGCCCTCATCAGCTGCGCCCCGCTGCGCCACATCATCTTCAAGGAGCTGTTCAGTCCCATTGGCAATGAACTCCTCGTCCGACGTGCAGATACCCTCCTGGAAACAGTAGGTGCCTGCTTGTGTACTGTATGTATGTGCGTATGTATGTATGTGTGTATGCATGTATGCATGTATGTATGTATGTATGTCTGTGCTGATGTATGCATGTGCGTATGTATGTATGTGTGTATGTACGAGCCTATGTATGTGCGTATGTATGTATGTGTGTGTGTATGTATGTGTGTATGTGTATGTGTGTAGCTTTAACTTGAACTTATTGACCTGAACTTGAACTTGAATTTGAACTTATTCGACTTGAACTTGAATTTGAACTTATTCGACTTGAACTTGAATTTGAACTTATACGACTTGAACTTGAACTCGAACTTATTAACTTGAGCTTGAATTTTAACTTATTGGACTTGAACTTGAACTCGAACTTATTCAATTTGAACTTGAATTTGAACTTTTTTGACTTGACCTTGAATTTGAACTTATTCAATTTGAACTTGAACTTGAACTTATTTGACTTGAGCTTGAATTTGAACTTATTCAACTTGAACTTGAATTTGAACTTATTCGACTTGAGCTTGAACTTGAACTTGAAGATTCGCCGCCACCGACTATTTGACTCTGCTGGACTACAGAGGAACACTAGTGTGTCTGAATCAGTCCAAGGATAGCCAAATAGGCTAAAGGGACCTGCCCAACCTTGATTCATGAGGGGCTAATACGAAAACAAGTACTGATGAACTGGGCCCCTACAAAGTGTCACCGAATCGTCACCGACTGTTTGACTATTCTGAGGCCCATAATTCCAGGGTACTACACGACGCACACTTTTGCGCCCCACTGCGCAAGGTTTTGGAGTCTGACTGCGCAATTTGTAACCCCCTCTGGGCGCATCGTGCAGTTTCCGATTTCATTTGAGTCAAAAGCGCAACCCAAAATGACAAAAAAAAATGACTGCTGAGTTCGTGCTACAGAAAAACATAACCAGGATCCTATATGATGTAGCTGATTTGGCGTTTGCATGTATTAGCTGATTTGGCTTTTGCATGTTAAGCGAGCGCTTCTAACATGCGAGCGCTTCTAAGATGTAGCTGATTTGGCGTTTGCATGTGTTTAAGCAAGCGCTTCTAACATCATATATAGCGGTGTAAAGTCATATAGCGGTATCGTTGCACAAATGGATACAAATTTTGATTTTTAATTTTTTAAATTTTGAATGGTCAATTGACCAATTAAGTAGCTTCTGTATAGAAGCCGCACTCCACCCAGCCCCACCCCACCATCTCATTCTGGCCCCAACACAAATATCTTAACACTCCCTGCTTGCCCTCCCTTGAAACTGAAGGAGTCAGCTAGCTTCTATGAATTGTCAAATAATGCAAGTGCCTTTGGTGAGATCATCATCGCCTACATTGAGCGCTGAACCCCACCCCATCATCTGAAGCTGGCTCAAACACAAATAGCTTAACACTCCCCGCTTGCCCTCCTTGAAGCTGAAGGAGTCAGCCAGCTTCTATGAACTGTCAAATAATGCAAGCGCCTTGGGATAAATCATTATCGCATACATTGAACGCCGAAACCCACCCCACCATCTCAAGCTGTCCCAAACACAAATAGCTTAACACTCCCTGCTTGCCCTCCTTGAAGGTGAAGGAGTCCGCCAGCTTCTATGAGTTGTCAAAGCGAGCAAGCGCCTTGGGAGAGATCATCATCGCATACATTGAGCGTGGAACCGGCAGGGCGGTGGTCAACCCCCCCAACAAAGCCAGCAAGGTTCTCAACTATTCCCTGGTCGAGTCTTTCGTCACCATCAGCTATGGCGAAGGGGAAGAATAGACAGTTGAATTTGAATTCGATCGAATACAAATTGTAGAAACAAAACTTCCGCCGTTTTTTTTTCCAACGGAGCGTCGCCATTCCGTCGCTGCATGGCGACGCATGTGTCCGGCCAAACTAGTCAGAACTGCCCCACCAAAAACCTCGGGCTCAGCGCTTCATGCTCTGCAGGGTTTGACCCAGAAATCACGCCGGAAGAAATAAAATCTGTTCATGGCGACGCAATTATTGCTACAGGACAGTTGATGTGGTAGACCGTTCACTGCCCGCGTACGACAGGTTCCCTTAATACCACGCCCCACCAGGCGTTCTCATTACTTTATATTGCTACTTACTAGACGCTCTGGCTTGAAGGGCAGTGCGTTGCACTGGGGTCGCATCGAGTGGCACTATTTGCGACGCGTTGCAAGAGCAAAGCAGTGGAAACTGCATGCATATCCCACATCCCAGTCCCTTGAGCCTATTTGGCGTACCCCTGGACTGTAACAGCATACATACATACATACATACATGTATGCTTCCATACATATCCCATCGGTGAGCCGTCGACTACCAATGAGAAGTACAGTGTGGAATGTGTTGGGGTGGGGCAATGCGTTGGATACAGTGTAGAGTACTACAGTGTTGGATACTACAAGGAAGCCTGTGTTTGTTTGTGTGTGTGTGTAGGGGGGGGGGGGGGGGGGGGGGGGGGGAGGGGAGAATGTGTTGTTAGAGGGTAAATATGTTGCGTGCAGTGTAGAATGTGTTGAGTACAGTGTAGACTGCGTTGCATCAGTCAAGCCTGCGGACCTGCCGCAAGAATTTGAATTTGAATTGTTTCATGTTTTTCAGCCAACTCTGGGCTGCTCACGGTCTTCCAATTCCAATTCCCCCCGTGCGATACCCACGGAAATCAGGGAGCATACTAAGTGGATGACCGGCAATTACCAGGAGGCCTCCGTTTTTTGTGCGTTGTGTCGCCATTCCGATGTTGCATGGCGATGCATCGGTCCGGCTAAACTAGTCAGAAATGCCCCCCCCCCCCCCCCCCCCCAAAAAAAAACCTACCCCAACCCCCGTGCATGTGTTTTGACAGTCTATCCGGTTAAGGCGTAGCCAAATAGGATAAATAAACTTGCCCAACCTCAATACTGGGAGAGGCACACTAATAAATATATTTGAGAAGGTACTTTCACCCTACAAAAGATGCATGGTTCATTATAAATTGGGTTGGTTTGATTACATGGTCTATCAGCCTTCAGGCTGCTCACCGTCTGCAGGTAGAGTAAGCAATTGCTACATAAACGCGGCTACATCAAACTCAAAAGTATTGAATTCACATATTGGTCCCCAGGGTCACCCCATTGTCCGTTTGTTGGTTCGTGACCGACATTTGACTGAGACGAAGCCTGACATGTCAGCCAACGGTCTTGTTACTAATTGGCCTCGGCCGGTGGACTCCGTTGCTAACACTCTCCGCCAATTTTCCGCGTCGCTTGCGTTAGGAGTTGTTTCATCAGGGTTCATTGCCATCCTGATGTCCATAGTGTTGTTGGATTTGGATTGTTACATTGTTTTCAGCCAAATCTGGGCTGCTCACCGTCTTCATATCCACAGTCCCCTCGTGCGCTACCCAACGGAAACCAGGGAGCATGGTATGCAAATGAGACACCCATGTCCATGTGTTGTTGTATGCAGCCCTATGCCTAAGCTAAGATGGAGGATGACAGTCGTGCTAAGGGCAACTGCCTTTACTCAGGAAGGGGGCTCTAAATCTGAGCACGTCAGTGGATCAGCATTATTGCCTTCTGGCGAGTTTCAGGATTGAATTTAAAGTATAGTGGCAACAACATTCGAACTGAATCCTCGGTGTCGCTGGTTTGTGTCGGGATACCACACTCCTGGGTGAAAGTCCTTTTACCACTAGTGGATCAGCATTCTTGCCACACCGATGACTATAAAGACAGCCATTATGGACAATGCCCACGGTCCCTTTTTTAACCCCCCCAATGCCCTTAAGGGAAGAGCCCGTAAGGGTGGGGTTAAAAAGAAGCTGGAAACACGATTTCGCTGTAGCCCCTTTTAAAAAGTGCTCCTTGACCCCAGGGGGGTTAGCGAGAGATGTCGGCATCAACCTTGGCGAAGTTGGACAAGCCAAAAGATAGACCCTACAATGCATTAATGCAAACTTGAAGCTATATGCCGGACTCCTGTATTGTCAGTAGTACTGCACCGTCTGCTGCAAGAGGTACAAAAAGGTCAGAACGTGAAAGAACATTGGCATATTATTAGATTGCTCCCTGATTTCTGTAATTTCAGCGAAGGGGGCTTAAAATTAGAAGACGGTGGGCAGCACAGAGGTGGATGAAACACCATGTAACAATCCAATGAACCAATACCCAACGACAGCGTAAGCGCCAAGCAAGGAGAGTCAACGGCATTTCGGCCACCGAAGCAAGACGGAAGCCATTGGCAGAATTGACATCGTTAAGCAATACGAGCTCCATCGTCGCGTCTAACTGACATTCTGCCTGCCTGCTTGCCTGCCTCGAGCGCCTATTAGAGTCTACATCCTGCCTTCCTGCCGCGTCAATCACATACCGTACACAACGTACAACACACTTCAACGGACACACCCTTGGGCCGACCACCGCAGGGGCCCTTGGGGCACCCTACTATTGTAGGCCTCCTCCAGGGACAGCGTTTTAGTGCTTTCTATAGCTTTTTAAAGCTTTTTGGGGCAAACAAAAAAAACTTTTTTGAGAGCGATCCTTTCGCTGAAACGGGGTCAAAACTACCGATCCCTATATCTATCGGGGGGGGGGGGGGGAAGGAGGGAATCCCTGACCCTTCAGAGTTACTACTCACATGGCTATTAAGCTCAACAATTTGAAATGCTTTGCTTTTAATTGATTATGTAAGTGCCGAAGACGGAGAGCAGCCTTGAGGGCTGGAGCTTTGTTAACAAGTTCAAGTTAAGCTTTACACAGGGATTTGGTGGTTGTACCCAGTGCAAGCAAACTGGCTGCCCCCCTCAACCTCACGCCTCGGAATAAGACGTACTATTTATTTATTTACACAGGGATACTGTAAGAGATCCCTTCGGAGATCCCATATGGGCTTGAGAGCTGAGTCCCTACAGCTATTTGTCCTCCACTGGACTGTAATATACACACTTCCTGCCTCCCCCTTTCACATAATTACTCAATCTTAAGTCGCCGAGGTCGGGCAAGTAGCCTGCTTGGCCACCCCTGGACTATATTAACATAGGCTGTCCTCACCACCAAATGGGGGCAGAAGGGCACAGTTTCAGTCAAAAACGATTTTTGACCCTGATGTTTTCAGGGTCAAAAAATGATGAGAATCTTGAGACGCAAGCTCTTCAGAACGCTATATAGCTAGATTATTGGGCCAGGAGTAGAGCTTGTACCTCCCATTCATAGATGTGAAAGGGGTGGCCGATCGGAAGCGCAGGAGCTCGCGAGCGGGGGTAGTTATGCTCTCATTGTGAGGCCTTGGTGAGTTTGCAATACCTTACCTTGATAAATGAACTCGATCAAGATCACTGGGCAACTGCTTGGCTGTCTGTTAAGCGCATGCCCTTCCCAACGTCCTGGAGCAATACTTCATTCAGACAGAACATTTTCAGGATCAGCATCGCGGTCTAAATGCATATTTTCCCGGGACCCGTTTTCAACCTGTTTCGTGCTTTCAAACATGGGTACCTGGAAGTTTGGCTGAAATACGACCCATTTGGCTGTGGGGACAGCCCATACACACATATTCCGCAACAGCTGTCTGAGCAGAAGAGCACAGAAGTTGACCACTGATTAGTCAACTGGCTGATTAGTCAATTGACTGATGACTCAACTGACTGATTAGTCAACTGACTGACAAGTCAACTGACTGATTAGTCAACTGGCTGATTAGTCAATTGACTGATTAGTCAACTGACTGATTAGTCGACTGACTAATTAGTCAACGGACTGATGAGTCAACTGACTGATTAGTCAACTGACTGATTAGTTAATGGTGACTTTCCCCAGCTGCGGCGTACGGGAGGGTCTCCTTAACACCACGCCCCCCCAGGAGAAATCCTTTTTTTACCGATTAATACTGATTTTCTCGCCCCCCAACATTGCTCCAGCTCCTGAAGATATGCAGATGCGTGCACAACTGCTTCATAGGCTCCGTAATCTGGAGTACAGATACAGAGAGTGGATGTTAGTCAGATACAGAGAGTGGATGTTAGTCAGATACAGAGAGTGGATGTTAGTCAGATACAGAGAGTGGATGTTAGTCAGAGCTGGATGGAAACTGGCTATGTGTGACCCCCCCCAAAAACAGAGTCAGAGTCGAGCAGGAACCAACTGTGAGGATGCAACAGGTGTGCAGGTGACACTTAGTTTCTTTGTGAGTCGAGCAGGAACCAACTGTGAGGATGCAACAGGTGTGCAGGTGACACTAAGTTTCTTTGTGAGTCGAGCAGGAACCAACTGTGAGGATGCAACGGGTGTGCAGGTGACACTTAGTTTCTTTGTGAGTCGAGCAGGAACCAACTGTGAGGATGCAACAGGTGTGCAGGTGACACTTAGTTTCTTTGTGAGTCGAGCAGGAACCAACTGTGAGGATGCAACAGGTGTGCAGGTGACACTTAGTTTCTTTGTGAGTCGAGCAGGAACCAACTGTGAGGATGCAACGGGTGTGCAGGTGACACTTAGTTTCTTTGTGAGTCGAGCAGGAACCAACTGTGAGGATGCAACGGGTGTGCAGGTGACACTTTGTTTTTTTGTGCGACGCGCTGCAAATTGAGCAACTCGATGCGACCCCAGTGCAACACGCTGCCCCCAAACCTTGCGGAGCGCAGAGCCTGGGGGGGTGAGGGGGGGGGGGGGGGGGGGCATTTCCCTGGGGGATGGGGGGGCATTTCCCGGGGGAACTAGTTTAGCCGGACCCATGCGTCGTCATGCTTCGATTGAATGGCGATGCGTCACAGAAGAAAGAAGTGACAGCTCAAAAGCTTTGGGCTTGACCCAGTGGCTAGGTAATGGAGCTGGATGCAAGCTGCTATGTGGAGCCCCCCCAAATAAATAGTGGCAGGGCCAAGCATCCTTTCCATCGTGAACTTCGTACTTCTGCAGGATTTTCTCCGCCTTTCTTTCTGAATCCTCTGTGGGCACTGGTTTTTTAACGGGGTCTCACTTCCTGGGGTGAAACCCTTTCAATCACAAGAATAAGAAACAAGTCAAACCTTAAAACCCTTAACCCTAAAAAAAAGAAATAGTGTCAAGCAACGCCATTCCTGAGCTGAATCCTCGGTGTCACTGGTTTGTGTCGTTAGACCCACCTCCTGGGGTGAAATTCATTTCACAACTTCAAAAAAAGAAGCAGGACCCATCTGTGAAGACACCAGCATGCCGTGGACCATACAAAATAAATAGTGTGAAGCAGGACCCACCTGCGAAGACACCAGCATGCCAATGCAGCCGACACTTGGTTTCTTCGTGCGACGCGTTGCAAATTGAGCAACTCGATGCGATCCAACTAAAAGAGTCAAGCCAGGACCCACCTGTGAGGAAACCAGCATGCCGTGGACTTCCAGTCCCTTCTCATCACTCAGCAACTCGGTGCGACCCAAGTAAAAGTGTCATGCATGACCCACCTGTGAGGACACCAGCATGCCGTGGACTTCCAGTCCCTTCTCATCACTCATCTCCTTGATGCTAGCTAGGATTGATTCATCTGGCTGAGGGATCTCTCCATCAGTGACCATGAGAATATCTGCCTGTGGGACATGGGGTCATGGGGAGAACATGATGAGGACAAGAGACGATGACATGAGACGATGAGGACATGAGACGATGAGGACATGAAATGTCAGCATGTGGGACATGGGGTCATGGGGAGAAAATGATGATGACATGAGAAACACATGAGGACATGGGGTCATGGGGAGAAAATGATGATGACACGAGAAACACATGAGGACATGGGGTCATGAGGAGAGCAGTAGCAGGACACGAGACCAGGAGAACATGATGACATGAGAAACACATGACATGGGGTCATGGGGAGAACATGATGACATGACAAAGACATGGGGTCATGAGGAGAGCAGTATAAGGACATGAGAAGGACATGGGGGCCAGTAGGACAAGATGACATGAGAACCACATGACATGAGAACCACATGACATGATGACATGAGAAACACATGACATTGGGTCATGAGGAGAGCAGTATAAGGGCATGAAAAGGACACGAGACCAGGAGAACATAATGACATGAGAAACTCATGACATAGGGTCATGAGGAGAGCAGTAGGACATGAGAAGGACTTGGGGGCCAGGAGGACATGGGAAACACATGAGGACATGGGGGCCTGCAAGAAGATCCAAGCCCAAATTTAAAGGGCTGATCAACATCTGCTTCAAAATCTACCAAGTCTACAAATCCACAAAATCCAAAAATGTTTCAAAATCTACAAACCCACAAAGCCCTCAACACTGAGCCAAGCCCAGGGCAGGGCTTATGTACATCTGTTTCAAAATCTACAAACCTACAAAGCCCTCAACACTGAGCCAAGCCCAGGGCAGTGCTTATGTGCATCTGTTTCAAAATCTACAAACCTGCAAAGCCCTCAACACTGAGCCAAGCCCAGGGCAGGGCTTATGTGCATCTGTTTCAAAATCTACAAACCTACAAAGCCCTCAACACTGAGCCAAGCCCAGGGCAGGGCTTATCTACACCTGTTTCAAAATGTAACAATTCTAGGGCACACCTGAGACCACTGCTCATGTGCAAGACGATCCAAGCTCAGCTTTAAGGGCTTATCTACATCCGTTTCAAAATCTACCAAATCTACAAATCCACAAAATCCGCAAATGATTCAAAACCTACTAACCTACAAAGCCCTCAACACTGAGCCAAGCCCAGGGCAGGGCTTATGTACATCTGTTTCAAAATCTACCAAATCTACAAATCCACAAAATCCGCAAATGATTCAAAACCTACAAATCTACAAAGCCCTTAACACTGAGCCAAGCTTATCTACATCTCTTTCAAAATCTAGCAAATCTAGGTCACACCTGAGACCACTGCTCGTCTGCAAGACGATCCAAGCTCAGTTTTAATGGCTTATCCACATCTGTTCCGCCCAGGAAGGAACAGCTGAGGAAGTCTAGAAGTTTGTCCAAGGACTTGATGTCCACTTTTAGCTCAAGCTCCTGAACCTCATCTGCAACCGGGTGGGATGGGTTGGGGGACATCCAGGGTGGTGGTTGGGGGGTGGGTGGGTGGGGGGGGGCATACATGGTGGGTGGGGTGGGGTGGAGGGGGGGACATCTAGGGTGGGATGGGGTGGGGTGGGGGGGGCATACAGGGTGGGGTGAGTGAGTGGAGGGACATATATGGTGGGTGGGGTGGGGTGGAGGGGGGGACATCCAGGGTGGGGTGGGGTGGGGTGGGATGGGGTGGGGTGGGGGGGGCATACAGGGTGGGGTGAGTGAGTGGAGGGACATATATGGTGGGTGGGGTGGGGTGGAGGGGGGGACATCCAGGGTGGGGTGGGGTGGGGTGGGTGGGGGGACATACAGGGTGGGGTGGGGGAGGGTGGGGAGGGTGGGAAGGGTGGGTGAAGGATGGGTTGGGTTGGGTTGGGGTGGAGGGTGGGTGGATGGAGGTTGGGGGGGTCACTCTATTCAAATGTCAAGGAACAATCAGCTCGAGCTCCTGAACCTCATCTGTAACAAAATCAGGCGCAAGTCGAATGGTGTTGGTAGTGGTGTGTGTGTGTGGAGGTGGGGTTGCAAAAGGGGGGGCGTGGGTGGGGTGATGGTGTGTGTGTGTGTGGGGGGGTCACTTAATTGACATGTCAACACTCAGCTCAAGCTCCTGAACCTCACCTGTACAAAAATCAGGCGCAAGTCAGATGGTGTTGGTAGTGGTTTGTGTGTGTATGGAGGTAGGGTTGCAAAAATGGGGTGCGGGTGCGGGTGGGGGGATGGTTGTGAGTGTGTGTGGGGGGGGGGTCACTTAATTGATATGTCAACACTCAGCTCAAGCTCCTGAACCTCACATGTACACAAATCAGGCGCAAGTCGGATTGTGTTGGTAGTGGTGCGTGTGTGTGGAGGTGGGGTTGAAAAAGGGGGGGGCGTGGGTTGGGTTGGGTTGGGTTGGGGGTTGGGGGGGGGGGTCACTTTATTGATATGCCAAGGAACACTCAGCTCAAGCTCCTGGACCTCATCTGTAACCAGGGGAGTGAGGTTCAGTTCATCAGTGCTTTTTCTTTTGAAGCCCTGCCTATTCGGTTGGGTAAGTCCCTTGCAAATAGTGATCTGGTCCCCAATAAATTAGATAAATAATAATAATCAGGAGCACTACAGATTACCAGGAGGGGCTGGCACTACAGATTACCAGGAGGGGCTGGTTCATGCAGCACATGTCACCTGGTACCCATGGTGTGTGATAGACCTGGACTAAATATATAAATAACTCTAGTCAAATTACAAGCAAGGATCTTTTGTTTAATTCAATTCTCCAATGTTCCAAATAATTTGTGTTCAATTTATTCTCATGTTGTCGAAATTTAATTATTATACTGTCAATTGTATGATGTCATGTGTTTTTTTCAGCAAAAGTTGGCAAAATTAATATGTTGAGGGTTATAAAACCTATGGCAGAAAAGAGAAGGCAGAAATGAAACTGCAGAGGTGGAAGAAAAGACAAGGCAGAAAAGAAAAGGCAGAAAAGACAAGGCAGAGATGGAAGAAAAGACAAGGCAGAAAAGACAAGGTACAAAAGACAAGGCAGAGATGGCAGAAAAGACAAGGCAGATATGGCAGAAAAGACAAGTCAGGAAAGAAAAGGCAGAAAGACAAGGCAGTGATGGCAGAAAAGACAAGGCAGCTCAGACATGGCAGAAAAGACAAGGCAGCTAAGACATGGCAGAAAAGACAAGGCAGAAAAGACAAGGCAGAGATGGAAGAAAAGACAAGGCAGTGATGGCAGAAAAGACAAGGCAGGGATGGCAGAATCTTACTTGGACCCGAAAAGGCATACAGGTAGCAAGCTCTCTTTTGTCTGTGAGCTCCCCTCAAGCACTCCAGTGCCAAAGCTTTTGCTACCGTCTCACGAGCTCCCTGAGTGGAACAGCATTTGAGTGGAAGTTGATTGGAAGCTGGTTGAAAAGCTGAGTGGATCAGCATGTGAGTGGATGCTGAGTAGAAGCTTGGTGGAAGCTGGTTGAAAAGCTGAGTGGAACAGCACACGAGTGGTATCTGAGTAGAAGCTGTGTGTAAGCTGGTTGAAAAGCTGAGTGGATCAGCATGTGAGTGGAAGCTGAGTAGAAGCTGTGTGGAAGCTGGTTGAAAGCTGTGTGGAAGCTGGTTGAAAAGCAGAGTGGAACAGCACACGAGTGGTATCTGAGTAGAAGCTGTGTGTAAGCTGGTTGAAAAGCTGAGTGGATCAGCATGTGAGTGGAAGCTGAGTAGAAGCTGCATGGAAGCTGGTTGAAAAGCTGAGTAGAACAGCATATGAGCGGAAGCTGAGTAGAAACTGGGTGGAAGCTGGTTGAAAGCTGAGTGGAAGCTAGTTGAAAAGCTGAGTGGAACAGCATGTGAGCTGAAGCTGGGTGGAATCTAAGTGGAACAGCAAATGCGTGGAAGCTGAGAGGAAGCTGGGTGGAACAGCTGCGTGGAATCTAAGTGGAATAGCATATGAGTGGAAGCTGGGTGGAACAGCTGCGTGGAATCTAAGAGGAACAGCATATGCGTGGAAGCTGAGTGGAAGCTGGGTGGAACAGCTGCGTGGAATCTAAGTGGAACAGCATATAAGTGAAAGCTGAGTGGAAGCTGGGTGGAACAGAACGAGACCACAAGTTTGAGGAACTGAACTTTGACTTTATACCTATTCTCATATGAACAAGTGGTTGGCTCCAGTGCAAGAGAACGGCCCCGGTTCTATTATTAACACACCTGCATATAGCCACTTGTATCCAGGCAAAGGATGATGAGTCCAAGGTCAGCAGTAGGAGGACCACAGTTGCTGAAGCACAAAAGCAAATGAGCAAGAAAGGAAAAGAGCAAGACAACAAGTCCTTTGCAGCGTCGCAAGCGACGCGGAAAATTGGCGGAGTGTGTTGGCAAAGGAACGAAAGGTGGCAACGATGGAGCTGACCGAAGCATGTTAGTTACGCGACCGTTGGATGACGTGTCAGGCTTCAAGAAATTGTTCAGTCGGACGGACAAATGGGTAAACATGGGGGCTCCCGCCCCCTTGAAGAGGGGGCTCCGCCAAAAAATTAGCATCTACAGATTTTTACATAACTGCATAGAGCCACTTGTATCGAGGCAAAGGATGATGGGTCCAAGTTCTGCAGCAGGTCATTGACACAAAGGAGCAAAGGAGCAAAATGATACATATGTTTGGATATTAACATACCTGCATAGAGCCACTTGTATCGAGGCATAGGATGATGGGGCCAAGATCAGCACAAGGAGGGCCACGATTCAACGATTGCTGAAGCAAAGGAGCAAAAAAGCAAAGGAGCAAAACAAAACGATTCACATGTACAGATATAACATACCTGCATAGAGCCACTTGTATCGAGGCAAAGGATGATGGGTCCAAGTTCAGCAGCAGGTCGGACCTCCATACGGCCAGTGAGTCGGGATGGCTGGTCCTCAAGCCAACCTGAACAGCAGGAGGATGGAAAATAAAATAACTGGTGGTATGAGAAGAAGTGGGTGAATATCTCCTCAAGGGCTTTGTGGGCCTGGCATGGTATCATGATTTGGACCCAAAACAGACACCTGAACGACAGGAGGATGTAAAAT
This sequence comes from Chlamydomonas sp. ICE-L, assembly GCA_013435795.1. NCBI lineage: Eukaryota > Viridiplantae > Chlorophyta > Chlorophyceae > Chlamydomonadales > Chlamydomonadaceae > Chlamydomonas > Chlamydomonas sp. ICE-L. Next base: position 20,549,546 of record JACBWV010000610.1, on the reverse strand, counting down.
AAACACTAGTGGTATGAGAAGAAGTGGGTGAATATCTTCAATATGTTCAATGTTCTGGCAGTGACCTCCTGCCGCCTCCAGAACCACATACCCCAGATCAAAACCTATAGGCTACTTGTACTCCTATCAAACTTCCACTATCAATATATGTGGGTGAATATTCCCGCAAGGGCTTTGTGGGCCTGGCATGGAGGCATGGTACCATGATTTGGTCCCATATCATAAACCTGGACGGCAGGAGGATGCAAAACAAAGACTGGTGGTATGAGGAGAAGTGGGTGAATATTCCCGAAAGGACTATGTGGGCCTGGCATGGAGGCATGGTTAGGGAACGGCAATATGATCATATGATGCTGGCAGTCTGACTTCGCTAAAGTTACCATATATGTACAATATCATATGATGCAATTTGTATGATATCATACTCTCCTTCGACCAGCATCATATGGTATGCCGGTCCCCAGGCATGGTAGCATGGTTTGGACCCATATCATGTTGCAGGGGTATGGGGACATGTGGGATACCTGCTACCTGCCAACCTGGTCAGAGGATAAGTGGTTGAATATCCCCGCCAAGGGCTTTGTGTACCTAGCCTGGCATGGAGGCATATGGGCTCACTAAGTCCGCTGTTCAATGTTCTGGCAGTGACCTACTGCCACCTCCAGGAGCACATACCCCAGCTCAAAATCTATAGGCTATTTGTACTTCTACCAAACTCCCATTATAAAGAGCCTGGCATGGGCTCATGGTGCCATGATTTGGACCCACATCATAAACCTGAACAGCAGGATATCATATCAGTAAAATAAGCACTGGTGGTAGATGATCTGTCTGTCTGTCTGTCTGTCTGTCTGCCTGTTTATCTGCCTGTCTGTCTATCTGTCTATCTATCTATCTGTCTGTCTGCCTGTCTGTCAGTTTCAGTCCAGGGGTAGACAAATAGGCTCAAGGGTTTTCCCAACCTCAAACAGTCAAGATCGATGAGATGATGCTCATGGACCCCCCCTTTCACTATGTAATACTATCTGGCAGGGATTTTTATTTCGGGTATACATAGCGATCGCTAGTTTTGACCCCGTTTTGGCGAAATTATCGCTATAAATAAAGGAAAAAAGTTTTTTTGTTTTTTTGTCCTGAATTGCCCTAAAAAGCTACAAAAAGCTATAAAAGCCACAGAAAGCACTAATACGCCGTCCCTGGAGGAGGCCTAGAATATAAAGCTAGGAGAAACCCACTTTGAGATTTGAAAAAAAAATCACTGCTATCTGGGCGTCCAGATATGAAGCCTCAAAGGGTTGGAGGGGTTAAAAATAACAATTTCCGAACATGCGGTCTGACCAATTTATTCTTGCCCCCCCCCCCTCGGTCAAGATGTAGGAGTAACACTGATGGTAGATTGATGAACACTAGATGGTGGCACCCGTAGCGATAGATATAGTAGCAGCCAAAGTGATAATGATGTTAGCAGATAGATAGATAAATAAACCATACACTTTACCTCTGTCTACAGTTGCCGCTCCCAACCTTGCCTCATAACTGTTTTTTGTGTGTGCGACGCATTGCAAATTCAGCAAGTCGGTGCGACCCCAGTGTTTCGCGCGGATCCCAGGGGGGTTGGGGAGCCATTAATGACTTAGTTAGTTTAGCGAGACCCATGCATCGCCATGCAGCTACGGAATGGCGAGGCATTGTCGGAAACAAGTCTTAGGCGCGTTGCAAGCGACGCAGAAAATTGGCGGGAGTGGGTTTGAAATTGGCAAGGTTCAAGCCGTCCAAGGTTTGGAAAGGTGGAGAATGGGTTTACGAGGCCCAGGGTTGGAACGTGACGAACAGACAGACAGAAAGACAGAAAGGCAGACACTTGGACAAAGCGGTGACCCTGGGGGCTCCCGAACCCAAAGAGGGGGGGCTCCGCCCCCAAAACATTGTGCCTCAGGCTACCTAAAAAACATGAATGTGCCTCAGACTAGCTAAAAACAAATGTGCCTCAAGAGTAAGTTTGATCAAAACCATTAAACCAATGAATGTGCCTCAGATCAAGTTTGATTAAATAATTAAATTAATCATACAAATGCGCCTCAGACAAAGTTTGATTAAATTAATTAAACAAATTAATGTGCCGCAGACTCAAGGTTTTTTATTTGAGCAATGTGTCGCTATTAGCGATGAAACCCATCGCTTTCGAGATTTGCCTAGCGATGAAATCGATTTGAGCGATGCAGCTAGATCTGGCCCTCGAGTCCCAACTGGCCCAGCTCAGGCCACCTAGGAGCTGACCTGGCCTGGAACTCCTCGAATTTCTGGGCAGGCCCCCCCCCTCCCCCCGTGCAGTAACAGTTGTGACACCCACACGCCCACATCGCCATAGTAGAAGAGGTCAAACCCTGGCTGGCAGTTACATAAGAGGAGTCGAGTGCGAGCTGCAGCCTCGTTGCTGTTCTCGAGGACAATATTGCATTCCCCTCTGTCGAATATTCCAAGGATGCTCCCTGATAAGAGAAAGACTGTACCCCCTATGGCTCATGGCCAAACAGATGTATTGCAGACCATGCACCGAGTTTATTTGCGTAGGCCGATCGACTCGATTGGAAAGCTTGAAAACCCGACTGAGTGGGTGACTGCGCGCAAAGCAGAAGCTCTAGGCGTTTAGATTTGTGATTGCGCAGTTCCGGTTCACAACGCGGAATCAACACTTCGCAACTTGGTTCAATCAGGTAGGTTGAATTTGCAACCTGGTCTTTGTCTTTCTGCATGATCAAAGCTCGCCGAAAATTAAGCGCAAGAGCGGTAGGCAGATTGACTGGAGGAGGGGAGTATGTGCATGTTGGTGGGTAGTCGTGGTCGTGGTGGGGGTGGGGGTGGGGGTGGGGGGGGGGGAGAAGGGCAAGGGAGTGGTTCTGGTGGAGAGTGGAGGGGGTAAGCAGTAGTTCAGGGGATAAATCATCTGAACTTATGGAGTGTGAGTGCAATTGGGGTAAACCTAGACCAGACCTAGATCCACTTAAGCTCGGCCATCCTTGGCCAAGTTAAATTTGAAGTTAGAATGTTGAAAGACGCCAATTTGAAAATAGCTATGAATAGCTACAAACGAAGACTGGCCGCATGGCTCCGGAACCAGAATAGCTATGGAAAGGGGGGGCTTGAAAAACGAAAAACAAAACCCTGCGCAGACTCAAGATCAGTCTACCTCAAAACGATTTCACATCTCATAGCCCAGTCAGGGTTCTTCATTTTGTCAAATTGGTCAGCGCTTAAAGCGCACAAACATCAAATTGGTCAGGTAATCATAGTGCAAAAAGCGCAAAAACTGCGCGCTGCGCCCACAGGGAGTTGAAAAAACTGCGCGAAACGCGCAGTGGGGCTCAAAAAGGCAGCGCAAACGCGCTGCCGCACGCCTTTTGTAGTACCCTGAGCCCAGTTTATAATTCTATATTTACCCAGCTCTTAGTAGAACGATCAGTAGACCGACAGTAATTGTGCTTTTTGCCCGGTTGCATTTAGTAAAAGGAGCCCGTTTCAGTGATACAATTGTTCTAGTGGTACACCAAATCGCTTAAACGAAGCGGGGTCCGGGGTTCGATTCCCTCTACAGTCACCTTGAGCGTTGCAGGTCGTTGTCAACCGCGATGGTAGCTTGTCCAGTTGAGGTGGTAGACCATACTCAGCCTGCGTACGACAGGTTGCCTTATTACCACGCCGCACCAGGCGTTATCATTACTTTTATAGTACAAGAGGGGGGCTCCCAAAAACAAAAGTGTGCTCCAGACTACCACAAAACGATTCAACATCTCATAGCCCGGTTACTTATTCTATATTTACATAACCACTTGGTAGTCCGATCAGTAGACCAACTATATTTGTTTTTTGCCGGTTACAAATAGCAGGAGGGGCTCCACAAAACAAAGTGTGCCCCAGACTACCTCAAAACGATTTAACGTCTCATAGCCCAGTTACTAATTCTAGATTTCCCTAACCACTTGGTAGAACGATCAGTAGACGAACTGTAATTTCACTTTTTTGGCCCGGTTGCAAATAGGAAATTTGGCTTCGTGTGGCCATGCGGCCGGACAACGGGGTGACCCTGGGGGCTCCCAACCCCCAGGAGGGGAGGCTCCGCGAAAAAATCAGCCAGTGTCTTAAAGAGCACCATGGTGATCCTAGCAGCCTGTGGGGTGCTCCTACCAGCTTTTCGGGGGGTCCCCCAAAGTAAACCCAAGAGGCACTAGCGTAAAGTTAGCACTTTTGCTACAAGTAGACCTTCAAGAAAACCCTGTCACGTGCTTTTTAGGATGGCGGCTGTGATGTCCTTTTGGGGTGCTACTACCAGCTTTTTGTGTGTGCGACCGGTTGCCAATTGTGCGACCCAGGAGCGACCTCCGTGCAACCATCAGGTGTGTGAGTTTCGGGCGAAATGGGCCCTTGGTCGCCACGAAGTGCGACCGCAAGTGAGCGATTTGTGCCCTGGGTCGCACCTGGGTCGCATAGCTTAGTAGCACCTTTTGGCCCCCCAAAGTGACCCAAAGAGGCAATAATGTACCACCCCCAAAACACCAAGGTGCATAATTTAGCACTTGTGCTACAAGTAGCACCTTACAAGTAGCACTTTCAAGAAAAGTTCTATGCAGCGTCGCCTGCGACGCTAAAAAATGGCGGCGAGTGATCAAGAGGGAGAGACTGGTGGCAACGGAAGCGAGTTAGTTACGAGACCGTTGGCTGACTTGTCAGGCTTCATCGCGATCAGATGGATGTATGGATGGATGGTCGGTTGGTCGGTCGGTCGAACGGACAAATGGGTAACACTGGGGGCTCCCGTCCCACAGAAGGGGGGGCTCCGCCAAAAATCCTGGCCATCAACCCTTACTTACCAACTTGCTCAGCCCATCTGGCCTCACCTTATCTGGCCACCCACTAATGGAGGCACATACTGCCCTCATCCCTTTCTTACAACAACAAAAAAATGAAAGAAACAAAACTAATATGAGATGTGTAATACAAAAATGAAACATGATTTGTTCACGTTTACACTCTCCCTGGTAAATTTATTTTCACCCCCGGAGATGGTGAGCAGCAAAATTGCTGGCTGAAGCTATGTAACCAAGTTCAAGTTCAAGCTCAAGTTACTTACCAACTCGCTGATAATTGAACAGCAAGCTCTTGGCTCAAGTTCAAGCTTAAGTTACTTACCAACTCGCTGATAATTGAACAGCAAGCTCTTGGCTCAAGTTCAAGCTCAAGTTACTTACCAACTCGCTCAGAATTGTACAGCATACTCTTGGCTCAAGTTCAAGTTCAAGTTACTTACCAACTCGCTCATAACTGAGCAGCATGTTCTCAGCTCGACGCACTCGATGCAGCATGCGAGCTGATCGTGCACCTGGCAGGTAGTACACCTGCGTTACACAAAAAAACATTTAACATTTACAAAAACATAAATCTATTTCATCTATTGGGCCAGATTGGGCCATTGCTTTTGATAATGTTGGTAGTATTAGCCTGGCAGGTAGTACTCCTGCGTTACAAAAACAATCAGGCGTACTGTTGATTTATTTTATCTATTGGGCCAGATTGGGCCATTGCTTTTGATAATGTTGGTAGTATTAGCCTGGCAGGTAGTGCTCCTGCGTTACCAAAAACTCGCATACTTGTGTTTCAATCAGGGTACTTCCATTGACCAAATTGGCCAGCGCTTTAGCGCAGTTGAAACAAACAAAAGTGCGCTTTGTGGTGCAAAAATTGCTTGTTGCGCCCACAGGGGGTTGCAAAAAACTGCGCGAAACGCGCAGAGGGGCTCAAAAAGGCAGCGCGCCAGCGCGCGCGGTTGGAAGTACCCTGGTTTCAAGCCTTACAATCGGGAAAAATATGAAAAAGAGCCCCAAACCCTACTGACCAATACACTCATAATATGTGTAAATGGCCCCCCCTGCTCCCCCCCTACCCCGACCCTTACCCACCCTGACCCCCAACCAATACACACATAATGTGTGTAAACGGCTTCCCCTGCCCCCCCACCCCGACCCCTACCAACCCTGACCCCCAATCAATACACTCATAATATGTGTAAACGACGACCCCTGCCCCCCCCCCCCCCCCCACACCCTGACCCCCAACCAATACGCACATTATACGTCTAAATGGCTTCCCCTGCCCCCCCCCCCCCCCCCCCCCCCCCCGACCCCTATCAACCCTGTCCCCCCCACCCTGACCCCGACCCATCCTGACCCCCAAGTAATACACGCATAATATGTGTAAACGGCTTCCCCTGCCCCCCCAGGCCCCCACCCCTACCCCTACCAACCCTGACCCCCAAACAATACACACTTAATAATGTAAATGCCCCCCCCCCCACCCACCCACCCACCCACACGCACGACTCTCCCCTCCCTTCACATTCGGTCCTCACCTCCTCATCAAAACTGTCGCTGGGATTGAGAGACCCCTCGGCTGAGAAGGTTCGGTCTCTAGGAATGGAAGGCACGTCATCATCCGATGATGTGTTCCTGCAGTGGTTGTTGGTGATGGTATTGATCGTTGGGGGTGGTATTAGTGGTGGTTAAGGTGGCGGTTGTGTTGGTGAAGGAGCGCTCATTTGGAATGGCAGGCATGTCATAATCCGATGGTATTGATGGTTGGTGGTGGTATTGGTGGTGGTATTGGTGGTGGTATTGGTGGTGGTCATGGTGGTGGGATTGAAGGATCAGTCTCTTGGAATGGAAGGCATGTCATCATCCGAAGATCAATTCCTGCAGTGGTTGGTATGGTTATGGTTGGTATGGTTGGTGGTTGGTATGGTTGGTAATTCCTGCAGTGGTTGGTATGGTTATGGTTGGTATGGTTGGTATGGTTGGTAATTCCTGCAGTGGTTGGTATTCATGGTTACGGTATTGATGGTTGTTGTTGTTGGTGGTATTGATGGCTGTGGCCATGGTAGTGGTGGTGGTGGTGGTGGTATTGATGGTTGTGGTCATGGTGGTGGTGGTGGTATTGATGGTTGTGGTCATGGTGGTGGTGGTGGTGGTATTGATGGTTGTGGTCATGGTGGTGGTGGTGGTGGTGGTATTGATGGTTGTGGTCATGGTGGTGTAGTGGTGGTGGTATTGATGGTTGTGGTCATGGTGGTGGTGGTGAAGGAGCGCTTGAGAAAGGCAGACTTGTCCTCGTCAGATGATGAGTTCCTGCAGTGGTTGTTGGTGATGGTATTGATTGTTGGGGGTGGTATTGGTGGCGGTTATGGTGGTGGTGGTGGTGGTGGTGGTGAAGGAGCGCTCATTTTGAATGGCAGGCATGTCATCATCGGATGATGTGTTCCTGCAGTGGTTGTTGGTGATGGTATTGATCGTTGGTATTGATGGTTGGAGGTGGTATAGGTGGTGGTCATGGTGGTGGGATTGGTCTCTTGGAATGGAAGGCATGTCACCATCGGAAGATTAGTTCCTGCAGTTGTTGTTGTTGGTGGTGGTATTGATGGTTGGGGGTGGTATTGGTGGTGGTGGTGGTCATGGTGGTGGGATTGAAAGATTGGTCTCTTGGAATGGAAGACATGTCATCATCGGTGATGTGTTCCTGCAGTGGTTGATGTTGTTGGTATTGATGGTTGGGGGTGGTTTTGGTGGTGGTGGTGGTGGTGGTGGGATTGAAGGATCGGTCTCTTGAAATGGAAGGCATGTCATGTCATCATCGGAAGATTAGTTCCTGCAGTGGTTGGTATTCATGGTTACGGTATTGATGGTTGTTGGTGGTGGTATTGATGGCTGTGGCCATGGTGGTGGTGGTGGTGGTGGTATTGATGGTTGTGGTCATGGTGGGGGTGGGGGTGAAGGATCGGTCTCTTGGAATGGAATCATCGGATGATATGTTCCTGCAGTGGTTGTTGTTGGTGGTATTGATGGTTGGGGGTGGTATTAGTGGTGGTATTGGTGGTGGTCATGGTGGTAGGATTGAAGGATCGGTCTCTTGGAATAGAAGGAATGTCATCATCGTACAATGTGTTCTTGCAGTGGTTGTTGGTGATGGTATTGATCATTGTTGGTGGTCATGGTGGTGGTCATGGTGGTGAGATTGAAGGATTGGTCTCTAGGAATTGAAGGCATGTCATCATAGTATGATGTGTTCCTGCAGTGGTTGTTGGTGATGGTATTGATCGTTGGGGGTGGTATAAGTGGTGGTGGCGGTCATGGTGGTGGTGGTGGTGGTGAAGGAGCGCTCATTTGGAATGGCAGGCATGTCATCATCCGATGGTATTGATCGTTGGTGGTGGTATTGGTGGTGGTCATGGTGGTGAGATTGAAGGATCGGTCTCTTGGAATGGAAGGCATGTCATAATCCGATGATGATTTCCTGCAGTGGTTGTTATTTATGGTTGGGTTGCTGATGGTTGGCGGTATTGATGGTGGTGGTGGCATTGATGGCGTTGGTGGTATTGGTATTGGTATTGATGGTGGTGGTGGTATTGGTGGTGGTGGTGGTGGTGATGGTATTGATGGTGGTGGTGGTATTGGTATTGGTGGTGGTGGTGGTACTGATTGTGGGGGTCATGGTGGTGGTGGTGAAGGAGCGCTCATCTGGAATGGAAGGCATGTCATCATCGGACAATGAGTTCTTGCAGTTGTTGTTGGTGGTTGTTGTTGGTGGTTTGATGGTTGTTGTTGGTGGTGGTGGTATTGATGGTTGTGGTCATGGTGGTGGTGGTGAAGGAGCGCTCATTTGGAATGGAAGGCATGTCATCATCGGACAATGAGTTCTTGCAGTTGTTGTTGTTGGTTGTTGTTGTTGGTATTGATGGTTGTTGTTGTTGGTGGTGGTGGTGGTGGTGGTATTGATGGTTGTGATCATGGTGGTGGTGGTGAAGAAGCGCTTGAGAAAGATAGGCATGTCTTCATCAGATGATGAGTTCCTGCAGTGGTTGTTGGTGGTGGTATTGATGGTAGGTGGTGGTATAGGTGGTGGTATTGGCGTTGGTATTGATGGTTGGTGGTCGTATTGGCGGTGGTCATGGTGGTAAAGTGGTGGTGGTGAAGGGGTGCTCATTTGGAATGGCAGGCATGTCATCGTCGGATGATGAGTTCCTGCAGATTAGTGCGCAGGAAAACAGGAAGAGAAATAAGTAAGTAAGTAAGTAAGTAAGTAAGTAAGTAAGTAAGTAAGTAAGTAAGTAAGTAAGTAAGTAAGCAAGTAAGTAAGTAAGTAAGTAAGTAAGTGATTCTTCGTGGTATGGTGGTGGTGGTGTTGCTGATGGAGATGAGGGTAGTGGTTTAGATGGTGGTGGTGGTGGTGGTGGTGATGGAAGTAGTGGTGATGGTGGAGGTGGGGTCCTTGGGAGGTGGTGGTGGTGGTATTGATGGTGGTGGTGAAGGTGGGCGAAGTGACTGTGGGCTGGGGCTTGGTGGTGGTGGTGGTGGTGGGGGGGGGGGGGGGGCAGGAGAGCGTTGGGGTGAAGGGTGGGAGTCTCTGTGTAAGCACCTTTTTTTTAGTGGGAATGGTGGTGGTGGTGTGTGTGGGGTGTGGGGGGGAGGGGGGCTGGAAGCCCGATTCTCTGTGTAAGCATATCATATTAATGCGCCCTATCTGGATGCATGAGGCAACTCACCTCTTTTTCTTCGGCCATCTATGCGCCGACAGAGCCATCTCACTGGGAAGCATGCGGCTAAGCTCACAACTTTCAGTTAGACACAGGCACAGACTCAAAATTCCACCCTCCGCCCCACCCCCTACCCTGCCCCCTATCCCACACCCACCGTCACTACGCCTCAACTGGGTGAAGGGGGACTCACCTCTTTTTCTTTGGCCATCCATGCGCCAACATAGCCATCTCACTGGGAAGCATGCGGCTGAGATCCCCACTTCGAGTGAGGCCGCGGACCTCTTCAGGCAGAAGCGGGGATCGGATAACACCCAGATCAGCATGGGTGGCTTCAACCTAAACAGGAGGTAACCAAAAAAAGTTGTACAACATATATGGCTCCACTGTCTGCGTACACTTGCTGCACCGGCATGATGTGGCCACGGTGCCTGCCGGTCAGGCATCGGCGGTGATTCTTTTTACTGAGGTGGCCCTACGGTGACTATAGCTAGCTCCGGCTTACGCTATGGTGTCCTTAACTTCACGTCCTGTGAGTAACGGTATTACACGGATGTAACAATTTAAATTTCAATTTCTGCGTACACTTGTCACACACAGAGCGACGGAATGGCGACTTGTCAACGGGAAAAAAACTTTCATGGTGTAGCAGTATTTACACAAAACCATGTTCACTCTTCAGGGCTAAAAAGATAATTTGAAAATATAAAAATAAAAAAAATCATTAAAAAGATGAATTCAGAAAACCAAGACAACACAACAAGAATTTGCCTCTTATGGAGCCATCACCAAAATTAAAAAATAAAACAAAGACAACGAAACAAGAATTCACCCCTCCCTGAGCCATCTTCAGGGCTCAAAAGATAATGAAAAATCCTGAAAAGAAAGTTAACAACACAAGAATTTACACTTTCTTGAGCCATCGTCAGGGCTCAAAAGATAATAAAAAGGTAAACTTAAGAAGAAAGACAACAAAAAAAGAATTTGTCTCTTAAAATTAAAATGTAAATCCTAAAAAAACGAAAGATAAATCCTGTAAACCAAGACAACGAATCAAGAATTTGTCTCTGCTGGAGCCATTACCAGGGCGTAAAAACTAAATCCTCAAAAACACAATAGATAAATCCTGTAAACCAAGACAACGAATCAAGAATTTGTCTCTGCTGGAGCCATTACCAGGGCGTAAAAACTATATCCTCAAAAACACAATAGATAAATCCTGTAAACCAAGACAACGAATCAAGAATTTGTCTCTGCTGGAGCCATTACCAGGGCGTAAAAACTAAATCCTCAAAAACACAATAGATAAATCCTGTAAACCAAGACAACGAATCAAGAATTTGTCTCTGCTGGAGCCATTACCAGGGCGTAAAAACTATATCCTCAAAAACACAATAGATAAATCCTGTAAACCAAGACAACGAATCAAGAATTTGTCTCTGCTGGAGCCATTACCAGGGCGTAAAAACTAAATCCTCAAAAACACAATAGATAAATCCTGTAAACCAAGACAACGAATCAAGAATTTTGTCTCTGCTGGAGCCATTACCAGGCGTAAAACTAATATCCTCAAAAACACAATAGATAAATCCTGTAACCAAGACAACGAATCAAGAATTTGTCTCTGCTGGAGCCATTACCAGGGCGTAAAAACTAAATCCTCAAAAACACAATAGATAAATCCTGTAAACCAAGACAACGAATCAAGAATTTGTCTCTGCTGGAGCCATTACCAGGGCGTAAAAACTATATCCTCAAAAACACAATAGATAAATCCTGTAAACCAAGACAACGAATCAAGAATTTGTCTCTGCTGGAGCCATTACCAGGGCGTAAAAACTATATCCTCAAAAACACAATAGATAAATCCTGTAAACCAAGACAACGAATCAAGAATTTGTCTCTGCTGGAGCCATTACCAGGGCGTAAAAACTATATCCTCAAAAACACAATAGATAAATCCTGTAAATCAAGACAACGAATCAAGAATTTGTCTCTGCTGGTGCCATCGGCAGGGTTTCAAATAGAAATCCTAAAAAAACGAAAGATAAATCCTGTCAACCAAGATAGCGAAACAAGAATTCACCTCTTCTGGAGCCATCGTCAGGGCTCAAAAGATAAACCCTTCACGGATTTAAGATAAATCGTTAAAAGAAAGATAACAAAACAGGAATTTACATCTGTAGGAGCGGTCCTTTGGGCTCAAAAGATAAATCCTTCAAAAATCACAACATAAATCAGCATGAATCCTTACAAAATCACAGAATAAACTCTGAAAGAAGAAAGACAAGTAAACCTAGTAGGAATTCACCTCTTCTGGAGCCATTCTCAAGACTTGAGCCAACAAGATAAATCCATAAAAAAGAACAGTGTAAATCCTTACACAATTACAATATAAATCATGAAAATAAAGACAAGTAGACAGGAATTCATCTCTTATGGAGCCATTGGCTGAAAAGGTAAATCCTAAAACAGTTACAGGCTGAAAAGGTAAATCCTAAAACAATAACGTAAGATAAATCCTTAAATGAAAGACAAGTAAACCTAGTAGGAATTCACCTCTTCTGGAGCCATTCTCAAAGGGCCCAAAAGATAAATCTATACAAAATAACAAGATAAATCCTGACAAAATTACAATATAAATCCTGAAAATAAAGATAAGTAGACCTAGTAGGTATTCACCTCTTCTGGAGCCATTCTCAAAGGGCCCTTGCCACCACCTCGCCCAAGTGACCTGACCAGGTCCCTCAACTCGGGACAAGTCTCCAGAACCTGACAAGAGACAAGGGCAAGGGGCAATGATGGACTTGCGTATGTATGTATGCATACATGTATGTATGTATGTATGTATGTATGTATGTATGTATGTATGTATGTATGTATGTATGTATGAATGTATGTATGTATGGAGTAGGTATGATGTATATATGTATGTATGAATGTATGTATGTATGTTGTATGTAGTATGTTATGTCTGATGTTATGTAGTATGTATGGTTAGTAATATAATATATATATATATATTGATGTATGTAAGTATGTATGTATGTATGTATGTATTGTATGTATGTATGTATGTATGTACTAGTATGTATGTATGTATGGATGTATGTACTAGTATGATGTATGTATGCATGTATGTCTGTAGTGTGTAGGATGTATGTAGGGTATGTATGTATGTATGTATGTATGTATGTATGTATGTATGTACTAGTATGTATGTATGTATGTATGTATGTATGTATGTATGTATGTATAGTATGGATGTATGTATGGAGGTATGTATGTATGATGTTATTAGGTATGTATGTATGTAGCATGCATGCATGCATGTTGTATGTATGTATGTATGTATGTATGTATGTATGTATTGTATGTATGTCTGTGGGTAGTATGTATGTATGTATGTGTGTTGTCTGCTATGTATGTTAGATGTATGTATGTATGTAGTAGGTATGTATGATGTATGTATGATGTAGGTATGTATGTAGTATGTACTAGGATGTATGTATGTTTGTATTTATGTATGTATGGATGTATTATGTATGATGTATGTATGTTGTATGTAATGATGGTGTAGTAGTGTATGTATGTATGTATTTATGTAAGTCGGTGTATGTATGTAGTAGTATGTATGTTACTAGTATGTATTGTATGTATGTATGTATGTACTAGATATATGTATGAATGTATGATTGCAGTATGTATGTATGTATGTATGTATGTATTGTACTAGTATGTTAGTATGATGTATGTATGTATGGAGGTAGTGTGTATTGTAGTATGTATGTGCTGTAGTATGTATGTATGTATGTATGTATGTGGTATGTATGTATGTATGATGTATGTATGTAGTGTATGTACTAGTATGTAATGTATGTTTGTATGTAGGTATGTATGTATGTATGTATGTATGTATGTATGTATTTATGTATGTAAGTATGTTTGTATGTGTAGTATGTATGTACTAGTATGTATGTATTATGTATGTCTGTCTGTACTTAGTAGATATGTATGTATGCATGTATGTAGTATGTAGTTGTATGTATGTATGTATGTTTGTGCGCATGGATGTAGTTATGTATGTATTGTATGTATGTATGTATGTCTGTATTAATGATGTGTATGTAGTATGTATGTATGTATAATGTATTGTAAAAGTATGTTTGTATGTATGTAATGTTATGTATGTACTAGTATATATGTAGGATGTAAGGTATGTATGTATGTAGTAGGATATGTTTGTGCGCATGTATGTATGTATGTATGTATGTATGTATGTATGTCTGTATGTAGGTATGTGTATCGTATGATGTATGTACTGTATTGCATGTATGTATGTATGTATGTATGTATGTATGTATGTATGTATGTATGTATGTATGTATGTATGTGTGTATGTATGTATGTATGTAGGTAGGTATGTATGTATGTATGTATGTATGTATGTACTAGTATGTACCTGCTTTGGAGCCAGGTCCTTCAACTTGGTATGAGTCCAAAAAGGGGGTTGTACGCTAAGAAAAGAAAAAAAATCGCTCAAGAAGGAACCCCCCTACACACACATATCGTCCAATTGGGGGGTGATATAGGATGTTGTTACAGTTGAAGGGTAGCCAAATAGGCTGAAGGGACTTGCCCGACCTCAATATCAGGAGGGGCTAAAAAAGAAATCGGCAGTTGTAAAATGGGACCCGACTTTTTGTTTTACCAACAGAGGGCCTACGTAATACATGTATGTATATATCAATGGAACGGCAATATGATGTCATATGATACCACGGTATCACATAATGCCGGCAGTCTGATTAGGCTAAAGTAACCATTTATAAACAGTATCATATGATGCAACTTGTATAATATCATATTATGCAATTTGTATGATATCATATGATATGCCAGTCCCTATATATATAGGGTACAGTCTAAGGGTAGCCAAGCAGGCTCAAGAGGCCAGCTCAACAAACAAGAGCAGGGGCTAATCACAGGAAACACTTGATGGGCATTTGGGTGATGGGGTGAGGTGGTGGGGTGATGGTGGGAGGTGGTGGCTGATGTTGTGTTGTGGTGGGGTGATGGGTGGGCATTCACGGTGGTGGAGGATTGGGGTTGTGGTGGGGTGATGGTGGGAGGTGGTGGCTGATGTTGTGTGGTGGTGGGGTGATGGTGGGAGGTGGTGGCTGATGTTGTGTTGTGGTGGGGTGATGGTGGGAGGTGGTGGCTGATGTTGTGTGGTGGTGGGGTGATGGTGGGAGGTGGTGGCTGAGGTAGAATGTTTGTGTTGTGTGGGGTGATGGTGAGGATGGTGGTGGCTGATGTTGTGTGGTGGTGGGTGATGGTGGGAGGTGGTGGCTGATGTTTTGTGGTGGTGGGGTGATGGTGGGAGGTGGTGGCTGATGTTTTGTGGTGGTGGGGTGATGGTGGGAGGTGGTGGCTGATGTTGTGTGGTGGTGGCGTGATGGTGGGAGGTGGTGGCTGATGTTTTGTGGTGGTGGGGTGGTGTTTTGAGGTGTTGGGGTGTTGGGGGGAGGTTTCAGAGAATGCTGTAGCACTCATGTGCACCTACCGAGAAGTTTGTACTCCACCAGAATGGCCATGTCAGTGTGCCCCCTGCCCCCAATGACTATGCAAGTATGCACCCAGGGCGCTTGTATCAGTAAGACCTGTTTTATGTTATTTGCAGGCATTGGTGGTTCACCCCACTGTCCCACCTCCAAGATAATCTACTACCCCCCCCTCCCCCCCCCGCCCCTATTGGTGGTTCACCCCACTGTCCCACCTCCAAGATAATCTACTACCCCACCTCCAGGGTTAACAAGTATTTGATAAGGTGCCCCACTGTGTTATACGTTAAGGTGCCCCACAGTGTTATTCGTTAAGGTAACCCACTGTCCCACACCCACTGCCCCCCCCTCCCCCCCCGCCCCTATTGGTGGTTCACCCCCGTGCAAGCAAACGGGCTGGCCCCCTCAAGCTTGCCTCATAATAAGGTGTACTATTTATTTATTTATCTACACACACATAACTTGCGAACACATACATATGTGAATACATGGACATACACACACATACTCACATACACATACACACATATTCCCATATACACACACATACACACATATACTCACATAAACAAACACACACATACACACATACATATGCGGACTCATACCTTGCGCACACACATATGCACCTAAATATGCGAGCACATATGCACATAGACATACACACACATATGCACATACATATACAAACACATACCTTGCATACATACACACACATGCATACACATACAAACACATACATTCACACATCCGCACATACATACATACACACATATGCACATACACACAAACATACACATGCGAACACACACACACATATACGCACATACATATGCGAGCAAACATACATACGCATGTACATATGCAAACACATAAGCACATACACACACAAACGCACATACCTTGCGCAATTGCTCCATCTCTTGCCAACCACTTCGCCTCCAAGTGCCCTGAGAGAAATCAAAGCCTTCATTACTGTCCAGGAGGGCTGCAGCAACAATTTCAAATCACTGGTTGAGTGGACGGGTGGGTGGGTGGGTTGGTGGGTGGTTGGGTGGAGTGATGCTGGTCAAATTGAGTGCATGGGTGGGTGGATCTATCCAGGAGGGCTGCAGCAACAGTTTCAAATCACTGGTTGAGTGGGTGGTGGGTGGAGTGATGCTGGTCTAATTGAGTGCATGGGTGGGTGGATCTATCCAGGAGGACTACAGCAACAGTTCCAAATCACTGGTTGAGTGGACGGGTGGGTTGGTGGGTGGAGTGATGCTGGTCTAATTGAGTGCATGGGTGGGTGGATCTATCCAGGAGGACTACAGCAACAGTTCCAAATCACTGGTTGAGTGGACGGGTGGGTTGGTGGGTGGAGTGATGCTGGTCTAATTGAGTGCATGGGTGGGTGGATATATCCAGGAGGACTACAGCAACAGTTCCAAATCTCTGGTTGAGTGGACGGGTGGGTTGGTGGGTGGAGTGATGCTGGTCTAATTGAGTGCATGGGTGGGTGGATATATCCATGAGGGCTACAACAACAGTTCCAAATCACTGGTTGAGTGGACAGGTGGGTTGGTGGGTGGAGTGATGCTGGTCTAATTGAGTGCATGGATCTTTCTGGGAGGGCTACAGAATCACAGTGCCAAATCAGTTCGATGGCAACATCCACATGGGAACAGCCTTGAGATGGACAGAGCAGATAAATGGGCACAACATTCAGATGGGCACAGCTTTTAGAGGTCTTCTTCTTGTTCTTGCTGTTTTTGTAGTTGTTGTTGTCTTGGTGGTAGTGTCGGCCTTGGTGTTAATGCTTGCAGTAAGATGACTCAATCAGATGAAGACAATGGTCAGAAATATGATATATCGATGTATCAGTGCATGGTAAGCAAGATTTCTGAGACATGTTGAGGGGACAGAAGAGCATTTGTTTTTGAAGTTGTGAAAGGAATTTCACCCCAGGAGGTGGGTCTCCCGACACAACACGACACCGAGGATTCACTTTGAATGGCGTTGCCACTCCTACAAAAAAGTAGGCGCACTTAGGGTCGGCGGGATATACCGACCCTCGACCAAACGAGCGTGCACCAATACCCCTATTGAACAGCATGGCATTCCAGGAATGCTAGGTCACCCTAACGTACTGCCATGAGGAAAATTCAACACTTTGATCATTTGATGTGCGTCTTTGGACGTGTCGCACTTTGCTCATCAAGTGAATCCGGGACTGACGAAACGGGCGCTTACAATTGAGATCATTAAATGCTTGCTCCCCTTTTTCCAACGCTAGGTCACATACAATTGAGAGCATCAAATGCCAATACTAGGTCAAGTAATTTGAGATCCAGCTTCGGCTTACGGACGGTCCCCTTAATACGCCCCACCAAACTTGTTTTCTGTTTTTTACAATTGCGAGCTCAAATGCCAATGCAAGGTCACATTCAATTGAGATCATCAAATGTCAATGCTAGGTCAAGCAATTTTTGACCCAGCTTCGGCGTATGGGACAGTGCCCTTAACACTACGCCCCAGGCATTTTGTTTTAACAATTGAGAGCATCAAACGCCAATGCTATGTCACATTCAATTGAGATCATCAAATGCTGATGCTACGTCACATTGCTTACAATTGAAATCATCAAATGCTGATGCTTGGTCACATACAATAGAGATCATCAAATGCTGATGCTAGGTCACATTGCTTACAATTGAAATCATCAAATGCTGATGCTTGGTCACATACAATAGAGATCATCAAATACTAATGCAAGGTCACATACGATTGAGAGCATCAAATACAGAAGCTAGGGTTCAATACATGCAAGTGAAGTAGAGTATCATACCGATTTATAACTTTAGACAATGGCTGCGCTAAGGGCAGTCACATTGCTTACAATTGAGATACAATAGAAATCATCAAATGCTTGCTCCCCTCTGTCCAATGTAAGGTCACATACAATTGAGAGCATCAAATACAGAAGCTAGGGTTCAATACATGCAAGTGAAGTAGAGTATCATACCGATTTATAACTTTAGACAATGGCAGCGCTAAGGGCAGTCACATTGCTTACAATTGAGATACAATAGAAATCATCAAATGCTTGCTCCCCTCTGTCCAATGCTAGGTCACATACAATAGAAATCATCAAATGCTTGCCCCCCTCTGTCCAATGCTAGGTCACATACAATTGAGAGCATCAAATATAGAAGATAATGTAAAGATAAATCGGAGTGAAGTAGAGTTGCATACCGATTTATAACTTTAGACAAAGGCAGCGCCAAGGGCAGTCAAATTGCTTACAATTGAGATCATCAAATGCCGAAGCTAGGGTTCAATACATGCAAGTGAAGTAGAGTTGCATACCGATTTATAACTTTAGACAAAGGCAGCGCCAAGGGCAGTCAAATTGCTTACAATTGAGATCATCAAATGCCGAAGCTAGGGTTCAATACATGCGAGTGAAGTAGAGTAGCATACCGATTTATAACTTCAGAGACAAGACAAACGCAGCGTTAAGAGCAGTCACATTGCTCACAATTGAGATCATCAAATGCTTGCCCCCCTCTCTACAACACAAGGTCACACACAATGGAGAGCATGAAATGCCGATGCTATGTCACATTGCTTACAATTGAGATCATCAAATGCTTGCCCCCCTCTCTACAACACAAGGTCACACACAATGGAGAGCATGAAATGCCGATGCTATGTCACATTGCTTACAATTGAGATCATCAAATGCTTGCCCCCCTCTCTACAACACAAGGTCACACACAATGGAGAGCATGAAATGCCGATGCTATGTCACATTGCTTACAATTGAGATCATCAAATACTTGCTTCCCTCTTTCCCACGCAAGGTCAAATACAATGGAGAGCATGGAATGCCGATGCTATGTCACATTGCTTACAATTGAGATCATCAAATACTTGCTTCCCTCTCTCCCACGCAAGGTCACATAAAATGGAGAGCATGGAATGCCGATGCTATGTCACATTGCTTACAATTGAGATCATCAAACACTTGCTTCCCTCTCTCCCACGCAAGGTCACATAAAATGGAGAGCATGAAATGCCGATGCTATGTCACATTGCTTACAGTTGAGATCATCAAATACTTGCTTCCCTCTCTCCCACGCAAGGTCACATAAAATGGAGAGCATGAAATGCCGATGCTATGTCACATTGCTTACAGTTGAGATCCTCAAATGCCAATGCAAGGTCACATACAATTGAGAGCATCAAATGCTTGCCTCCCTCTCTCCAACGCAAGGTCACATACAATTGAGAGCATCAAATGCTTGCCTCCCTCTCTTCAACGCAAGGTCACATACAATTGAGAGCATCAAATACAGAAGCTAGGTCACATTGCTTACAGTTGAGATCATCAAATGCTTGCTCCCCTCTGTCCAAGTTCTCCATCACCTCCTCCATCTGCTGCTGGAAGTTCTTTACGATGTCCTCAGCAGCCTTCTCCATGGCCTTGGCTAGTTCAGAGTCCCTGCAGAAGTTTTGGTTGAGATGGAGGTGGGTGCGAAGTACAGATGGGACCATGACAAATAAAATTGGGATTCAAGTTAGAAGTTCTTAACGATATCATCAGAAGCCTTCTCCATGGCCTTGGCCAGTTCAGAGCCCCTAAGAAGGGCAATGGTTGAAATGTAGGTGGATGCGCAGCACAGATGGGATCATGGAGTCCATTCTCCATCTGCCGCTGGAAGTGCTTTATGATGTCATCAGCGACCTTCGCCATGGCCTTGGCCGGGTCAGAGTCCCTAAGGAGGGCAATGGTTGAGATGGAGGTGGGTGCGCGGTACATATGGGACCATGAAAAATAAAATTGGGATTCAAGTTCCTTGGCCAGTTCAGAGTCCCTACAGAGGGCAATGGTTGAGAGGAAGGTGAGTGCGGGGTACAGATAGTACCATGAAAACAATTGGGATTCAAGTTCCTTGGCCAGTTCAAAGTCCCTAAGAAGGGCAATGGTTGAGATAGAGGTGGGTGCGCAGTATATATGGGACCATGAAGTCCCTTCTCCATCTGCCGCTGGAAGTTCTTTACGATGTCAGCAGCGACCTTCGCCATGGCCTTGGCCAGGGCAGAGTCCCAAATAGGGCAATGGTTGAAAGGGAGGTGGGTGCGTGGTACAGATAGTACCATGAAAACAATTGGGATTCAAGTTCCTTGGCCAGTTCAGAGTCCCTAAGGAGCGCGATGGTTGAGATGGAGGTGGGTGCGCGGTACAGATGGGACCATGAAATAAAAATGGGATTCAAGTTCCAGTTAGAACTGCAGTTTGACTTCAAGCTCAAGCTAGAACTGCACTTCAAGTTAAAGTTCACCTAAGACCTGTGCTTCAAGTTCAATTTTGAGTTCACGTTAGCAGTGTAGTTCAAGTTCAAGTTGTACTTAAAGTTTAAGTTCAGGTTGAAGTGTAGTTCAAGTTGTACTTGAAGTTTCAGTTCAGGTTGAAGTGTTGTTCAAGTTGTACTTGAAGTTTAAGTTCAGGTTGAAGTGTAGTTCAAGTTATACTTGATGTTTAAGTTCAGGTTGAAGTGTAGTTCAAGTTATACTTGATGTTTAAGTTCAGGTTGAAGTGTAGTTCAAGTTCAAGTTCTACGTAAAGTTCAAGTTCAAGTTAGAAGTACACACTCAATGTGTTTTGTATTTCAGATTCCTGCCTGCCAGGTTGAGAAGCTACTTGGGCTACTCAAGCCTGATGTCAGGATTGTTATGTAGCCATCGCATGGTGAAGCGGGAAGCGTGGAGGGAGTTCGGAGGGTTCTTGAATCTCCAAGCAACTAGATAATGATAACGCCTGGTGGGGCGTGGTTTTAAGGGAGCCCCATCTTTTGGCGGTAGGGAACGGGCTGCTACCTAACCTGGACAAAGCTACCATGACAGTTGACAGCAACCGCAATCCCTGAAGCGCACCCGTACGGATTTGAACCCGGCACATTCTTCGTTCAAGGAGCTCAACGATTGAGCCTTTCATCAGAACGGGGATGACTTCATGCAACTACTGAATGGCATGCAGTGGGGGCGCGTCATCAGAGAAAGAACTCAAAATATCGCACTTCCATTTGTTCCCGGGTGGCTAAGTCCACCTGGGCTAACATGTTGCCAACTGCATACGCAAACAGAGCATGCAGCAGCGTTTGGTTCACTCACAGCCTAGTTAAACTGATGGCTGGCACACCCACTTGTTTTCCTCGTAAACTGCTTCCACAATTTCCTGCTGGACTGATAAATGTGTGTGGATGTATGTGTGTGTGGAGGCTCCAAGTTCTCCTTTATGATCAAGTTTAAGTTAGTTCAAGTTCAAGTTAGTTCAAGTTTAAGTTACAACTGTGCACTCACAGCCTAGTCTAACTGATGGCTGACACACCCACTAGTTTCCCTTGTCATCTGCTTCCACATCTTCCTGCTGGAGAGATATATGTGTGTGTGGATATATGTCTGTGTTGAGATTTGTGTGTGTGGAGATATGTGTGCGTGGAGGTTCCAAGTTCTACTTTATGTTCAAGATCAAGTTAGAACTGTAGGGCAAGTTTCATTTATAACTGTACACTCACAGCCCAGCCAAACAGATGGCAGACAATCACCCACTTGTTTTCCTCGTCAGCTGCATCTCCCTCTTCCTGCTGGAGAGTAACTTGCATCTCCTTTTGCTCCTTTGGCGACTGCTGTCCTGACTCTTTCAGCATCTCCTGCATTGCCTCTTGCATCTGATCCGAGCTCATCTCCTACAACAACACCCAGCGTTTTTAATTTCAGATTTCTGTAGTCCAGGTTGAGTAGCTGCTTGGGCTACTTAACCCTGATTTCAGGATAGTGCGTAGCCATCGCATGGCGGAGCGCAAAAACGCAGAGCCTGGGTTGGTCGGGGGGCAGTGCGTCCCGATATCGGGGGGTCTGGGGGGTGTAGCATTCTACGGAATGGCGACGGAATGGCGACACGTCATCAAAAAAGGAAAGACTGACAACACCGTTCGGGTTAGCGTGGCGGTGTGAGTGGTGTTCTATTGGCGTTTTTATGAGAATTGATTTTTGGTGGCAGTGTGACTGGTGCACGTTTAGTGGCAGTGCGAGTATATTTATGTTGGTGTTCGAGTAATTCGCGCTTTGTTGGTGGCAGTGTGAGGGAAGCTATATTGGTGGCGATGTAAGTGGTGCTTGGCTGGTGTTGGTGTGATTCATGCTATGTTGATAGCAAAGAGAGTGGTGCTCTATTGGTGTTGTAGTGGGGAGTGATCTTTTGGTGTTCGCGTGAGGGGTGCTCTGTTGGTGACAGTATGAGTAGTGCTTTGTTGACAGCAAAATGAGTAGCACTCTGTTGGGGCCTCAGTGCCAGATTGTTTTGGCGGAGCCCCCAGGGTCACCCTATTGTTCATCTGTCTGACCACACGAAGCCACGAAGCCAACTGTCTGAACCAACTGTCTCGTGACTCGATTCCGTTGCCACCTGTCGTTCCAATAGCCAACACTCTACGCCAATTTCCCGCGTCGGTTGCGGCGCCGCCTAGGACTTTTATCCGACGACGTGTCGCCACTGCATCTCCATTCTGTTGTTGCATAGACTGCATGAACCCCCCGGACTCCGCGCTTTTCGCTCGGCCATGCTATGGCTATGCAACAATCCTGAAATCAGGCTTGAGCATCCCAAGTAGCTACTCAATCTGGCCTAGAGAAATCTGAAATAAAAACACTGCTCAGTGCATGCAAGAAGCCGTGTCGCCGTTGGTGTCAGCATCGAAATGAGTGACATTGTCATGTCACTCTCAGTCTAAGGTGAAGAGCACTATTTATTTTGTAACTACGTGTAGCAGCTTCCCACCACCACCCACCACCTACCACCACCTCGACCGCCTCCACCTCCCTCACTATTAAATGAGTGACAATGTCACTTTCAGTGGCAGGTGAAGAGCACTGTTTATTTTTTAGGGGTGGGTGGTAGGGGACTGTAGGTGGTGGTGGGTGGTAGGTGGTGGTAAGGGTGGTGGTGGAAAGTGTCGGGTTTTCCAAGGAAAATCAACACCGACACCAACACCAACACCAACAGTAACTGAACGAGAGACGCTATCACTCCACCTGCTACCTGCCAATTCACCACTGTTTCTTTTGGGGGCTACGTGTAGCAGCTTCCAAGGAGCTCCCTTTCCCTATCCTCGGGCCAAAACAGAAGGTAGCTAGTGCATCTGAAAGCTGGCATGTCAGACATTCCTATGCAGCTGAAAGATTTGAGCTTGACCCAGTGGCTGGCTACTGGAGCGGATTGGAAGCTGCCATACGTAGCCCCGAAAAGAAACAGAGGTGCCAGGCAGGGTACTACTTCTTGCCAAATTGGTCAGCGCTTAAAGCGCACAAATGTCAAATTGGTCAGCGCTTTATAGTGCAAAAAGCACAAAAACTGCACGCTGCGCCCACAGGGAGTTGAAAAAACTGCGCGAAACGCGCAGAGGGGCTCAAAAAGGCAGCGCGGCACCGCGCTGCCGCGCGTGCTTAGTAGTACCCTGGTGCCAGGTGCCAGGTACAAGGTGAAGTGCTAACGTCTCTCGTTGAGTTACTGTTGGTGTTGGTGTCGTTGTTGGTTTTTCTTTAACCCGGGCGCCTCACACGACCATCACTACCACCACCTACCACCACCTTGTCCATCTCCACCTCCCTTACTGTTACCAACACCATTGGCATACCTGATCTTGACTTTCATCCCCACACCCGCCAGCTTGGCATACCTGATCTTGACTTTCATCCCCACAACCGCCAGCTTGGCCCTCCTCCTCATTATCCTCGTCCTTGCCTTCTTGATCCTCGTCATCCTCAGATGGTGGTGGGGGCCTCCCCATCTGTTGTTGCTGCTGCTGCTTTTGCTGCTTATCTTGCTGCTTTGACTCCTCATCGGCAAGCTTGATCTCAAAGTCCTACATGGTGTTATGGTGTGATGGTGAGATCATCCTCATGGACAAGTTTGACCTCTAAGTCCTACAAGGTGTGATGGTGTGACAGTGAGATGGTGTGATGGTGTGATGGTGTGATCATCCTCATCAGCTAGCTTGACCTCAAAGTCCTACATGGTGTGATGGTGTGATGGTGTGATTATCCTCATCGGCAAGCTTGACTCCAAATTCCTACAGGGTGTGATGGTGTGATGGTGTGGGTGGGGTGGGTGGGTGGGTGGGTGGGGGGGGGTATGTGTGTTACAAACAGTGTCTAGACTAGTTGGCCAGATGGATGCATATCACGTGACCACTGGACTACTTCATCAATAGGGGCAGATTCGATTAGCCACTCCTGTTCATCTATACATCTACTTGAGTATTCAAGGTTGGGCAAGTTCCATTAGCCTAGTAGGCTACCCTTG
The DNA here is from genome assembly GCA_013435795.1 of Chlamydomonas sp. ICE-L. Taxonomy (NCBI): domain Eukaryota; kingdom Viridiplantae; phylum Chlorophyta; class Chlorophyceae; order Chlamydomonadales; family Chlamydomonadaceae; genus Chlamydomonas; species Chlamydomonas sp. ICE-L. Next base: position 20,525,059 of record JACBWV010000610.1, on the reverse strand, counting down.
GACTGTAGCATACATTTAGACGTCAGGTTGCCAGAAAGATAAGGCAGTGCAACGAGAAAAATGAGCAAAGCACAAGCAACAAGTAGAACAGTGCAACGAGCAGTACAAAGGCAGTGCAACGAGCAGAATGAGCAAAGCACAAGCAACAAGTAGAACAGTGCAACGAGCAGTACAAAGGCAGTGCAACGAGCAGAATGAGCAAAGCACAAGCAACAAGTATAACAGTGCAACGAGCGGTACAAAGGCAGTGCAACGAGCAGAATGAACGAAGCACAAGCAACAAGTATAACAGTGCAACGAGCAGTACGGAGGCAGTGCAACGAGCAGTACGAAGGGAGTGCAATGATCAGAAGGCAGTGCAACGAGCAGAAGACAGTGTAACGGGCAGTACGAAGGCAGTGCAACGAGCACAAGGCAGTGCAACGAGTAGAATGAACGAAGCACAAGCAACGAGCAGAAGGCAGTGCAATGAGCAGAAGGCCTGCAACGAGCAGTATGGAGGCAGTGCAACGAGCAGTACAAAGGAAGTGCAATGATCAGAAGGCAGTGCAACGAGCAGAAGACAGTGCAACGGGCAGTACGAAGGCAGTGCAACGAGCAGAAGGCAGTGCAATGAGCAGAAGGCGTGCAACGAGCAGTACGGAGGCAGTGCAACGAGCAGTACGAAGGGAGTGCAATGATCAGAAGGCAGTGCAACGAGCAGAAGGCAGTGCAATGAGCAGAAGGCCTGCAACGAGCAGTACGGAGGCAGTGCAACGAGCAGTACGAAGGGAGTGCAATGATCAGAAGGCAGTGCAACAAGCAAAAGACAGTGCAACGGGCAGACGAAGGCAGTGCAACGAGCAGAAGGCAGTGCAATGAGCAGTACGAAGGCAGTGCAACGAGCAGAAGGCAGTGCAACGAGCAGTACGAAGGCAGTGCAACGTGCAGTAAAAAAGCAGTGCAACGAGCAGATGGCGGTCCAATGAGCAGTACGACGGCAGTGCAACGAGCATTAAAAAGGCAGTGCAACGAGCAGTACGATGGCAGTGCAACGAGCAGAATAGAGCAGGTATGTGGGAGCATATGCGTGAACGCACAGCCAACTTGAATGGTCATAGACACGCCACGCAAGATGTGTTCCATATATAGATATATAGATACAGAGAGAGAGAGAGAGAGAGAGAGAGAGATGCAATCATTGCTTTATTACACACTCTCGGCACCCTCCAATATGTTGCCTGGATGAGGGTTAGCATCTGCTTCATCAGGGTGTTCAAGATGACCGGGTAAACCCTAAGCCCTAAACCCTTACCTGGACGAGGGTTAGCATCTGCTTCATCAGGGTGTTCAAGATGACCGGGTAAACCCTAAGCCCTTAACCCTTACTGACGAGGGTTTAAGCATCTCAGGGTGTTCAAGATGACCGGGTAAACCCTAAGCCCTTAACCCTTACCTGGACGAGGGTTAGCATCTGCTTCATCAGGGTGTTCAAGATGACCGGGTAAACCCTAAGCCCTAAACCCTTACCTGGACGAGGGTTAGCATCTGCTTCATCAGGGTGTTGAGGATAACCGGATAGCGCCGCGTGAAGCGGGGCATCTCCATCTCTCGCAGGGCGTCCTGAAAACAAGGGGCAGGGTCAAGGGTGAGGAGTCAGTCGGATCAGCTACACAGTCTGGGTCATGAACATCATAAACACAAATCCTGTCCTGCTACATCGGCTTGAAGGTTCACTGCCTTGTCTTGTCTTGTCTTATGCTGTCTTGTCTTGTCTTTAGCTGTCTTGTCTTGTCTTGTCTTGTCTCATCTTGTCTTATTTCGTCTTGTCTCATCTTGTCTTGTCTTAAGCTGTCTTGTCTTGTCTTGTCTCATCTTGTCTTGTCTCATCTTGTCTTATGTTGTCTTGTCTCATCTTGTCTTGTCTTGTCTCATCTTGTCTTGTCTCATATTATCTCATCTTGTCTTGTCTTGTCTCATCTTGTCTTGTCTTGTCTCATCTTTTCTTGTCTTGTCTCATAATGTCTCATATTGTCTTGTCTTGTCTCATCTTGTCTTGTGTTGTCTTGTCCCATCTTGTCTTGTCTTATGCTGTCTTGTCTCATCTTGTCTTGCCTTATGCTGTCTTGTCTTGTCTTGTATCATATTGTCTCATATTGTCTTATGTTGTCTTGTCTTGTCTCATCTTGTCTTATGCTGTTCTGTCTTGTCTTATTTTGTCTTGTCTTGTCTACTGCTGTCTCGTCTTGTCTCATCTTGTCTTATATTGTCTTGTCTTGTCGTATGTTGTCTTATGCTGTCTTGTCTTTTCTTATCTTGTCTCAGGTTGTCTTGTCTTGTCTTATGTTGTCTTGCCTTGCCATTACAGAATGCCATTGCTATGCTGTGCATCAGACCAATGCAATTAGCATGCCATTACAGAATGCCGTTGCTATGCTGTTCTAGCAATGCTATGACTTCCAGCAATGCCATAACAGAATGCCATTGCTATGCTATGCTAGCATTGCTACGACTTCCAGCAATGCCATAACAGAATGCCATTGCCATGCTAGCATTGCTATGACTTACAGCAAACTTAGTCTTGAAGGGTTCTTGCGGCCATTCAACGGAGTCAAGTGCCGGCAAGGTCCTACAGGTGGCAGGGGGCGAACAAATTAATTCGGGTACATACCAAAAGAGGCACAGGGTTTTTTTTAGCTGCGAAATTTCGCATTATGCGATAAAACCCATCGCATTCGGAATCGGCCCTGCGACGAAACCCATAGTTTCTAGACTCGGCCCTGTGGGCTGGATTTCGCCTGAAGCTGATCTGGCTGTGCATGGCCAGTGGCCAGTGGTCACTGCCTCGAACTGTAACCGCTCCCCTCCAACAATTGACGGGCCCACCGGCCTGAAACTTCAAACCCTGCCCGACCCCGCCCGACCCTTGCCTGAACACCGCTCTTAGAGGCAAGTCAGTAAAACTAAATGCACAAGTCAAGTGACGGCAAGGTCCTACAGGTGGCAGGGGAAGAGCGATGGGGGTTAAAGACTAAGTTTGCTGTCAGTCTTAGCGATGGTGTGGCGGGTGTGACTTTAGTGGCTTCAAGTGTTGAGGTGACCATGTAGCTTATACACCATAACACATTGATAATCATAAAAAGTTGTCGTAATCATCATCATTATCATCATCTGGCTACCCATGGACAATAAAATACATGCATCATTGTAAAGAGGCAAGACAGTATACAGCTCGATGATCATGATCGAGGTAGAATCAGCCAGTATGGTCCTACAGGTTGCAGGGGGCGAGCAAATTCATGGGGGTTAATGACTAAGTTTGCTGTCAGTCATAGCAATGGTGTAGCAGGTGTGACTTTAGTGGCTTCAAGTGTTGAGGTGACCATGTAGCATATACAACATAACACATAAATAATCATCATAAAAAAGGTCCTCATCGTCATCGTCATCATTATCATCATCATCATCATCATCAGGCTACTCCTGGACAGTAAAATTCGTGCATCATCAAAAAGAGGCAAGACAGTAAAAAGTAAGGCACAAGGCAGAATCAGCAAGCAAGGTCCTACAGGTTGCAGGGGGCGAGCGACGGGGTTTTCTGTCTGAGACTGAATTTTCTGTCGGTCATAGCAATGGTGTGGCAGGTGTGACTTTAGTGGCTTCAAGTGTACAGGTGACCATGCAGCTTATTCCAAAAGAGGCAAGTCAGTCAAAAGCAATGCTAGAGGCAGAATCAGCAAGTATGGTCCTACAGCTTGCAGGGGGCGAGCGATAGGGGTTGAAGACTGAGTTTGCTGTCAGTCATAGCAATGGTGTGGCAGGTGTGACTTTAGTGGCTTGATGTGTCGAGGTGACCATGCAGCTTATACCAAAAGAGGCAAGTCAGTCAAAAGCAATGCTCGAGGCAGAATCAGTAAGTATGGTCCTACAGCTTGCAGGGGGCGAGGGATGGGGGTTGCAGACTAAGTTTGCTGTCAGTCATAGCAATGGTGTGGCGGGTCTGACTAATGTGGCTTCAAGTGCACAGGTGACCATGCAGCTTATACCAAAAGAGGCAAGTCGGTCAAAAGCAATGCTCCAGGCAGAATCAGTAAGTATGGTCCAACAAGTTGCAAGGGACGAGCAAATGGGGTAAGTGGGTGAGTTCAGTCGTACTAATGGGGAATCTGTGAGGGGTGAGAAATCACAAGAGTTAATTTGGTTGATTTGAATAGTGGTCGGCCCCAGTGAAAGCAAACGGGCTGTCCCCCTCAACCTCACGCCTTGTAATAAGGCGTACTGTTTATTTATTTATTCATTGGTTGATATGGGTCACAAAGAGGTTTGATCAGATCTACAATCACACTAATTGACATTCGCTCTCCTCATCCCCCCACCCCCCCACCCGCCCTCCCCTCACACATATACGCACACCTCCTCCCCCTCCCTCCCTCCCTCCCCTCACAAATACACCCCCCCCACACACACACACACCCACCCGCCCCTCACACATACACACACCTACCCCCCACCCCCACCCCACTTACACACCTCCCCCCCACCCCCCCTCACACGTACACCCCCCCTCCCGCCCCCCATCCCCCTCACACACACCCATCCCCCCCCCCCCCCCTCCACACACACACACACTATGCTATAATTGCTATACAGCTCTTCATTGAGAATCCTCTCGAGTTCAGTATCTGCGGATCAAGTATGCGTCAAATTGAGCATGTGATCTGATGCAAGAACAAAGCATAAATATATTTATAGTAAGTAATAAGTAAGCACACAGTATAAGTATATATTATATACATTGTAAGTAGTATGTAAGTATGTAGTATAAGTACATAGTAAGTAGTAAGTAGTAAGTAGTAAGTAGTAAGTAGTAAGTAAGTACACAGTATAAGTATATATTATATACATTGTAAGTAGTATGTAAGTATGTAGTATAAGTACATAGTAAGTAGTAAGTAGTAAGTAGTAAGTAGTAAGTAAGTACACAGTATAAGTATATTTATATACATTGTAAGTAGTATGTAAGTGTATAGTATAAGTACATACATAGTAAGTAGTAGGTAAGTATGTAGCATTAGTAAACAAAGTAAGTAGTATGTAACTATATAGTATAAGTGCATACATAGTAATTAGTAAGTAAGTATGTAGTATAAGTATAGTATATAGGGTATGTAGGCATATAGTATAAGTAAGTATTAGTATATAGTATATTGTATATAGTATAAGTACACGCATAGTAAGTAGTAAGTAAGTATGTAGTAGAAGTACACGCATAGTAAGTAGTAAATAAGTATGTAGTAGAAGTACACGCATAGTAAGTAGTAAATAAGTATTTAGTAGAAGTACACGCATAGTAAGAAGTATGTAAGTGTATAGTATAAGTACACACATAGTAAGTAGTAAGTAAATAGTAGAAGTACACGCATAGTAAGTAGTAAGTAAGTAAATAGTAGAAGTACACGCATAGTAAGTAGTAAATAAGTATGTAGTAGAAGTACAAGCATAGTAAGTAGTAAGTAAGTATGTAGTAGAAGTACACGCATAGTAAGTAGTAAATAAGTATGTAGTAGAAGTACACGCATAGTAAGTAGTAAATAAGTATGTAGTAGAAGTACACGCATATTAAGTAGTAAGTAAGTAAGTATGTAGTAGAAGTACACGCATAGTAAGTAGTAAATAAGTATATAGTAGAAGTACACACATAGTAAGTAGTAAGTAAGTATATAGTATAGGTACATTTATAGTAAGTAGTAAGTAAGTATACATATAGTTAGTATCTGCCTTGTTGCACTCATCTATGTTTTCTTGCATGGACCTGAGTCGATGGGGCAAAGGCGAAATACAAAATCATTGCCCACCCTTTAGACAAAGGCGAAATACAAAATCATTGCCCACCCTTTAGACAAAGGCGAAATACAAAATCATTGCCCACCCTTTAGACAAAGGCGAAATACAAAATAATTGCCCACCCTTTAGACAAAGGCGAAATACAAAAACATTGCCCACCCTTTAGACAAAGGCGAAATACAAAAACATTGCCCACCCTTTAGACAAAGGCGAAATACAAAAAGATTGCCCACCCTTTAGACAGAGCCAGCTTCCACTCTGCTAAGCTGTCCGCCCTTGACCTGAGATCAAGCATGCCCTTAGTGCCAGGCAGTTCCATGATTGACTGCAACATCTCGTCTGATAGCCGGGCTCGGTTGCTCCATGTGGATCCCATTAATCTGAAGAAGCAGTGTTGGGCGCGTGAGGATGGATTTGGATTGGGGGCTGGGGACGGGGATGCAGACAGGGATATGGATGGGAATGGGTTGGCTTGCTCCATGTGGATCCCATTTATCTGAAGGAGCAGAGTTGGGCGCGTGAGGATGGGTTTGGATTGGGGGTTGGGGGCGGGGATGGGGACGAGGATGTGGATGGGGGTGGGGATAGGTATATGGATGGAAATGGGGATGGGTTGCTCCAGGTGGATCCCATTAATCTGAAGAAGCAGTGTTGGGCGCGTGAGGATGGGTTAAAACTTGGGTTGGGTTTGGGGACGGGCACAGGGATGGGGGTGGGGAAGGGGATGGGGATGTGCAATCATCTGATAGCCGGGCTTGGCTGCACCAGCTGGATCCCATCAACCTGTAGAAGCAATGAAGCAAGGCGCAGTTTGTTTTAATAAATAAATAAATAAATAAATAAATATTTTGCCTTATTACGAGGCGTGTGGTTGAGGGGGCCAGCCCATTTGCTTGCACTGGGGCCAACCACCCGTTTTTTTACAGCCATTCAGGGGATGATTTGGGAGTTGGGTTTTCGAAACTTGTCTGACTTCGGACTTAATGTCTCAAAATTGGCCTGAAATCTGAGAATTCTGGGAGCTTTAGCCTGAGAATAAGTACCAAGTCTTACATCCCAACCCAATTCATCCCCTGAATTGCTTCAAGGAACACAATTACAAATAGCACCTTCAATAGAAGAAGTGTTAAGGGCGTGAGGATGGGTTAGGACTTTGATTTGGGGGCGGGGATGGGGATATGGATGGGAATGGGTAACTCCAGCTAGATCCCATTAACCTGCAGAAGCAGGGTTGAGCAAACTTGTTTTGTATTGAGGAGCCAGTGTCTTTACGTAGCAGTAAGAAAAGGAACCAGTATCTTTACGTGTCACCATGGTGACCCCAGTTGCCTCCCGGGTTCAACTGGCAGCATTTTTGGCGGAGACCCCTCTTCAAGGGGGCGGGAGCCCTCATGTTTACCCATTTGTCCGTTTGTCTGTCCGACCAGAAAAAAAATTGAAGCCCGACACGTCAGCCAACGGTCGCGTAACTAACTCGCTTCGGTCAGCTCCATCGTTGCCACCTTTCCTTCCGTTGCCAACACACTCCGCCAATTTTCCGCGTCGCTTGCGACGCTGCATAGGACTTTTTGCACAAAAAAGCAACCCTATAAGGCTCTTTCGTAGCACCCCAAAAATATATAGGCGTGTCATGTACCACTTGTGCTACAAGTAGCACCTTCAATAAAAGTCTGGTTGGGCGTGTGGGTGTGGGTGTGGGTGTGGGGATGGGAGTGGGTGACCAGATCATGCATGACCTACCCCCCGCCAAATAGATAGGCCTGATCATAATATGTGGGTGTGGGTATGGGTGTGGGTGTCCAGATCATGCATGACCAACTCTGGGCCCATTAAACAGGGCCTGGTACTCATGTGTGGGTGTGGGTGTGGGAGTGGGTGTGGGTGTCCAGATCATGCATGACCTACTCTTGGCCCACTTGACAGGGCCTGGTCCTCATGTGTGGGTGTGAGTGTGGGTGTCAAGATCATGCATGACCCACTCTGGGCCCACTGAACAGGGCCTGGTACTCATGTGTGGTGTGGGTGTGGGTGACCAGATCATGCATGACCTACTCTTTGCCCACTTGACAGGGCCTGGTCCTCATGTGTGGGTGTGAGTGTGGGTGTCAAGATCATGCATGACCCACTCTGGGCCCACTGAACAGGGCCTGGTACTCATGTGTGGGTGTGGGTGTGGGTGACCAGATCATGCATGACCTACTCTTTGCCCACTTGACAGGGCCTGGTCCTCATGTGTGGGTGTGAGTGTGGGTGTCAAGATCATGCATGACCCACTCTGGGCCCACTGAACAGGGCCTGGTCCTCATGTGTGGGTGTGAGTGTGGGTGTCAAGATCATGCATGACCCACTCTGGGCCCACTAAACAGGGCCTGGTACTCATGTGTGGGTGTGGGTGTGGGTGTGGGTGTGGGTGTGGGTGTGGGTGTGGGTGACCAGATCATGCATGACCTACTCTTGGCCCACTTGACAGGGCCTGATCCTAATGAATGGGTGATTGTGTGGGGGGGGGTATGGGAGTGGGTGTGTCCAGATCATGCATGACCTACTCTGGGCCAAAGTGCATCTGAGGAACAGACGGTGTTGAGTCTGACTCGGGGCTCTTATCATTTGGGGTAGCCTTGGATCTTAGGTTGCCCCTTGACTGAGCTTTCCATGCCAGGTGGGTGGAAACAACCCTGACGGGGATTGCGCTTGGGGCAGAGACGCGGTTTCCGGTGCGCCTCGGACGCTGAATAAGGCGCTGCTGGGAGCTAGAAGTGCTGACGAGCCCTCTCATCACTGCATGCAAGGTTGGGAGAAGCTCAGGAGTAGGGTCAAGAGGGAAGACGTGCTGCACCGTCTTATGAGCAAATTGAGGTAGGTTACTGCTACTCCGGATGGGTTCTTCGTGAGCAGCGTCAACTGTCGAGGGTAGCCCCACACAGCTCGAATCTCCCACTCCCACACTAAAATTGTACTGCAGAAATTGTATTGCAAAAAAAACAACCTGCTGAAAATTCTCTATAGTAAATTTTGTTATTCTCCATTTTCCATCTCGTCGATCGATTAGAGTCGCACTCTATTCCGAACTCTCGCTAATCCTATGTTCCGTTGTGACCTCCTCTGCCGTTTCTAGATTTGCCACAGCTTTTAGATGGCAACTCCTAAGGCTCCATTAGCTCTAGACTATGCCGGGCATGGCAAAGCCTTGGGCTGGCGAAAAGGGGAGCATCTCATTGATGCTCTACCCTATATCGACCCCCTAGCGCCTGAAGTTAAGAAGCAAGTAGATCAGCTAATTGAGGACGAGTTGAGACGTGGAGGGAAAAAGCCGTCCGATTTCTTGAAAGACCTGCCGGCTATGCCAACTCAAGCCTTTGAAGGCCATCCACTGCTCGCGACGGAGTATGAAAGGTGCCTTCACTACCCTGATTGCTGGAACCAGGTGCCTTTGTCTGCTCCACTCAGGGATGATTCAGCCCATAGCTTATTTTCCCCCATCCTGCAGGGTGAAGGCTAAGAAAGAGATGCCTGCCCTAGACGCTACACGCTACATGCTGAACCCTCCTCCACAAACCTTGCGGAACGATATTGGGGAGTGGAAGAAAGCACTAGATAATGCTGGATCCCAGCTGGAGCATCAGCACCTCCGTATTCTTAACTTAGAACTGATGCTGAAGTATGGGGACAAGGTAGGTTATGCTCAGCTAGCAGGAACACACCCACCATTGCATGTCATCTTCATTGGTTAGCCAGTGCTGCGACCAAAGGCACGCTTGAGCCACCACATCCAGGGAGGCTCTTGTCGCAAGCATGTGGCAGCATCTTATCTTGGCCATGATGTCAAGTAACCGGAAGAGCACGAAATAGCCAAATCTCTGCCATCAAGACTACCGCAATGCAACATGCCAATATGGTTGCATGATGAGATGAACAGGCAGCATATTGCATGTGTGTTTTGTATGCTTATATGTGTCCGTATATCTTTTGGTGCAGCGCAAGTGATCAGATCTTAAAGGTGCCTAAGCTCCTCTGGGTGGAGTCTGTGTTGACTACCACAACCGGGATATATCAACATCTGCCTCAGGATTTTAATGTTAGGTTAAGTGGCAGGTGCAGTCGTTTCCCACGCTCTGTGTGGAATCATGTGCTACCTTCATGTAAGCCCCAATTTCAGGCTTCGATGCTTAAACTGGGAATCATCTTGTCTCAGATTTTCTGGCGCCATTTACCGTCACTGAGATACATGAATGTGGAATCACAACCAGGTGGAAAATATATATTGCATTGAGATTGGCTCACACGCTGCAGTTGGAGGAGTCAGTTAGCAGGCCAGGATACTCCGCCTCATCCAACTAGTGCCCCACGCCATCAAACTTCTAGAGCACGCTACTTTAAACTCCAAATACCATGGACCATCCCTCTTCGTGCTACGTAGCAAGGTTCTTTTTAGAAACGGTTTGGGCATAGCTTTTATTTTCAGCTACAAGCAGCAGCTTATGAACACCTCCTCTGGCTTTCTACACAGCCAAACCTAAAGCAAAGCAGTGCATCTGGCTTTTGACAGAATCAGCTGTTCAACATTGTTTAAATCTTGGGGCTTCGTCCTGTGACTGGCTCAAGGAGCTGCATAGAAGCTGCTGCTCGTAGCGGCAAAGAAAAGCCAAGGCGTGATGGCTATTCCAACTCCACTAACATGCATTGCATTGCTTATTGTCCGGATTGAAGGTATGGCGAGCGCAGACTCAATTGGACGAATCACTGGTGAACCAGTATGAGGCCGAGCTGGCTGAAACCAAGAAAAAAATCACGGAGCTGAACACGGAGCGAAAGCTTCAGCAGACAGCCGCAGGTCAGTGCTTTTCTTTTCGGCTGTAAGTAGCAGCTTCTAGGCAGATACGCTGTTCCTGTTTTTGGCTACGCGTAACAGCGTCCACCCACCTCCAACAGCCAGCAACTGAGTTAAGCTTAAAGATTACAGCTGCATGGGAATGCTTGTCATACCAGCTTTCAGACGCACTGGTTAGCCCCAGGTTAGGCCCACAGGTGGGTGAAAGGAGCTGCCTAAAAGCCGCAACGCCCACCCCCAAAATAAACAGTGGGCAGATGCCTGACTCATCCCTTGAGATGTTCACACAGATGTCAACAGTCTAGAGTACTAATGACGTATGTGCCCAGGTGCAACAGACTGCGTTTGGTTTGGCTAGATAGGCAGGCTGGGGAGATACCTGACTCATCCACTGAGATATTCACACAGATTTCAACTGTCTAGAGTACTAATGACGTTAGTTTCCAGGTGCCATAGACTGCGTTTGGTTTAGCTGGAGAGGCAGGCAGGGGAGCTGCTGAGAAGCTGCTGCTCGTAGCTGAAAACAAAAGCTCTGCTGCAAGTGTGAAGCAATTGGTATGCAGAGTGTCTGTGTGATGGGGGAGGGGGGGCAGCTGGAGCAAGTAGGTGGGCACATACTGTCACTTACTATATAAGTAAGTGACAGTATAAATGATCAAACCTCAATCACTCTAGCAGGTGATCGATGTCATCTTGATTTGTCTCTTGCCTCATCTGACAGGTTCTGAGCTGGGGAAAATTGAGGAGAATTACTACTCGCTTGTCCAGAAGAACTTCGAGATCGAAAATGCTTGTAGTAGACGTGAGTCATATATTTTTTGTTTTTTTTACATGAACAATTTTCACCTCGTGTATGTGTCAGGGGGGGGGGGGGGGGGGGGGGGGGGGGGGGGTCAAGGAATTGTGGGTCTCGTACGCTAGCCCTGGACTCAAAGGATTAGATGCTTGTGGGCAAATGGTTGATTTAGATGGAGAGTGTTTTAGTGGGGAATGGATTGGGTGTGTGTTTGATGAGGAATGGGGAATGTTTGATGGCTCGTGAGGTCCACATGGGATGAATGACCACTGTAGCACAAACTCAGGGCCCCCGTGGTTAAAAGTATTGTTTGGGGTTCAGTTCATCTGTGCTTTTTCTTTTTAAGCCCTTCATAACGGTTAGGCAAGTCCCTTAAGCGTATTTGGCCTACCCCTGGACTGTAACATACATACGTACATATGAGATTTGGGATCAAATTGTGTTTTTCTGTGATAGGCTTCTTGTTAGAATGCCATGGCCTGAGAAGTCGCACAGCATGGGATTAAGGACACAAAATATGATGTTCGTGTTGCTCTGACATGGTTCCCCTCATTGACCCACTGATACTGTTCATAAGTCCCCCTTTACTCCGACAAGGCACATTTGAAGTCCTGTAGCGCACCAGGAAAATGCAATCATCATCATGATCACCATCACCATCACCGCATGGTACCCAGCACCCATGACTAAGACCAGTTCCCACCGTTTGTGCAGTGGATGACGAGATTAATATCTTGTCAGCCAAGGTACAAGCCCGGAACCCCTCCTCAACCCCCACAGACGCAGATAATGCGCCTGCGCCACATTCAAACGGCTCAGCAGCTCCGATGAGTGATTCCTGAGGTGCTCCTGTTGACAAGACCTGTCCTAGTTGTCCTATGCCCTTGCAGCCCATGCCAACGCAGCAGACGACAGACAGAACACATACATGTATAGGTCCCTCAACTGAGTGCATCACGCAGCTACTAAGGTTTGGTTTGACTACATGGTATATCAGCCCTCACACTGCTCACTGACTGCAGGCAGAGTAAACATGGGTGGTATAAACGCCACTACACCACACTCATGCGTACAGAATGCAATCGCATGCGTGACAGGTTACTAGCGTGTCCAGTTCACAACTACTATATTTCACTGTCTAGAATTGCCACCAGGGTTGGACTTAGCAGCCATGGACCTAGGTATCTAGCACTGATTATTGTTGGGGCTACGCATGGCAGCATCAATCCAGCTCCATTAGCCAGCCACTGGGTGAAGCAAAAAAAAAGCCCAAAGCCTTCAGCTGCACTATAATGCCTGTCCTATCAGCTTTCAGACGCACTTCCTAAATTCGAGTTTGGCCCGGGAACGGGGTAAGGGAGCTGCCTAGAGGCTGTTATGCGCAGCACAAGAGAGAAACATTGGTATCTAGCTAGAAATGTTACAGGCTTTGCTAGTTTAGGTCTACTGTTTGCCCCTGGTTTGGACTGTCGTCATTTTATTTCCTCTGATCATAGGTTACATTGGTTCAAATTCTGCATCAAAGGGGATCTTAGTAACCAGGGTTTGCAGTTTCACTAAATGGTGTTTCATTATTAAGAAGAAGGAGAATTGCTACAGGTTTCTTTATACCACTGTAATGTACATCGATGCTGCCCCTCATGTAAGTTGCGACCCACGTCCCCGCTGGTCCTCTTTCACCTTGTCATTTGTGTGTTCATTCTTGTGTCTCAGTGTAACTTATGATATCGTCAAAAAATGCTGGTGTTGGGGCCGTGATGATGGCACGTGAATATGACAATGAAAAAAAAGTTTTGTACTGAGGAGTTGGGCCAAGAAGTTTCGGGGCGGGCAAGTGAACCTGAAAAGTATCGAGTGATAGTGAGGATCTCGATTTTGATTTTTTAACTTGTTTTTTTTAGGCAAAATCTGGTCAGGGGCCGCCACTCATGCTCTGGCTGTTAATGCGCGCAAATACATTGTGCTGCTGTCTGAGCAGACATTTAAAGTGCAAGCCACCATCCTTACCTGCTGATGCTTCGTGCTGGGGTATGGGATGTATGTTATAGCTGCTGGGCCTTCAAGGCCTGCATCTGAGCCTGCTGCATCAGCTGCGCTAGGGCAGCGTTACGCTGCTGCTGGGGGAGCTGCATAAGCATGCGCTGCTGATCAGGGTTGAGACGCTGAACCAACTGCGTGGCAAAGAGGCAGGGCACAAAATTGAATTAGAGACAGACGTGAACAGATGATTGAGCTGTCAAGTGCAGATTCAGTGTCAGTACAGCACGACAGTCTGCCACCAAGGCAAGAGGAAGGGTTCCTTGTACAAGACTTGAACATTGCTTTTCTTTTCAGCTACGAACAGCAGCTTCTAGGCAGCTCCCTGAGCCATTGGGCTAAGCCCCAAGATGTATACAGTTCTGGAAAGATGGTTCTGTCAGCTTCCAGATGCACTACGTTGCTACAGGTCTAGCTGGATACCAAAACAGAGGAGCTGCCTAGAAGCAGCTGTTGGTAGCTAAAAATAAAAGCTATGGTGTTGACTGTGGTTAGAATCCATGTGGTGGCGTAGGGAATGGATGTGCATAGCCAGTGGCAGATTCAACAAATGTTTGTTTATCCCAATGCTTTCTTCATACCCATAAAAATAGCACAGATTGGATGGATACTCACCGCTTGCATCTGCTGCTGTTGCCTGAGAAGAGCCTGCTGCTGCTGCTGGGCAGCAGTCAGGCCACCAGCACCCGCTGGGAAAGCATGCTGCTGTCCGCCACCTGGGCCTCGAGAAGGCTGGCCATGATGCTGCTGGACACGCGTGCGTGCCTGAAAACAGTCACAAGAATGCGCTTGCATTTAGTTTCAGGAAGAGAACGTAGTACGGTCAACCAAGAGTCTTGGGGAGCAGCAGCGCATGCAGACATGAAGTCACAGACATGAAACAGGTGGAAACTGTTGCATTGCAAGCCAGTATCAAAACAACTTTAGTTCAGATTCAATGCATTCTCGTGGCATATACATGCTGCCCATTCAGCCTGAAATGATTAACCCACCTGCATGTGTGGGTGTGGCTTCTGTCCATAGCCTCCTCCCCTGGCCTGTCCTCCGTAGCCTTGCCCTGGCCTTGCCCTGCCTGCAGGTGCCCTAGATCTTTGCCTTGACCTAGGCTCTTCATCAAGATCCTCGTCAGTCTCATCAGAGGAAGAAGTGGTCTCTGACTCCTCGTCGGGAATTTCCTCGTCCTCCTCTTCGTCCTCGGCTTCAGCATCCTTGGTCAGAGAAGCATAAACACGCTTAACCTTCTTAGCAGATGCTCGCTTAGGCCTTCCAGTGCGGGGGTCTGGCTCGTCATCAGACTCTGGCTCCGGCTCCGGCTCGGGAGAAGGCTCTTTCTTTTGCTTGGCTTTAGCCGGACGTCCACCCCTACCTCGGACGGGCAGTGGGGGAGGAGGGTTAGCAGTCGACACCAGCATCTCGATGTTGGTTTGAGCTTTGAATTTACTCGTACGCTTGCCTCGCTTTGCGACCAAAACAGGACCACTTGGGCTAGTGCCATCCTCGTCTTCTGAAAACTCAATTGGAGTCCATCCCACAGGACTATGCTCGCGCTTGTGAGGCGCAGGAGGAGGCCTTCGGATGGTTTGACCAGCGTCGCCATTCTGCAGTTTTGAATCCAGGTTGTAAGCGGTACCATCAACCTTTTTGGCTTCGGTCTCAGGGTCAGTTTTCAGCTCGGACTTCTTCTTTTCAGCCGCTTCCTCCTTTACAGCATCCGTCTCCTCTTTCTCCTCCTCCTTGACAGAAGCCTTGTCGTCCTTGACTTGTTGCTCCTCCTCCTCAGAGGAGTCAGATGGTTTCTTATCGTCTTCGGTGCTCATCGTTGAGTCGACGAGCTTCGACTTATTACCAACTTGCAAGGGTTGGCAAGCAGCTGGAACAAGTACAAATCAGATTGATGACAGAAATTTAAAAGTTGACTACAGAATCAGCGACTCTGGACGCAAGACGCTTGCACTTGCAGCAGGGTACTAGGTAAATTTTTGGGTGGTGCGATTGGGCGCGAAAATTAGGAGACAAGAAGTTTCGGCCGGCAAAGCACTACGACATGCACATCAGGCACTACAGATGCTCAGCGCGCTAAGTCAAATGCCACCCTGCCCTGGTCAAATGCGACCAGGGCCAGGGGCCCCTGAATGCGAGTGCGTCAAGGGGTGGCGGGTGCGGGTGGAGCGCACAGGCGCGCTCAAGGTGGGGCAAATTAACTGAGGTTGCGCCCGTTTGAAGGAAGTACTGGTAGCGAACTGAAGACCAAGACAAGGCTTTCGGGGGGCATCCCACACGCACACGTACACCTGTTTCCGCATAGATTTTTCATGGCCGCTGCGAGATGGGAGTGACGATGGGATGGCAGCGACGCTGAAAAGGTTGGCTGTGTCAACTTGAACTTGGTTACACGGCTCCAGGTTGGCTGTGTCAACAACTGCTGCAGCACTCATGTCGTGGCTGCATATCCCCTCCCGGATTTTGTGGAGCGGGCTTGTCTTTCGCCAACAATGGCATGTCGATGACAATGTAATGTAAATATGTAATATCAAAAAAATCCAACTCATCAAACCATTGGATTATTCACTTGCACAAAAATCGAACGCAGTATTGCATACGGTACCGGGATTACCGGGACCAGGTTCACCCCCAGCATCAAGTTTGTTTGCATAGATTAAGCAGCAGTTCGTCAGTGCTTGCAGTTTTCGCTGCATTGCTGCAGTGGGGTACAACATTGAACATGCGCCGTTTGAAGAGTATATGTATATTTGGCCATCCCATACAGGCCCGTGCCCCTTCTAATAATTGCTTGCCGTACAGCCATATCCACTTGCTCTATTCAATACATTGCACCGGTATATATCATCTATGTGTCTATGTTGCAGACTTACAGGCCAAGTGTAGCCAGTATCAGCATGTATAGCGGTGCTCTCACGCGTTTTATGACTTGGTGACTACTTATGTACTCCCTTAGAACTATCGGCTCTCCTGAGCCAGCTTCCCGTGGGACTGAGTCATCTTGAGATGACTCAGTGGCAGCTTCCTGTCACCTACGTCTCCGGTCTGATCTGTACCCTGTTAGGTTCCTGTCTACCGCCTCCTTTCACCACAGGTGCCCCTTTATGGGTCTCCTGTGTCTGTAACGTTATCCTTGTCTCCGTGTATAGATTGGTGCGTCTGTTCCGCTGCTTTAATCTACTGTCCACTCTACCGGAGTGATTTCAAGCTGATAGGTAATTGGGCTCCTCATCACTACCACTGCTTTGATAATGCAACTTCCGCGAGGGCCTCCTGCCGGCTTTGTGAAACTTACCAAACTTAATGGTGTTTCATGGGCTCGTGGGATCCGCAGTGTCATTGTGAGCAATGGATGCGACCGAATCCTCCCAACGGGGGTGAAGGTTCCTCTAGATTGGCTAGACGACTGCGCGCCAGCGGCCTCTGCTGCCGGAGAGGAGGGTCCTTCCGCCATCAAGGAAGTAACCCCCCCCGATCAATCCTCCAACTTTACGGTTCCTTCTCTCAATGTTCGACGCCTTTCCTCTGATGTTGAGGATGTCCTGATGAAGCTGTGTTGTGTACAGACACAGATCATCCGTTGTGCATCAGACCCGCAGCCTCATTGCGTCCCCTTCAATTATGATGAAGACTACTCTACTACTACTGATGATGAGGAGGACTTGAAGAGTGCTACGAGTGCTGACTTCGGTGGCGTGACCCCATCTGCTGCTGCCACTCGTGTCTTTGAGACTTCCGCTGTTTCGCCGGTGTATGAGCCTCCTGATCAGCAGATGCCTAATCAAGAGCTTTCGCCTGTGTATCAGCCTCAGCCTTCGTCGGCGCCTCCCTTTGAGCCTGTTCCCCCGGCTTACCCGGAGGTGGCTAAGCCCACTTTCTTGAAGGGCTTTGCTTCTTTTTCCTCTGCATCTGCCCCCATGGAGCGTGGCCTCCCTGGCTACCACACTCGCTCTCGCGAGGCTGCTGTTTCCTCTGCACGCACCTCTGCTGCTGGTGCCTCCCTGGAACCCCCTCCGCCTCCGCCGGTGGAGCTGCCTCCTGCCCCTGGCCCTCCTCCTATGCTATATACGCGGTCATGCGAATCTTGGGAGCATCTGCTCACTGGTGGATCTCCTCCGACTTTGAACTTGCGGGACTACCGCCTGATCAACCAGGATCGACGGGATGGTGAGTCCTTGAACCGCTCTTTGTACGGTCGGATGGATATGCAGGCTACAATGGCAAATGTTAGTGTGAAGCTGAGGCATCGCCGAGTGATGGCTTTCTCTGAGCTTGGTACCAGGTGTCGTTCTTTTCTTGGTCCAGTCACTTCTGGGATTCTGTATCCCCCAGATCATGGCGTTTCCTTTGGTGGTACGAGGCGTAGTGATCACGAGAAGCTTGGTTATCAGTTTGTGCGAGTGCCTGTCCCTCGGTGTCCTGTTAGCCCAGATTTCGAGATGCTTATGAGTGTTGCGAGGTCCATTCCTGTGATTAGGAACATAGACGACCAGCGCGCTCTTGACGCTGGTCTTGCTGCGGAGTATTTCATGGACATTCGTAGGTCCTTGGCTCCTGTCCCTTCTGCGATTGGAGCTGGGTCTAATACCCTCATTCATGGTGAGTCTCGGTTTGATCCTGCACTGTTGGGTTTCAGTGCACTGCCTCTCGAACGTCAGGAGTTCATGTGTTTAACTATGATGCTCGCGAACATGGAGGACGATATGGTCAAGGTATACCAGGACTTTGCCACCCCTCGGGATATCCTTTTGGATATCCGGAAGACGCAGTCTGATGCCCTTGCCTCTAGAGTCCCTCTCATGCGTATCGAACTTCATAATGCGCACATGGGCCCTTCTGACCGTGTCGATGATTTCTTTCGCATGGTTCGCAGTCTGTGCACTGACCTCCGCAGTGCTGGACATCCTGTCACTCAGCGCCACGCCATGGAAACCATTGTGAATGGGATCCGTTTGATCCGATTTGAATCGCTGCGGATCCAGTACGGTATGATGTTGGCTAACAGACAGACTGTAGATTACTGGTCTTGTCTGGAGGCATATCGGTCTCTCGACATTTGAACATTGCTCTCCCCAGGTCCGACTCCAGGCATCCTGGTTGGTCCCGGGACGCTCCCCAGGTTCCTGCCAATGCTGCGTTTCAGCGTGGGCAGGGATCTGGTTCTCAGGGTTCTGGTTCCAACAAGCGACGTCTGGATTGCACTTGGGGCCCATGCCTCAGCAAGACGACCCACTCGGAGGATCGCTGTTTCACGAAGCATCCGCACCTGCGTAAGACCAAGCCTGGTGCACCGGTTCCGGTGCCCATGGCCTTGGCCCTTCCAGGTGTGCTTACTCCGCGGCAGCTGGCCTCCTTGCAGGCTCAGATTGATGGGTATGCTTTGGACAAGAAATAGGAGGTACGCTCTGTCCTTTTCTCTTGCACTGCGAAATTTTCAAATGTCTGCAGCCCGAGCCTGTCTGAGGGTGTCTGGCATGTTGATTCTGGAGCTGGGATGTCAATCACAGGTGATATGTCTTTGTTCACTGTGTTTCATGCTTCTGAGACTGGGCCAGCAGTTAAATTTGGTGATGGTGTGGTTCAACGGTCTGTGGGTCAGGGTTCTATTGTGTTAGGTAGTGATTGGTTACCAACACCAATCACTTTAACCAATGTTCTCTACATCCCACACTGTCCGGTGAACCTCATGTCAGTAAATGCTGTTGCCCATGCTCACAACTGCAAGATTTCTTTTGATAGTCTTAGTTGTACTGCCACACAGGGCTCTTCTGTTCTGTGGTCTTTCCCTGCCTCCAGTGATGGTGTGTACAAGTTTGCATGTAGGCCTTGTCACACCCCTCGTGGCCGTTTGTATGGTGCTGAAGATTATCCAGCTTTTGCTCTTGATGTTGATGAGGATGGTGGAGTTGTGATCCCTACCACTCCTGAATGGTTGTGGCATAGGCGGCTGGGTCACCCTGGCTATGATGCCATGCACAACCTTGTAAGGAAGGGTTTGGTTCAGAACTTACCCCTCACTCTCCAACAGGTGCAAAGACTGTCTAAGATCCCATGTGATGCTTGTCAGAAGGCAAAGGGAAAACGTATCCCTTTTCCTAAAGAAAGCAAAACTAGGATCCGTGCCCCATTACAACGCTTTCACTTGGACATCATGGGACCATTTAATATTAGGGGCTTGCGTGGGGAGTTTTATGTTCTGTGTCTCACTGACCAATACTCTGGCTATGCTGAGGTCTTGTGCTTGAGAACCAGGGATGAAGCTCCCTTAGCAGTTCAAACTACCATCCTCAGAGGATGGATGACTCAGCTGCATGGATTTGTTTTCAAGTGTCTTAGGTCTGACAGGGCTAAGGAATTTATAGTGAAGTGGTTCGAGGATTGGTTAGAATCGGTTGGTGCTGTGCATGAATTGTCCATGGCTTACACTGCTCAGCAGAATGCGACTGTGGAACGGTACAATGGGGTCCTTCAGAACGTAGCTAGGAGCATTCACTTGGAGTCTAAGCTCACTAAGTCCTTCTGGCCCTATGCCTTCCTCGCCGCGTGTTACCTACGCAACCGGCTGCCTAATCAGGGTGACAAGACTCCTTATGAGTTGTTCTTTGGGGTTCTACCTGATGTATCGTTATTGCGCGTGTTCGGGTGCCCATGCTATGTTACCTTAGTGAATGGGAAGAAGCGCAATAAGCTTGACGAAAGGGCGTTATCTGGTAGACTGGTTGGGTATTCTCTGGTGAGTAAGGGTTATTTTGTTTGGGTTCCGAAGTTGCGCCAGGTGGTAGAGAGTCGTGATGTGCTCTTCTATGAACAGTTTAGCTATAACTGTATCCCTGGGCTCTTTCCCTATGATGGATCTCAGTATTTTTCTCGCACCCCTGCCGCTATCATCGGTAAAGGGCTTGATACTACTGACAATGTCCTGGGCCCTTTACCAACCCCGATTGTTGACCGCTTTACTGGTCATGGGATGACGATGCGTCCCAGGCCAGGTAATGATGGTGCTGTATCGCGTGCGGCGGCATTGGGCCAGGGGGAGTCTGATGTTCCTTCAAGCTCTAATTTATTCGAATCTCAGGGGGTCGCCGGGCCTTCCTCTGCGCCACGTTTCGTCGGTGAAGTCGTAGGATTAGGACAGCCTCGGGTCATAGTGGAACCTAGTACAGGTCCACTGCCTACTAGTCGCCACCCCCCGTCCACCTATTCGGATAGCTCGCGGGAGTTGTTGATCACTTCACCCCCTGCTATACCTGGTGGTTTATACCGGACCAGGCATTGCGACGATGTGGCCGTCACAGATGATGTGAGTGATGACCTCGAACACTGGTCCGGGTCAGATACTGCGTATGGCTGGGGTGTTCCAGTGTACCCAGGCTTCGACGATTTAGAGGCAAAGGAGGCCGGCCTTGTTCAACCACGCATGAGTGCTGCGCTGGGGGCTTTATTACCGGTTACTGCTGATACTGCTGATATCCCCGCTGCCCATGTACAAGTACACTGCTTGTACGTGGGGGCTTTTATTTCTACCTCTACTGAACTCTCTTATAAAGCTGCAATGTTACCTACCAACCCTGACAGAGATCTCTGGCTGCAGGCTATGAAGGATGAGATGGCCTCCCTCCATGCTCATGGCACTTGGGTCCTCACTCCACAGCCTCCTAGGCAGAGGATTCTATCTGGCAGATGGTTATTTGTCAAGAAACATGGGGCTGATGGTTCTTTGCGTTTTAAAGCTCGTTTTGTAGTTCGTGGTTTTCTGCAACGTCCTGGGCTGGACTACCATGATGTATATGCCCCCGTCTCCTCTAAAGCAGGTCTTCGTGTGCTCCTTGCTGCCATCACTCATAGAAAAATGTTTGTGAGGCAGCTGGACATCAAGACTGCATTCTTGAATGCCAAGCTGGAACCTGGTCTGGACCTGTTCTGTTACCAGCCTGAGGGCTTTCATGAACTTGGTCCTGACAATGTTCCCCTTGTGTGCAAGCTGATTAAATCTCTTTATGGTTTGAAGCAGGCACCCAGGGCTTGGAGCAAAGATGTAAAGCAGGTTTTGGTTGCCCACGGTTTACCATGTGCAAAGCTGAACCTGCTCTGTATTTCAGGAGGGATTCTACTGGTGGGTGGAGCTATGTCCTGACCTATGTGGATGACTTAATCTGTGCTTTTAGTGAGCTGCATAGGTATGCCTTGCTGATCAAGGCTATGGAAGCAGCTGGGTGGGAAGTCAAGGAAATGGGTGTACCTGTCCAGTTCCTTTCATTGGACATGACTTGTACACTTGATTCTGACGGCAGGTGTGTTAAGATCAACCTCTCCCAGCACTCCTACATTGTTGAGCTGGTGGAGCAGTTTGGTCTCACTGCTGCTACCAAACCCAAGTTTTCAGTTCCCATGGCCAAGTGCACTGTCACTGATCCTCCTGGAGAACCTCTGGCCTCTAATAGCCAGTACCTCTCTCTTGTGGGGGCTTTGCTGTACCTGGCTACCTGCACAAGGCCTGATATTTCTTTTGCTGTTAGCTACCTGTCCAGGTTTTCTGCTCAACCCACTGCCCCCCTGTGGGCTGCAGCCAAGCGCTTGCTTTTGTATTTGAGAGAACATTCCCATCTGGGCCTCACTTACACTCACAGCCCTGGTTTCTCTTTTACTGTCTTTAGTGACTCATCCTTTGCTGATGATGGGTCTGACAGGAAATCTCAGACTGGCTATGCTGTGCTTGCTGGAGGCTGCCTTGTGAACTGGATGAGCAAAAGGCAACCCACTGTTGCTGTTAGCTCCAGTGAGGCTGAGTATCAGGCCCTGTCTCAGACTGCCAGGGAGGTGCAATGGTTGAAAAAGTTGAGAATTGATCTAGGGCTGCCTTGTGACCTGGTCACCATTCAGGGTGACAACTTGGGGTCCTTGAGCTGGGCCAATGACTGTCAGCTGCTCCCTCGCAACAAGCACATTGATGTCATCCATCACTATATCCAGGAGCTGGTGGAGGATGGCCAGGTGGATGTTGCCTATGTTAACACTAAGGACAACTGTGCTGACCCCTTCACCAAGCCCCTTGATCCTATGGTGTTCTGGCGTTTCATTCGCATGTTTGGAATGACTGCTTCTCCTTAAACCAATTTTTTTGGTTACATGTATTCTAGAATTTTGGTTACATGTATTCTGGAATTTTTGGTTACATTTAGAGTTCTTTGAGTTATCATTGATTGGCATTAGGTTCCTATTCCCGGATCGGTTTTTCTATACCGTTGTTACCCGACTTTGATATTTAGTTGTCCTCTTATATCCACTTGGCAAATTTTGGTTCTTTGCCTTGCTTCATACCTTCCCTTACACCCTTCGGGTTTCATTTGAAGTTTCTGTCGATTTTTTTTTCCGGAGTTCTTTGATTTTTTTTTTAATTTGTTACATATAGTTCTATGTCACCAGTGCCATAGGTGGAGTATTACTATTGTATGTCACCTGTGTCATAGGTGGAGTATCAGCATGTATAGCGGTGCTCTCACGCGTTTTATGACTTGGTGACTACTTATGTACTCCCTTAGAACTATCGGCTCTCCTGAGCCAGCTTCCCGTGGGACTGAGTCATCTTGAGATGACTCAGTGGCAGCTTCCTGTCACCTACGTCTCCGGTCTGATCTGTACCCTGTTAGGTTCCTGTCTACCGCCTCCTTTCACCACAGGTGCCCCTTTATGGGTCTCCTGTGTCTGTAACGTTATCCTTGTCTCCGTGTATAGATTGGTGCGTCTGTTCCGCTGCTTTAATCTACTGTCCACTCTACCGGAGTGATTTCAAGCTGATAGGTTATTGGGCTCCTCATCACTACCACTGCTTTGATAATGCAACTTCCGCGAGGGCCTCCTGCCGGCTTTGTGAAACTTACCAAACTTAATGGTGTTTCATGGGCTCGTGGGATCCGCAGTGTCATTGTGAGCAATGGATGCGACCGAATCCTCCCAACGGGGGTGAAGGTTCCTCTAGATTGGCTAGACGACTGCGCGCCAGCGGCCTCTGCTGCCGGAGAGGAGGGTCCTTCCGCCATCAAGGAAGTAACCCCCCCCGATCAATCCTCCAACTTTACGGTTCCTTCTCTCAATGTTCGACGCCTGTCCTCTGATGTTGAGGATGTCCTGATGAAGCTGTGTTGTGTACAGACACAGATCATCCGTTGTGCATCAGACCCGCAGCCTCATTGCGTCCCCTTCAATTATGATGAAGACTACTCTACTACTACTGATGATGAGGAGGACTTGAAGAGTGCTACGAGTGCTGACTTCGGTGGCGTGACCCCATCTGCTGCTGCCACTCGTGTCTTTGAGACTTCCGCTGTTTCACCGGTGTATGAGCCTGCTGATCAGCAGATGCCTAATCGAGAGCTTTCGCCTGTGTATCAGCCTCAGCCTTCGTCGGCGCCTCCCTTTGAGCCTGTTCCCCCGGCTTACCCGGAGGTGGCTAAGCCCACTTTCTTGAAGGGCTTTGCTTCTTTTTCCTCTGCATCTGCCCCCATGGAGCGTGGCCTCCCTGGCTACCACACTCGCTCTCGCGAGGCTGCTGTTTCCTCTGCACGCACCTCTGCTGCTGGTGCCTCCCTGGAACCCCCTCCGCCTCCGCCGGTGGAGCTGCCTCCTGCCCCTGGCCCTCCTCCTATGCTGCATACGCGGTCTTGCGCATCTTGGGAGCATCTACTCACAAGCGGATCTCCTCCGACTTTGAACCTTCGGGACTACCGCCTGATCAACATGGATCGACGGGATGGTGAGTCCTTGAACCGCTCTTTGTACGGTCGGATGGATATGCAGGCTACAATGGCAAATGTTAGTGTGAAGCTGAGGCATCGCCGAGTGATGGCTTTCTCTGAGCTTGGTACCAGGTGTCGTTCTTTTCTTGGTCCAGTCACTTCTGGGATTCTGTATCCCCCAGATCATGGTGTTTCCTTTGGTGGTACGAGGCGTAGTGATCACGAGAAGCTTGGTTATCAGTTTGTGCGAGTGCCTGTCCCTCTGTGTCCTGTTAGCCCAGATTTCGAGCTGCTTATGAGTGTTGCGAGGTCCATTCCTGTGATTAGGAACATAGACGACCAGCGCGCTCTTGACGCTGGTCTTGCTGCGGAGTATTTCATGGACATTCGTAGGTCCTTGGCTCCTGTCCCTTCTGCAATTGGAGCTGGGTCTAATACCCTCATTCATGGTGAGTCTCGGTTTGATCCTGCACTGTTGGGGTTCAGTGCACTGCCTCTCGAACGTCAGGAGTTCATGTGTTTAACTATGATGCTCGCGAACATGGAGGACGATATGGTCAAGGTATACCAGGACTTTGCCACCCCTCAGGATATCCTTTTGGATATCCGGAAGACGCAGTCTGATGCCCTTGCCTCTAGAGTCCCTCTCATGCGTATCGAACTTCATAATGCGCACATGGGCCCTTCTGACCGTGTCGATGATTTCTTTCGCATGGTTCGCAGTCTGTGCACTGACCTCCGCAGTGCTGGACATCCTGTCACTCAGCGCCACGCCATGGAAACCATTGTGAATGGGATCCGTTTGATCCGATTTGAATCGCTGCGGATCCAGTACGGTATGATGTTGGCTAACAGACAGACTGTAGATTACTGGTCTTGTCTGGAGGCATATCGGTCTCTCGACATTTTGAACATTGCTCTCCCCAGGTCCGACTCCAGGCATCCTGGTTGGTCCCGGGACGCTCCCCAGGTTCCTGCCAATGCTGCGTTTCAGCGTGGGCAGGGATCTGGTTCTCAGGGTTCCGGTTCCAACAAGCGGCGTCTGGATTGCACTTGGGGCCCATGCCTCAGCAAGACGACCCACTCGGAGGATCGCTGTTTCACGAAGCATCCGCACCTGCGTAAGACCAAGCCTGGTGCACCGGTTACCAATCCGGTGCCCATGGCCTTGGCCCTTCCAGGTGTGCTTACTCCGCGGCAGCTGGCCTCCTTGCAGGCTCAGATTGATGGGTATGCTTTGGACAAGAAATAGGAGGTACGCTCTGTCCTTTTCTCTTGCACTGCGAAATTTTCAAATGTCTGCAGCCCGAGCTTGTCTGAGGGTGTCTGGCATGTTGATTCTGGAGCTGGGATGTCAATCACAGGTGATATGTCTTTGTTCACTGTGTTTCATGCTTCTGAGACTGGGCCAGCAAGTTAAATTTGGTGATGGTGTGGTTCAACGGTCTGTGGGTCAGGGTTCTATTGTGTTAGGTAGTGATTGGTTACCAACACCAATCACTTTAACCAATGTTCTCTACATCCCACACTGTCCGGTGAACCTCATGTCAGTAAATGCTGTTGCCCATGCTCACAACTGCAAGATTTCTTTTGATAGTCTTAGTTGTACTGCCACACAGGGCTCTTCTGTTCTGTGGTCTTTCCCTGCCTCCAGTGATGGTGTGTACAAGTTTGCATGTAGGCCTTGTCACACCCCTCGTGGCCGTTTGTATGGTGCTGAAGATTATCCAGCTTTTGCTCTTGATGTTGATGAGGATGGTGGAGTTGTGATCCCTACCACTCCTGAATGGTTGTGGCATAGGCGGCTGGGTCACCCTGGCTATGATGCCATGCACAACCTTGTAAGGAAGGGTTTGGTTCAGAACTTACCCCTCACTCTCCAACAGGTGCAAAGACTGTCTAAGATCCCATGTGATGCTTGTCAGAAGGCAAAGGGAAAACGTATCCCTTTTCCTAAAGAAAGCAAAACTAGGATCCGTGCCCCATTACAACGCCTTCACTTGGACATCATGGGGCCATTTAATATTAGGGGCTTGCGTGGGGAGTTTTATGTTCTGTGTCTCACTGACCAATACTCTGGCTATGCTGAGGTCTTGTGCTTGAGAACCAGGGATGAAGCTCCCTTAGCAGTTCAAACTACCATCCTCAGATGGATGACTCAGCTGCATGGATTTGTTTTCAAGTGTCTTAGGTCTGACAGGGCTAGGGAATTTATAGTGAAGTGGTTCGAGGATTGGTTAGAATCGGTTGGTGCTGTGCATGAATTGTCCATGGCTTACACTGCTCAGCAGAATGCGACTGTGGAACGGTACAATGGGGTCCTTCAGAACGTAGCTAGGAGCATTCACTTGGAGTCTAAGCTCACTAAGTCCTTCTGGCCCTATGCCTTCCTCGCCGCGTGTTACCTACGCAACCGGCTGCCTAATCAGGGTGACAAGACTCCTTATGAGTTGTTCTTTGGGGTTCTACCTGATGTATCGTTATTGCGCGTGTTCGGGTGCCCATGCTATGTTACCTTAGTGAATGGGAAGAAGCGCAATAAGCTTGACGAAAGGGCGTTATCTGGTAGACTGGTTGGGTATTCTCTGGTGAGTAAGGGTTATTTTGTTTGGGTTCCGAAGTTGCGCCAGGTGGTAGAGAGTCGTGATGTGCTCTTCTATGAACAGTTTAGCTATAACTGTATCCCTGGGCTCTTTCCCTATGATGGATCTCAGTATTTTTCTCGCACCCCTGCCGCTATCATCGGTAAAGGGCTTGATACTACTGACAATGTCCTGGGCCCTTTACCAACCCCGATTGTTGACCGCTTTACTGGTCATGGGATGACGATGCGTCCCAAGCCAGGTAATGATGGTGCTGTATCGCGTGCGGCGGCATTGGGCCAGGGGGAGTCTGATGTTCCTTCAAGCTCTAATTTATTCGAATCTCAGGGGGTCGCCGGGCCTTCCTCTGCGCCACGTTTCGTCGGTGAAGTCGTAGGATTAGGACAGCCTCGGGTCATAGTGGAACCTAGTACAGGTCCACTGCCCACTAGTCGCCACCCCCCGTCCACCTATTCGGATAGCTCGCGGGAGTTGTTGATCACTTCACCCCCTGCTATACCTGGTGGTTTATACCGGACCAGGCATTGCGACGATGTGGCCGTCACAGATGATGTGAGTGATGACCTCGAACACTGGTCCGGGTCAGATACTGCGTATGGCTGGGGTGTTCCAGTGTACCCAGGCTTCGACGATTTAGAGGCAAAGGAGGCCGGCCTTGTTCAACCACGCATGAGTGCTGCGCTGGGGGCTTTATTACCGGTTACTGCTGATACTGCTGATATCCCCGCTGCCCATGTACAAGTACACTGCTTGTACGTGGGGGCTTTTATTTCTACCTCTACTGAACTCTCTTATAAAGCTGCAATGTTACCTACCAACCCTGACAGAGATCTCTGGCTGCAGGCTATGAAGGATGAGATGGCCTCCCTCCATGCTCATGGCACTTGGGTCCTCACTCCACAACCTCCTAGGCAGAGGATTCTATCTGGCAGATGGTTATTTGTCAAGAAACATGGGGCTGATGGTTCTTTGCGTTTTAAAGCTCGTTTTGTAGTTCGTGGTTTTCTGCAACGTCCTGGGCTGGACTACCATGATGTATATGCCCCCGTCTCCTCTAAAGCAGGTCTTCGTGTGCTCCTTGCTGCCATCACTCATAGGAAGATGTTTGTGAGGCAGCTGGACATCAAGACTGCATTCTTGAATGCCAAGCTGGAACCTGGTCTGGACCTGTTCTGTTACCAGCCTGAGGGCTTTCATGAACTTGGTCCTGACAATGTTCCCCTTGTGTGCAAGCTGATTAAATCTCTTTATGGTTTGAAGCAGGCACCCAGGGCTTGGAGCAAAGATGTAAAGCAGGTTTTGGTTGCCCACGGTTTTACCATGTGCAAAGCTGAACCTGCTCTGTATTTCAGGAGGGATTCTACTGGTGGGTGGAGCTATGTCCTGACCTATGTGGATGACTTCATCTGTGCTTTTAGTGAGCTGCATAGGTATGCCTTGCTGATCGAGGCTATGGAAGCAGCTGGGTGGGAAGTCAAGGAAATGGGTGTACCTGTCCAGTTCCTTTCATTGGACATGACTTGTACACTTGATTCTGACGGCAGGTGTGTTAAGATCAACCTCTCCCAGCACTCCTACATTGTTGAGCTGGTGGAGCAGTTTGGTCTCACTGCTGCTACCAAACCCAAGTTTTCAGTTCCCATGGCCAAGTGCACTGTCACTGATCCTCCTGGAGAACCTCTGGCCTCTAATAGCCAGTACCTCTCTCTTGTGGGGGCTTTGCTGTACCTGGCTACCTGCACAAGACCTGATATTTCTTTTGCTGTGAGCTACCTGTCCAGGTTTTCTGCTCAACCCACTGCCCCCCTGTGGGCTGCAGCCAAGCGCTTGCTTTTGTATTTGAGAGAACATTCCCATCTGGGCCTCTACACTCACAGCCCTGGTTTCTCTTTTACTGTCTTTAGTGACTCATCCTTTGCTGATGATGGGTCTGACAGGAGATCTCAGACTGGCTATGCTGTGCTTGCTGGAGGCTGCCTTGTGAACTGGATGAGCAAAAGGCAACCCACTGTTGCTGTTAGCTCCAGTGAGGCTGAGTATCAGGCCCTGTCTCAGACTGCCAGGGAGGTGCAATGGTTGAAAAAGTTGAGAATTGATCTAGGGCTGCCTTGTGACCTGGTCACCATTCAGGGTGACAACTTGGGGTCCTTGAGCTGGGCCAATGACTGTCAGCTGCTCCCTCGCAACAAGCACATTGATGTCATCCATCACTATATCCAGGAGCTGGTGGAGGATGGCCAGGTGGATGTTGCCTATGTTAACACTAAGGACAACTGTGCTGACCCCTTCACCAAGCCCCTTGATCCTATGGTGTTCTGGCGTTTCATTCGCATGTTTGGAATGACTGCTTCTCCTTAAACCAATTTTTTTTGGTTACATGTATTCTAGAATTTTGGTTACATGTATTCTGGAATTTTTGGTTACATTTTAGGGTTTCTTTGGTTACATTTAGAGTTTCTTTAAGTTATCATTGATTGGCATTAGGTTCCTATTCCCGGATCGGGTTTTCTATACCGTTGTTACCCGACTTTGATATTTAGTTGTTCTCTTATATCCACTTGGCAAATTTTGGTTCTTTGCCTTGCTTCATACCTTCCCTTACACCCTTCGGGTTTCATTTGAAGTTTCTCTCGAATTTTTTTTCTTTCGGAGTTCTTTGATTTTTTTTTTTTAATTTGTTACATATAGTTCTATGTCACCAGTGCCATAGGTGGAGTAGTACTATTGTATGTCACCTGTGTCATAGGTGGAGTATCAGCATGTATAGCGGTGCTCTCACGCGTTTTATGACTTGGTGACTACTTATGTACTCCCTTAGAACTATCGGCTCTCCTGAGCCAGCTTCCCGTGGGACTGAGTCATCTTGAGATGACTCAGTGGCAGCTTCCTGTCACCTACGTCTCCGGTCTGATCTGTACCCTGTTAGGTTCCTGTCTACCGCCTCCTTTCACCACAGGTGCCCCTTTATGGGTCTCCTGTGTCTGTAACGTTATCCTTGTCTCCGTGTATAGATTGGTGCGTCTGTTCCGCTGCTTTAATCTACTGTCCACTCTACCGGAGTGATTTCAAGCTGATAGCTGCTTAGATAGTTAGTTACTCGGTTGGTTGGTTACTTGGTTAGTTAGTTGGTTGACTGCCTAGTTACTTCGTTAGTTGATTAATAAGTTAGCTCCAGTAGACGCATTAAATGGCATGAACAAGTATTGACAAAACCCGTGTTTTTTAAGAAAAGAGATCTCAAAAATGTATAGAAAAACATGCTTGACAAAAGGGATCCATGGCTGCTGGACCTACCTCAGGTTAAGACCTGAAAAACAGTTGGCAAACCCTTAATTTGCAAGTGTTCCATTTCCTTGTTACATGTTAATATATCAGGTGCTTCTGAAGCTACTAGGCTACGGGAGCTCTGAGGACATCTTATAAGATGTCCTCAGAGCTCACGTAGCCTAGTACTTCCTGACACCTAGAAATGGTGTGCTTGGACAAGTGGAATCAAGTGGAGACCTGTCTGGTCCATGTTCACCACCCATGTCGATGCACGGCCTATCACCAGGTTTAACCAAGGTGTAATTTATGCATGACCAAGCACTGACTATGGAAAACTCAGTTATGGTGTACGTCCAATAAAATATAAGTGCATATTGTGAACGCTAGTGGTACACTCAAAAGTGAAATTGTGAAGTTGTTGCACAGGTTATACGCATTTTGAAGTTAAACCCAAGGTGTAACTTGGGCTTGAACAAGCTGCCCTGTGACCGCAAATAACTCAATAATGGTGAACATCCAATAAAAAGTAAGTGCATATTGTGAACGCTATAACAATTTTTTTGAATGGTATACTCAAAAGTGAATTTGATAAACCTGGTGGCCTAATTGTACTGCCTAGTACATTGGTCGCTAGGAGTTACTTGGCAACGGCAAACCAGCTGGGACCGACTCAGGTTCGACTCAAAATAGCTTTGGCAAATAATCGATTGCCAAGTCGATTGCCATTCAATTCTGCGAATACGGTAGATAGTTAGTTGGTTACCTATAAATTCATTTAGGAAGTTGATAGTGAGCTTGTATTGAAGTTAGTTTGTGTGTATATTTGTTTGTTTCCTAATCCAACAGGTCAACAGACAAACCTCTCCACGTGTGTACAGTCTCCCTTGTGCACCCCTTACCCCCCCACCCCCACCCCCACCCCCCCACACACACAAGCCCCCCCGCCCCCACCACACACATCTACACCTGATGCTGTATATCCCACCAAGCAACCCCCTACACCCCCTCATGCTGCCCTACTGTACCCCATACATTCTCCACACCAACATACCTTGATCTTATCTCCCACACTGAACATCTTCTTGACATCTTTGCCGGTGATACACTCCTGACTGATGTGGAGGTTTTCCAACCTTCCGATAAATCCTGCTCCGATGTCGACCCAAACTTCACCACGCACCTCGCCGTGAGACATCTTGGACAACCCCAGATCTAAGGTCGTGGACCTGCAAATCAGATCAGATCGGCGTAGGCATTAGGACTGAAGACTTGGATAGGGATTAGCAGTGTCATTTCCTACTACTGATTCTAAGGAGATGGCTGCCCTCCAGGATGTCCTGAACTGGGCTTCTTGATGCTAGTCTTGTGACATGTTGGTAGCCTCGATGACATTTCCAAGGATGTGTATGTTGGCCAGCCCTTCCTTGCCTTGGCTGTCCTTCAGTAAGGGATGTGTGAGTGGCAAAGAGCACTTGCTTGGTGATGCGTGACTCAGATCTCCTTGCTATGTGAGCTAAGAACCTAAAGCTGTGACCTCTAATAATGCTATGGTTGTCCCTGTCGGATTCAAATCACCCCCACCCACCCCTGAACCCCTCCTTCTTCCCACAACAAATCACCATGTGTTCACTATGTCAGCCTGTTGCACAACAGCCAGAACACACCTCAAGGTTGGGATCCACCACTCCTCTAGCTTCCATCCTCTCCTGCTCGCGTGCCTTGGTCCTGAATGCAGCTGCTGCTTTCTCAGCCTTCTCATACACCAGCTGGGGGTTCTTGTCCATATCACCAGGATTTACCTCCAAGCTCTTGGTGCTCAGGGTAATCTGTTTGCCATCCTCGCTTATCGTACAAACTATGACCTAGAGTATTTGCTGGTTTGCTGGTTAGTTAGTTAGTTAGTTAGTTACTTAGTTAGTTAGTTAGTTAGTTATTTGGTTGTTTAGTTTGTTAGTTGTGTAACTTGCTAGTTACGCATTTCGGAATTTGATTAATTGGTTAGCTACCGTAGATGCAGCATGAAATGGCAGGAACATGTATTGGCAAAACCCTTGTTTTTTTAAGAAAAGGGATCTAAAAATGTATACTTGGCAAAAGGGGTCCATGGCTGGACCTACGCAAGTTGAGACCTGAAAACCAGTTGGCAAAACCTCAATTTGCTAGTGTTCCATTTCCTTGTTACATGTTAATACATAACGTTCTTCTGAACCTTCCCAGCAATGGTGTGCTTGGACAAGTGGCATCACGTGAAAACCTGTCTAGTCCATGTTAACCACCCATGTCAATGCATGGCCTATCACCAGGTTTAACCAAGGTGTAACTTGTGTATGACCAAGCACTGACAGTGGATAAGTCAGTCACTGTGTACGTCCAATAAGATATAAGAGCGTATTGTGAACGCTAGTGGTACACTCAAAAGTGAAAATGATTACTTGTTACACAAGTTATAGCATTTGAAGTTAAATCGAAGGTGTTACTTGGGTTTGACCAAGCTTTAACCGCGAATAATAATGGTGAACAATAATGGTGAACATCCAATAAAAAGTAAGTGCATATTGTGAACGCTATAACAATTTAATTTCAAATGGTATAATCAAAAGTGAATTTTTAAAACTGGTGACCTAATTGTACTGCCTAGTACACTGGTCGCTAGGAGTTACTTGGAAACGGCAAACCAGCTGGGACTGACTGAGGTTCGACTCAAAACAGCTTTGGCAAATGGTCGATTGCCAAGTCGTTTGCCATTTAATGCTGCACATTTGGTAGTTAGTTAGTTAGTTACCTAGATATTCATTTAGTTAGTTGAAGAGTTAGCTCGTATCGAAGTTAGTTTGTGTGAATATTTGTTTATTTCCTAATCCAACAGGTTAACAGGCAAACCTCTCCAACTGTGTATAGTCTCCCCTGTGCACCCCTTACCCCCCCCCCCCCCCCCCCCCCCCCTCTCCCTCCCCCCAACACACACATCTACACCTGATGCTGCATATCCCAACAGGCACCCCCGTACATCCCCTCATGATGCCCTAATGTGCCCCCTCCATTCTCCACACCAACATACCTTGATGTCATCTCCCACACTGAACATCTTCTTGACATCTTCGCCGGTGACACACTCCTGACTGATTTGGTGTTTTTCCAACTTTCCGATAACTCCTGCTCCGATGTCGACCCAAACTTTACCGCCTTGGACGTCTTGGACAACCCCAGATCTAAGGTCGTGGACCTGCAAATCAGATCAGATCCATTTAGGCATTAGGACTAAAGACATGGATAGGGATTAGCAGTGTCATTTCCAACTTCTAATTCTAAGGAGATGGCTGCCCTCCAGGATGTCCTGAACTGGGCTTCTTGATGCTAGTCTTGTGACATGGTGGTAGCCTCGATGAAATTTCCAAGGATGTGTATGTTGGCTGCCCCCCCCCTAGCCTTGGTTGTCCTTCAGCAAGGGATGTGTGAGTGGCAAAGAGCACTTGCTTGGTGATGCGGGACTCAGATCTCCTTGCTATGTGAGCTAAGAACCAAAACCTGTGATCTCTAATAATGCTATGGATGTACTTGTCGGATTCAAATCCCCCTCCCCACCCCTCCTTCTTCCCGCAACAAATCACCATGTGCTCACCGTGACAGCCTGTTGCACAACAGCCAGAACACACCCTAAGGTTGGGATCCACCTCTCCTCTAGCT
Organism: Chlamydomonas sp. ICE-L; assembly: GCA_013435795.1. Taxonomy (NCBI): domain Eukaryota; kingdom Viridiplantae; phylum Chlorophyta; class Chlorophyceae; order Chlamydomonadales; family Chlamydomonadaceae; genus Chlamydomonas; species Chlamydomonas sp. ICE-L. The sequence goes on along the minus strand of JACBWV010000610.1, from coordinate 20,491,288 downwards.
TTCTTCCTCTCGTGCTTGCGTGCTTCAGCCTTTGCCTCAGCCTCAGCCTTAGCCCTGAATGTAGCTACTGCTTCCTCAGCTTTCTCATACACCAGCTGGGGGTTCTTGACTATGTCACCAGGATGAAACTCCAAGTTTTTGGTGCTCAGGATACCTGGTTGGCGATCCTTGTTTATCTCATGAACCAGGACCTAGAGTATTTGTTGGTTTGCTGGTTAGTTAGTTAGTTAGTTAGTAATTTGGTTAGTTAGTTAGTTAGTTAGTTAGTTAGTTAGTTAGTCAGTCAGTCAGTCAGTCAGTCAGTCAGTCAGTCAGTCAGTCAGTCAGTCAGTCAGTCAGTCAGTCAGTCAGTCAGTCAGTCAGTCAGTCAGTCAGTCAGTCAGTCAGTCAGTCAGTCAGTCAGTCAGTCAGTCAGTCAGTCAGTCAGTCAGTCAGTCAGTCAGTCAGTCAGTCAGTCAGTCAGTCAGTCAGTCAGTCAGTCAGTCAGTCAGTCAGTCAGTCAGTCAGTCAGTCAGTCAGTCAGTCAGTCAGTCAGTCAGTCAGTCAGTCAGTCAGTCAGTCAGTCAGTCAGTCAGTCAGTCAGTCAGTCAGTCAGTCAGTCAGTCAGTCAGTCAGTCAGTCAGTCAGTCAGTCAGTCAGTCAGTCAGTCAGTTAGTGAGTGAGTGAGTGAGTGAGTGAGTGAGTGAGTGAGTGAGTGAGTATATACAAAAATCACATTACTCTTGATCTGGGAGGTATGCAAGGAGGAGTTCATGAAGAAGGAATGGTTCGACTTAGAACGCGGTGACATGGGCAGGTCATTCTTCTCGTGCACGTATATTCACAGGTCCGTGGATGACAATGAGTACGGGTCAAGAATCACGATCTACCCTACAGACAACGCGTTGAACCCGAGCACGAGCCACGTCAAGATCACAGGACAGGGCAAGATCCAGTACTCCGACAAGCTTGAGTTCTCGAAGTGGGTCATGAGGGCTACCAGGGTTTTGATCACAGTCCACGATCTACCACATGTTCAAGAAGTTCATCGAAAGCTTGGAACTGGTCGACACACTGGACTTGGAACAGACAACCTACAAGGCAGGGCAGGGTGGGTAGGTGGGTGGGGGTGGGTGTTGGTGGTGGGTGTGGGCGGGTTATATCGGTGTCTGGAGCCTGTATGTAACAATTCAATTCATTCAATTATCCAAAGACAGTCTGGGGGTGGCCAATCAATGTATGAAGCCAAAACAATTTAGGATATCCCAAGCAAACACGTTGCCTTTGCAGGTGTAAGGGCCAGCCTGCGAATTCACTAGATGTATGCCTATCCTATCTACCTACCATTCTTCAAGTCGCGTGTGCGTGTGTGTGTGTGTGCGTTCAATTCTTCAACCTCAAGACATCTATCAAGATGGGCTCCAGATTAAAAGGTTTAGCTTTCCGGAGTGATATAACTGAAACGGCACAGGGAAGGTACTGAAGGATTGTATATAGCTTACATGGCGATATAGCAAACAGGCAGAAGAGGAAGATGGCGGCAGTACATTAGGGTACTGACGCCGCTAGGTGCAGGCCCTATTGGGCAGAGGCACTACAGCGGATGCTGCCAGGTGGGAAGCCTGGCGCTCTAGGACACTCTAGCAGGACCGGGAGAATCGGTCTATAACATCCCCCCCAATTCCTGGTATTCTTCATTCAGGAGAATTCTGGGAATTAGAGAGTAAAAGGATAAGGGGAAGCTAGAGTGAAAATATAAGAACTATGTAACTATGTGATCAAAGAGAAGCGTTGGGTAAGCTTGCAAAGTTTGTCATAGTGGAAGGAGAACTCAAGTGAAAATACAGTGTGAGGGGGGGGAATTCTGTTCTGGGATAAAGGGCAGCTTAGGCAAGATAAATTTAACATGGACTGGATTCCAGCTGATAGCTGCCAGCAGGAAAGGTGGTCTGGTCATGCATAGACTAAAGACTAGAAGGAGAAGCTCAAGTCAATAAATCAAGTGACCCTAGGAAGGGCCTTGGTGAGCATGTCAGACATGTTGCCAGTGGCAGCAGTGGGGATCCAGTTAAGCTTGATGCCTTCTTTGTTGGACTGTTCCTTGAGAAAGTAGAACCTGGTCTCCATGTGCTTCAGTCTGGAGGACAGCTTCTCTTGGTTCCAGGCACTTAGTGTTGCTTGGTTGTCACCATTAATGGTGAGGGCAGGAGGGACAGTTCCTGTGGCAGCGTGTTGTACTTTTCTCAACCACATTCCCTCTTGGGCTGTAGAGGTGGCTGCCATGAACTCAGCTTCTGTGGTGGACAGGGCTGTTGCAGATGCCTGGATCTTGCATGCCCATGAGATTGCACCCCCTTGGTTGAGGAAGACAAACCCTGTTGTGGATTTCCTTGTGATGGGGCACAAGGGCAGGCAGCATGGTCAGAATCACAGTAGCCAATATGGGGCTTGTTGGAGTGGGTGTAGGTGATGCCATGGTCTAGGGTGTTAGGCAAATATTTGAGGATACCAGTGGCAGCTTCCATGTGATCATGCAGGGGGTGTGCACTGTGCCTGGCCAACCTGTAGACAGCTTGAGCAATGTCAGGCCTGGTGTTGACTGCAAGGTAGTTGAGGGGACCTACAATCTGGGCAAGGGGAAGGCCAGTGGCTGGAGTGTCCTTGTCAGCATAGGGCAGGCGTGCATCGGGCTAGAGGGGCACAAGGAACCTGGTGCTCTAATGCTCAGGGAGCATGTTGTGGGCTCGAAGGAGATCTTGGATGAATCTGGACTGGCAGATGTGCAGTGTTCCAGTTGAGACATTCCTGGTGATTTCATAACCAACAAACACAGATGGTTCACCTAGATCCCTAGTTTCGTAGAGCTTCATGATGGTGTTCTTGTACTAGTGGAGGATGTCTTTGTCAAATGAGAGCAGAAGGAAGTCATCAACCCACAGGAGGACCCATATGAGGGGTCTGTGGGTTGGTCCAGGCAATATAAACAGACCTTGATAGACATCAACTTCTCTGAATCCAATAGCAGTCATATCTTCCTTGACTTTGAGGTACCATTGGCGGGATGCTTGCTTGAGGCCATAGAGGCATTTCCACATGCGACATACTATGTGATCTTGTTCAAAACCAGGTGGTTGGCTGCAGTACAGTTCTTCTTCAACTATTCCATTGAGGAATGCAGTGGATACATCTAGTTGTGATAAGTGTGCTGTGGGGTTTGCTGCCATGGAAAGGATGTAGCGGATAGTAGCATGCTTAGCTACTAGGGCAAACTCTTCATCATAATCCATGCCAGGGCGCTGGGCATATCTCTTGGCCACCAGCCTTGCCTTATATCTGACAATTTCACCATCAACAGATTGCTTAATGTCGAAGACCCACTTTCACTCGGGGAAGTGACAATTTCGCTAAATGTAGGCGAAAGACACGATTTGCAGCGGAACTACAGATAAATGTAGGCGTACAGTGGACGAAATGTCTCGGCTCACCGCAAACCAGCGATCCCGACAGACACCCAGAACTTTTCGTAGACTGAAGCGTTACCAATAACTCCTCAATCGCACGTTAACTACTGAGTTGTAATACGCGAAGGGGTATGCAGCTTTCTGTCGCTCGAGGGTCTGTTAGCAACCTTTTCGAGGGGTCAATCTTGCAAACCTGCCAAGCTCTGCCAGCGATTCCGAGATAGGGTGAACAATTAGGCAACGAAGTATGTACTAGCGCGAACTACTTGTTGGCGAATAGCTTTCATTCGGGAAAATGGACACCCGAAGTCACCGATGTGCTTTCGCTGCATGCGTCGAAAATGGCGCTGTTGTAGGGCGAAACCAGGACGATTTTAATCACTGTGATGGAAGCCTAAGTCACACTGAAATATTAGTGTGACGCGATGACCTGTCAGTGCTCTTACTAATTTTGATAGATGTTTTCGCAGGGTGACCTTTCATGTACATTTAGCCAAGGCGGATGGGACGCGGTAAGTAGGCGGAATGGCTACGGTTGACCCGTACGTGGCAAACTTGTAATCTCCGAGCCTTAGCAATACATGGCCAGGTGTCTTCGCTTACTAACCACCCAATCCATCACATTTCACCTGTGTTTCTCCCGCATCTCGCCGAAGAACGAGACATTCCGCCTAGAAACAACTCCCAATCCGCCATGGCTAAATGGAGGCGAAAAGTCTCAGAAGACCGAACATTTTGCCTCATTACCGTGCACAAGCCGCCGTGCGTGGCGAGATGCCGTCGAAATATCTCAGAAGTCTGAGACATTTCGACGACAATCCGCCTTGGCTAAATGTAGGCGAAATGTCTCAGGATTCTGAGCTACACGTGACGCGGGTATAGGGCTTACCGCTAGAGTCAGAAGTGCCAGGTCATTAAAGGACTATGACTAATCGCGGACCCCGCGTGCGTTCCGCGTACATTCCGCTGCGCTCGTATGCATTTAGCGATCTGTCGACTTCCCCGAGTGTTTGTTCCTATGGATTTGGATCCTTGTGGGAGTTCTGAGAGGGACCAGGTGTTCATTTCTGCAAGTGCTGCTAGTTCTTCTTGCATAGCCGCTTTCCATTCCTTTGCTTGGGGACCAGCCAGTGCTTCTCTTTCATTCTTAGGTATGATGATCTGGTCTGCAGCTAGGTAAAAGAAGTTGGGGGGCGTTTCTTTTTCTGCCAGTGCGTCTGGGTTCAACTAAAGAGGAATCTATTTGGGGTGGTGGGGGGATGTCAGTGACTTCAAGGATGGCAGGGATGTCGGTGATGACTGTCTCCTGGTTTTGCATTGGGGCTGGACTAGTGGGATCTACTAAAGGTTGCTGGGGAGGGTTATGTTCATCTCCTTGCTCTACAGTGTCATTGTGAGTTGGTGAACTAGTGTCTGGCATAATGCTAGGCTGGTACACAATGCTTGGGCTAAAAGAGAACTCACTGGGAGATCCCCACAGGGGAGGGTTTGCCTGAAGTCTGACTGCTCTCTCATTAAAGAGATCCATTTCTTTGATCTCAGATGGTGTGGTAACAGGGGCAGGAACCATATCATCATCTGACTCAACAGGGACATCTTCTTCATAGTTTCCTAGGACTACAGCGTCTATCTGGGCCTGGGAATCCTTTCTGTCCTGCTAAGTTTTCGAATTCATTGAAAGTGATGTCTCTAGCGTCAAAGATCTTGTGGGCAGAGTCTACAACTCTGTAGGCTTTTCTGGATTCTGAGTATCCAATAAGTCTAGTGATTTTGGCTGAGGATGAGAACTTGAATGATCTGGATTTGGGTGGGACATGGACATATGCAGTGCATCCAATGGTCCTGAGATGGTCAATCTTAGGTTTGGTTCCATGAAACATTGCAAAGTTCTGTTGAGACGTTCTGCTGCACCATTGGTGTATGGGTTACCTTGGACTGTGAAGTTAAGGGTGATTCCTTTCTTTTTGCACCAGTTTTTGAATTTTGTGCAGATGTATTCAGATCCATTGTCACAGAAGATGGTTCCTACTTTGTTTTGGGTGAGTACTCCATACCGTTCAAGCTCTATGATGGTGTCCCTGGCTACTGTATCTTTTTTGTGGAAGGTGACAATGGAGTACTTGAAGAAGTCATATAGTAGTATGCCTTGGAAATATAGGCTTCCATTGAGGCTGGGAATTTTCATCTTTCCACTCATGTCGATGTGAATAATGGCCATAGGTCTGGTAGCTCTAGTATGGGACGTGGGGTATGGTTTTTTGTCCATTTTAGAAAGGACACAGATCTCACAAGTTTCTTTTCTCATTTTGTTAAATGCAGATGGGGTGATGTCATTGCCAATGACCATGCCTTTTGAAGCCATCCTAGCTAGGGAACTGTAGGCTAGGTGCCCTAGTCTGATATGTTGGAGTTCAGCTGTCATAGGGGTTTTTCTGGACACGGTTGCCAAGGCCGTTTGAAAGTCAGAACCTCTGATCATGGTAGCATCAGCCTTGAGAACTGGTACTAGGTAGAGACTCCTTCTCTTTGATCCTAAGATGAGAACTTTGTTGTTGATGGACATGGTGCATTCACGAGAATTGAATTGGATCTCCATGGTAGGATTGATTTTGATTGCTGATGCCATGGAGAACAAGTTGGGTGTGGTGTGATCTGAATTGAGATGGACATTGAGAAGTTTGTGGATCTTCCCATTGTTTCCTTTGATGAGAGCTGTGCCTGACTTAGTGATGTAGGTGTGACCAGAAGCAGTAAGGACTTTGATGGGATCTATGTCTTTGATGTCATGAAGGAGGCTGGGGTCGCCAGTCATGTGTGAGGTTGCTCTTGTGTCCATGACCCAATTTCTGTAGATGCGGCGCGTGTGTTTTGATGCGTTGAGTGCAAAGTGAGTAGTGCGGGAAGTGCTTGCGGTGTTTTCAATGGGGGGTTCTTTTGATGCGTTTTTGTTGCAGCTGGATGGGTACTCAAGCCATGGGTAGGGTAGTGGGTCTGTATCACGGTCTCTGACTTGGGAGAAGTAAAAGCCTGAGTATTCGTCTTTGAGAGAGGAGATGATGTTATCTGGGGTAGCGAAATGGCAGTATACTGCTTGGTAGTCTGTTGAGAGCTGGTTCAAAATGAAGTTCTTTGCTCTGTGATTTCTCTCTGATAAGGGCAGGTCTAAATTAGTGGCTCGCATCACCTCAAGGTCCTTGGAGACGTCCTTGATCCACTGGGCAAATGTTGCGGCGGTGGATGTCGTGGGTTTTCTGGGCCTGGGCCTGTTTTCTGGGCCAGGTTTTCTGGGCCTGTAATCCTCTTCTTCAGGAGTTGCGGTGGCAACAAGCAAAGACACTGCGTATGACGGGGAACGAGGGATTAACGGGCAAGGGCGACAGACTCTGATGCAGCTCAGATTTGATGCAGTGGATAACGCAAAGGCGATTTGATGGGCGATAACCTTTAGCTTTCCGGAGTGATATAACTGAAACGGCACAGGGAAGGTACTGAAGGATTGTATATAGCTTACAGGGCGAGATAGCAAACAGGCAGAAGAGCCTGGCATAAGAGGAAGATGGCGGCAGTACATTAGGGTACTGACGCCGCTGGGTGCAGGCCCTATTGGGCAGAGGAACTACAGCGGATGCTGCCAGGCGGGAAGCCTGGCGCTCTAGGACACTCTAGCAGGACCGGGAGAACTAACAAAAGGGGGCATTCAAATCAATAATTGCTTTGGAACCCGTTGGTGGCTTGGTGCCCAGGTTATTTTATTTGACTGATCTTCTATTTCCAACTTCCCATCTCAAAATTACCCTGGTCGTCTTTCCTAGTCTGTACTCCCATCCCCTGCTCACTTGCTGCAACCCCAGCCCGGAATGCAGTTGCTGCTTCCAGGGTACTACAAAGCGCGCGCGGCAGATCATTTACGCGATGCCTTTTTGAGCCACACTGCGAGTTTCGTGCAGTTTTTTCACCCCCCTGTGGACGCAGCGCGCAGTTTTTGCGCTTATTGCACGACAAAGCGCTGACCAACTTGACGTTTGTGCGCTTTAAGCGCTGACCAATTTGACAAAAAGTAGTACCCTGGCTGCTTCCTGAGCCTTCTCATACTCCTTCATCAGCCTTATCATACTCCAGCTGGTCAGTACCCCTGATTCCTTCGAAGGATGGATATACCCTGTAAATTGTAAAAATATACCTTGTTAAATTGTATTAAAAATGCGATCAGAAACGCACAATTAAATCATCATCCCATGTGGAATGACAATTTAATTATAATTGAAGAATTAAATCACTGTAGCATGGACTCGGGGCCCTCAGGGTAAAACGATTGTTTGGGGTTGAGTTCATCAATGCTTTTTATTTTAAGCCCTTCTTTTCACGCTTGGGTTAGTCCCTTTAGCCTACTTGGCCTACCCCTGGACTGTAACATACATACATCCATAATCCTTGACCATATCACTGGAGTTGACAACCAAGATTTTGGTGCTCATGGAAAAGTCGGGTCGTTCATCCCGTTGCTAAGGTAAATCGGCTGGTGATAGTTAATTAGTTACTTTGTGGGTTAGTAGTTCGATATATAGTTGGTTACTTAGTTAATACCTAGTCTGATTGTTTGTTTGCTTGTTGATTGGTTGGATGGTTGGATGGTCGGAGAGATGATGTTCAGGGCCACACGGTTGCATTCAATTCAATATAAAACACACAGCCGATTATATATAACATAACGAAGGGCAAACCTCTCCACCTATCCCTTGTGTCCCCCTCCACCACCACATTCTGCCACAATCCCAACATACCCCCCCCCCCCCCCCCCCCCCCCCTCGCCCTCAGCCTCCGGAACACATACATACACCAACTGCCCCCTACACCCCCACATGCTGACCTACTGTGCCCCCTCCATTCTCTACACCAACATGCCTTGACATTGTCGCCCACCCTGTATATCCATTCGATATCTTCGAGGGTGACACGCTCGTGATTTATTTGGTCGTTATGAAACAGTCCGCTAGGGCCTGCACCGATATCGATATAAACTCTGAAGCCTTTTAAAGATTATACTAGGACGGAGGTCTACTAGAGATTCAAATCAGCCCCCCACCCCCCCCCACCCCACCCCACCCCACCCCCCACCCCCAATCCTCCATCCCACAACACATCACCATGTGTTCACCACCCCAGCCGGTTGCACAACAGCCAGGACACACCTTGAGGATAGGTGACACCTCAACCTTAGCCCTGAATGCAGCTGCAGCTTCCTCAGCCTTCTCATACACCAGCTGGGGGTTCTTGACCATGTCACCAGGATGTAGTTTTCCGGAGTGTGTGCAGAGCACAGAGACGAGGGGAAGACGGTAAGGATAAGATCTTTACAGTTAGATAAGCATTCGATCAATGCGCTAGGAGGAAGTACTGAGATGGCGCGGCACCTTAGGGTACCGGCGTCAGAGTCCGTGCCATAGCTGGCAGCGGCATCACAGTACAGTGCAGCAGGGAGGTAGTCCTGTGCACTCTAAGTCACTCTAGGTGAGCCGGTGAAACCCGGTGAATAACACAGGATTCACCTCCAAGCTTTTGGTGCTCAGGGTAATTTGTTTGCCACCCTTGCTTATCTTATGAACCATGACCTAGAGTATTTGTTGGTAAGCTGGTATCAGCATGTATAGCGGTGCTCTCACGCGTTTTATGACTTGGTGACTACTTATGTACTCCCTTAGAACTATCGGCTCTCCTGAGCCAGCTTCCCGTGGGACTGAGTCATCTTGAGATGACTCAGTGGCAGCTTCCTGTCACCTACGTCTCCGGTCTGATCTGTACCCTGTTAGGTTCCTGTCTACCGCCTCCTTTCACCACAGGTGCCCCTTTATGGGTCTCCTGTGTCTGTAACGTTATCCTTGTCTCCGTGTATAGATTGGTGCGTCTGTTCCGCTGCTTTAATCTACTGTCCACTCTACCGGAGTGATTTCAAGCTGATAGGTTATTGGGCTCCTCATCACTACCACTGCTTTGATAATGCAACTTCCGCGAGGGCCTCCTGCCGGCTTTGTGAAACTTACCAAACTTAATGGTGTTTCATGGGCTCGTGGGATCCGCAGTGTCATTGTGAGCAATGGATGCGACCGAATCCTCCCAACGGGGGTGAAGGTTCCTCTAGATTGGCTAGACGACTGCGCGCCAGCGGCCTCTGCTGCCGGAGAGGAGGGTCCTTCCGCCATCAAGGAAGTAACCCCCCCCGATCAATCCTCCAACTTTACGGTTCCTTCTCTCAATGTTCGACGCCTGTCCTCTGATGTTGAGGATGTCCTGATGAAGCTGTGTTGTGTACAGACACAGATCATCCGTTGTGCATCAGACCCGCAGCCTCATTGCGTCCCCTTCAATTATGATGAAGACTACTCTACTACTACTGATGATGAGGAGGACTTGAAGAGTGCTACGAGTGCTGACTTCGGTGGCGTGACCCCATCTGCTGCTGCCACTCGTGTCTTTGAGACTTCCGCTGTTTCACCGGTGTATGAGCCTGCTGATCAGCAGATGCCTAATCGAGAGCTTTCGCCTGTGTATCAGCCTCAGCCTTCGTCGGCGCCTCCCTTTGAGCCTGTTCCCCCGGCTTACCCGGAGGTGGCTAAGCCCACTTTCTTGAAGGGCTTTGCTTCTTTTTCCTCTGCATCTGCCCCCATGGAGCGTGGCCTCCCTGGCTACCACACTCGCTCTCGCGAGGCTGCTGTTTCCTCTGCACGCACCTCTGCTGCTGGTGCCTCCCTGGAACCCCCTCCGCCTCCGCCGGTGGAGCTGCCTCCTGCCCCTGGCCCTCCTCCTATGCTGCATACGCGGTCTTGCGCATCTTGGGAGCATCTACTCACAAGCGGATCTCCTCCGACTTTGAACCTTCGGGACTACCGCCTGATCAACATGGATCGACGGGATGGTGAGTCCTTGAACCGCTCTTTGTACGGTCGGATGGATATGCAGGCTACAATGGCAAATGTTAGTGTGAAGCTGAGGCATCGCCGAGTGATGGCTTTCTCTGAGCTTGGTACCAGGTGTCGTTCTTTGCTTGGTCCAGTCACTTCTGGGATTCTGTATCCCCCAGATCATGGTGTTTCCTTTGGTGGTACGAGGCGTAGTGATCACGAGAAGCTTGGTTATCAGTTTGTGCGAGTGCCTGTCCCTCTGTGTCCTGTTAGCCCAGATTTCGAGCTGCTTATGAGTGTTGCGAGGTCCATTCCTGTGATTAGGAACATAGACGACCAGCGCGCTCTTGACGCTGGTCTTGCTGCGGAGTATTTCATGGACATTCGTAGGTCCTTGGCTCCTGTCCCTTCTGCAATTGGAGCTGGGTCTAATACCCTCATTCATGGTGAGTCTCGGTTTGATCCTGCACTGTTGGGGTTCAGTGCACTGCCTCTCGAACGTCAGGAGTTCATGTGTTTAACTATGATGCTCGCGAACATGGAGGACGATATGGTCAAGGTATACCAGGACTTTGCCACCCCTCAGGATATCCTTTTGGATATCCGGAAGACGCAGTCTGATGCCCTTGCCTCTAGAGTCCCTCTCATGCGTATCGAACTTCATAATGCGCACATGGGCCCTTCTGACCGTGTCGATGATTTCTTTCGCATGGTTCGCAGTCTGTGCACTGACCTCCGCAGTGCTGGACATCCTGTCACTCAGCGCCACGCCATGGAAACCATTGTGAATGGGATCCGTTTGATCCGATTTGAATCGCTGCGGATCCAGTACGGTATGATGTTGGCTAACAGACAGACTGTAGATTACTGGTCTTGTCTGGAGGCATATCGGTCTCTCGACATTTTGAACATTGCTCTCCCCAGGTCCGACTCCAGGCATCCTGGTTGGTCCCGGGACGCTCCCCAGGTTCCTGCCAATGCTGCGTTTCAGCGTGGGCAGGGATCTGGTTCTCAGGGTTCCGGTTCCAACAAGCGGCGTCTGGATTGCACTTGGGGCCCATGCCTCAGCAAGACGACCCACTCGGAGGATCGCTGTTTCACGAAGCATCCGCACCTGCGTAAGACCAAGCCTGGTGCACCGGTTACCAATCCGGTGCCCATGGCCTTGGCCCTTCCAGGTGTGCTTACTCCGCGGCAGCTGGCCTCCTTGCAGGCTCAGATTGATGGGTATGCTTTGGACAAGAAATAGGAGGTACGCTCTGTCCTTTTCTCTTGCACTGCGAAATTTTCAAATGTCTGCAGCCCGAGCTTGTCTGAGGGTGTCTGGCATGTTGATTCTGGAGCTGGGATGTCAATCACAGGTGATATGTCTTTGTTCACTGTGTTTCATGCTTCTGAGACTGGGCCAGCAATTAAATTTGGTGATGGTGTGGTTCAACGGTCTGTGGGTCAGGGTTCTATTGTGTTAGGTAGTGATTGGTTACCAACACCAATCACTTTAACCAATGTTCTCTACATCCCACACTGTCCGGTGAACCTCATGTCAGTAAATGCTGTTGCCCATGCTCACAACTGCAAGATTTCTTTTGATAGTCTTAGTTGTACTGCCACACAGGGCTCTTCTGTTCTGTGGTCTTTCCCTGCCTCCAGTGATGGTGTGTACAAGTTTGCATGTAGGCCTTGTCACACCCCTCGTGGCCGTTTGTATGGTGCTGAAGATTATCCAGCTTTTGCTCTTGATGTTGATGAGGATGGTGGAGTTGTGATCCCTACCACTCCTGAATGGTTGTGGCATAGGCGGCTGGGTCACCCTGGCTATGATGCCATGCACAACCTTGTAAGGAAGGGTTTGGTTCAGAACTTACCCCTCACTCTCCAACAGGTGCAAAGACTGTCTAAGATCCCATGTGATGCTTGTCAGAAGGCAAAGGGAAAACGTATCCCTTTTCCTAAAGAAAGCAAAACTAGGATCCGTGCCCCATTACAACGCCTTCACTTGGACATCATGGGGCCATTTAATATTAGGGGCTTGCGTGGGGAGTTTTATGTTCTGTGTCTCACTGACCAATACTCTGGCTATGCTGAGGTCTTGTGCTTGAGAACCAGGGATGAAGCTCCCTTAGCAGTTCAAACTACCATCCTCAGATGGATGACTCAGCTGCATGGATTTGTTTTCAAGTGTCTTAGGTCTGACAGGGCTAGGGAATTTATAGTGAAGTGGTTCGAGGATTGGTTAGAATCGGTTGGTGCTGTGCATGAATTGTCCATGGCTTACACTGCTCAGCAGAATGCGACTGTGGAACGGTACAATGGGGTCCTTCAGAACGTAGCTAGGAGCATTCACTTGGAGTCTAAGCTCACTAAGTCCTTCTGGCCCTATGCCTTCCTCGCCGCGTGTTACCTACGCAACCGGCTGCCTAATCAGGGTGACAAGACTCCTTATGAGTTGTTCTTTGGGGTTCTACCTGATGTATCGTTATTGCGCGTGTTCGGGTGCCCATGCTATGTTACCTTAGTGAATGGGAAGAAGCGCAATAAGCTTGACGAAAGGGCGTTATCTGGTAGACTGGTTGGGTATTCTCTGGTGAGTAAGGGTTATTTTGTTTGGGTTCCGAAGTTGCGCCAGGTGGTAGAGAGTCGTGATGTGCTCTTCTATGAACAGTTTAGCTATAACTGTATCCCTGGGCTCTTTCCCTATGATGGATCTCAGTATTTTTCTCGCACCCCTGCCGCTATCATCGGTAAAGGGCTTGATACTACTGACAATGTCCTGGGCCCTTTACCAACCCCGATTGTTGACCGCTTTACTGGTCATGGGATGACGATGCGTCCCAAGCCAGGTAATGATGGTGCTGTATCGCGTGCGGCGGCATTGGGCCAGGGGGAGTCTGATGTTCCTTCAAGCTCTAATTTATTCGAATCTCAGGGGGTCGCCGGGCCTTCCTCTGCGCCACGTTTCGTCGGTGAAGTCGTAGGATTAGGACAGCCTCGGGTCATAGTGGAACCTAGTACAGGTCCACTGCCCACTAGTCGCCACCCCCCGTCCACCTATTCGGATAGCTCGCGGGAGTTGTTGATCACTTCACCCCCTGCTATACCTGGTGGTTTATACCGGACCAGGCATTGCGACGATGTGGCCGTCACAGATGATGTGAGTGATGACCTCGAACACTGGTCCGGGTCAGATACTGCGTATGGCTGGGGTGTTCCAGTGTACCCAGGCTTCGACGATTTAGAGGCAAAGGAGGCCGGCCTTGTTCAACCACGCATGAGTGCTGCGCTGGGGGCTTTATTACCGGTTACTGCTGATACTGCTGATATCCCCGCTGCCCATGTACAAGTACACTGCTTGTACGTGGGGGCTTTTATTTCTACCTCTACTGAACTCTCTTATAAAGCTGCAATGTTACCTACCAACCCTGACAGAGATCTCTGGCTGCAGGCTATGAAGGATGAGATGGCCTCCCTCCATGCTCATGGCACTTGGGTCCTCACTCCACAACCTCCTAGGCAGAGGATTCTATCTGGCAGATGGTTATTTGTCAAGAAACATGGGGCTGATGGTTCTTTGCGTTTTAAAGCTCGTTTTGTAGTTCGTGGTTTTCTGCAACGTCCTGGGCTGGACTACCATGATGTATATGCCCCCGTCTCCTCTAAAGCAGGTCTTCGTGTGCTCCTTGCTGCCATCACTCATAGGAAGATGTTTGTGAGGCAGCTGGACATCAAGACTGCATTCTTGAATGCCAAGCTGGAACCTGGTCTGGACCTGTTCTGTTACCAGCCTGAGGGCTTTCATGAACTTGGTCCTGACAATGTTCCCCTTGTGTGCAAGCTGATTAAATCTCTTTATGGTTTGAAGCAGGCACCCAGGGCTTGGAGCAAAGATGTAAAGCAGGTTTTGGTTGCCCACGGTTTTACCATGTGCAAAGCTGAACCTGCTCTGTATTTCAGGAGGGATTCTACTGGTGGGTGGAGCTATGTCCTGACCTATGTGGATGACTTCATCTGTGCTTTTAGTGAGCTGCATAGGTATGCCTTGCTGATCGAGGCTATGGAAGCAGCTGGGTGGGAAGTCAAGGAAATGGGTGTACCTGTCCAGTTCCTTTCATTGGACATGACTTGTACACTTGATTCTGACGGCAGGTGTGTTAAGATCAACCTCTCCCAGCACTCCTACATTGTTGAGCTGGTGGAGCAGTTTGGTCTCACTGCTGCTACCAAACCCAAGTTTTCAGTTCCCATGGCCAAGTGCACTGTCACTGATCCTCCTGGAGAACCTCTGGCCTCTAATAGCCAGTACCTCTCTCTTGTGGGGGCTTTGCTGTACCTGGCTACCTGCACAAGACCTGATATTTCTTTTGCTGTGAGCTACCTGTCCAGGTTTTCTGCTCAACCCACTGCCCCCCTGTGGGCTGCAGCCAAGCGCTTGCTTTTGTATTTGAGAGAACATTCCCATCTGGGCCTCACTTACACTCACAGCCCTGGTTTCTCTTTTACTGTCTTTAGTGACTCATCCTTTGCTGATGATGGGTCTGACAGGAGATCTCAGACTGGCTATGCTGTGCTTGCTGGAGGCTGCCTTGTGAACTGGATGAGCAAAAGGCAACCCACTGTTGCTGTTAGCTCCAGTGAGGCTGAGTATCAGGCCCTGTCTCAGACTGCCAGGGAGGTGCAATGGTTGAAAAAGTTGAGAATTGATCTAGGGCTGCCTTGTGACCTGGTCACCATTCAGGGTGACAACTTGGGGTCCTTGAGCTGGGCCAATGACTGTCAGCTGCTCCCTCGCAACAAGCACATTGATGTCATCCATCACTATATCCAGGAGCTGGTGGAGGATGGCCANTCGGAGGATGGCTCAGGTGATTGCTTGACCTACGGTTTAACACTAAGGACAACTTTGCTGAACCTCATCTCAACACCAGAGCCCCCCTTGATCCTATGGTGTGATGGCGTTTCATTCGCATGTTTGGAATGACTGCTTTCTCCTTAAAAAATTAACACCACTTTTTTGGGTACATGTATTCTAGAAGTTTGGTTTATAGCATGTATGTCTGGAAGTGTTGGTTAACATTAGGGTTTTCTTTACACGTTGCGTCATGATGTGTGATCTGGTGGCATTAGGTTCCTATCCGACAGGTTCGGTGGTTTCTAACCGTTGTTACCCGCGTTTGATATTCAAGTTGGCCTCTGATAAGTCCACTTTGGCAAGCATTTTGGGTTCTGTGCCTTGCTTCATACCCTCGCTTACACCCTCGGGTTTGCATGTTGAAGTTCTCTCGATTGATTTATTTTCGTATGTCGTTGATTTTTTTTTGTTTTATTGTGTTACTATAGTTCACTACTTCACCAGTGCCCATAGGTGGAGTTCCGTACTATGTATGTCACCTGTGTCCATAGGTGGAGTATCAGCATGTAGAGCGGTGCTACTCACGCGTTGTATGACTTGTGACTACATTATGTACCTCCCTTAAACTATTCGAGCTACTCCTGGGCCAGCTATCCCGTACGGACTGAGCATCATCTTGAAGATGACTTCATTGGCAAGCTTCCTGTCACCGACCTTGACGTCGCCTGACATCTGATCTGTACCGCTTGTTGGATTCCTGATCTACCAAAAGCCCGTCCTTTCAACCTACCGATGCCCCTTGATGGAGATCCCTGCTTCCGTTACTTTTACCTTGGCATCCGTGTATAAGATTGGTAGCATACGGTCCGCTGCTTTAATCTACTGGTCCACTCTAAACGGAGTGATGTCAAGCTGCTTAGATAAAGTGAGGGGTGATTAGACGTGCAGCCGTCATGGTTTGCTGTGTTCTATGACGCATAACGATGTTGCAGCTTGCAGACCATGGAATCAACCTGATTCTCAAACAAACTCAGGACCACTGACATGTCATCACTACGCAAACCAGAAAATCGATGAATTCACCATCGGTCGCGCTCATCTCAATACATTGAAATTTCCGGAAACTGTGTACCCATTGAGTAGCATGGAGTGGCCAACCTTTTTCCCCTATTGATAATAGTTTAGGGTTCAGAGTAAGGTCATCTTAAATCTGAACCGCCCCTCATCAGCTACCAGTTTCGGTACTCCAACTACGAGCCTGCTTGCCCTGCCCAAGACTACCTACACCAGCTCATCATAGAGCTTCCTGGAAGGAACCGTAGTGCCTAGAGCCTCCTGACTCCTTTGCTCATTGTGTTAACATGAGAAAAAGCGTTTTCCAATGGTGCTACGCCCCATCGAGCCCAGGCATGGAACCCTAAGCCTGGCCTCAGCCCCATCTATGCCCTGGATGGCCTCACAGCATCAGGGCAACTATCAGGAAAATGAATGTCAACAGGAGGCCGGGGCGTCCTAGAAGCCGCTGAGGCGCTGCACCTATTTTTCTGACATCCAGTCTGATTCAGTTCAACTGCACTTCCGTACGCCACTACAATCCTATACATTCTCTTTCCTCCGTCAACGGAATCAATCAGGTCACCACCTCGATCGCACTTGAGCCTGCACCTCAGCGGGTGTCTTAGTACACCCGGGGATTGACCCAAATCGCCTGGCGGGCATTCGCCAGCAGTCAATCCCCAGTTCACTCCACATATCTTCACCAGCAATGCCTGTCACAGAAGAGACTCATGACGAATCTCAGGAGAGGGCTCGGTCCTAGCTCGCTCCTACCAGATCGGGCAGGAGTCAGGTGCACTGCCGGGCTATCCGGTAGGGTCCGAAGGTCCTACATATGACAACGATGCCAAAATACCGGCAGCGAGACACACCAGCTGGGTCGCGTCACCAGACGTGACGGTCTGACCCAGATAATATATAATCCTCTGCCCCCAATCGGAAGACCACTACCCGAACTTAGGCTGTGTGAGTGTCATGGACCTTCTGCGTAATCTTTCAGCCTCGCCAGGACAGAAACACTCCTGTCCGTTACTACTAGGACACGAAGAAAAGCTAGCCTCTATGGGCATCTGATTCAATGCACAATAAGGCACTCGTGTCCTAGTAAGTTAGACAGCTACCACTAGACCAAGGTGATTCCCTAGGTGACATCATTACCATTTACACGTACCATACACTTAAATAAGGCGAGATAGGGCGATATATGTGAATATCGCGCGATGGACCCCAACCCGTGCAAGAAAATACCGGGGCCAAATGCTGCTAGCCATGACGACACTAGAACACAAAACTTCACACCGCCACTTGAAGAGCCCCAAACTACTCTTCCACCTAGTACACCCCCCTATACGCACCAGAAGTGGCATGGAAAATCACGCTCAAGCCACTCTCATTGCTGCTGATGCCATGGTAGAGTGGTGCTTCCTCATAGAGCATCTTGCGAGGCGGTAAAATTTGCTCGTAGAGAGGACCGGTCTGCCCGCCGGTAATCGAACCCTCGACCGCCCCCAAATATGGCTGCCGTCCAAGGCGAATCTGAAATCACGTTCAATTCCACTCAACGCGATATAAACTACAGACTACAGCTACACATACATGCACACCGAGCACCATATAGCTCGCGTGGTAAACACGATATAGCTGTACATCCCTCTATAGTCGTACGTGCGATTTTATTATTGTACCGGTACGGATATCTGGGCTGTCAATACCGATACGGTATTACTCTCAATTAAGTACATTAATCGTGATATAAAAGACACCCGTACGGTACGATACCGCGGTACGAATTTGTATACCGTTTTTTGGGGTAATCAGTATAAAGACCGGGGGATTACAGAAAATACCGTTTACCATACTACGTTCATATCACTAAATCGAGTTCAAATAAACCAATACGGTAGCGGAGATAGAAAAAACACAGGCAGAATATCGTGTTCACTTACCATAGTATACATGGTATCGTTGATATACATAATATAAGGTGCTGTACTACTAAATTCCCTGCGCCCGACTCCTGAAGAGAATCGAACCGCCGACTGGCGATGGATGAGATTTTCATAGACTCCGGAACCAACCAGGATATAGTTGAACGACGAAATATCGTATGTCCACACCGTACGAATAAATCCGGGCGTGATATAAAGCTTGACAGCCCCTAGATTATTGTACAATTACGACGTATTGCTTATAATCAGTTGGGACACCAGCGTACATCTAATAGAATGGAATTTCGTAAACCGAATAACGCAGATACACTCTTCGAATAATAACATAACCGTTACGATTTTATCGTACGGTACACGATATGTAATATCGTACGATATAAAGCTTGGACACCCCCTAGTTATTGACGGTTTTCTCTCTCCCGTCCTGCGACAGAGTGACCAGACGCCAGGCGCCCCGCCTGGCTGCACCCGCTGTATGCTTCTGCCCGATAGGGCTTGCACCCAGCGGCGTCAGGTACCCTATTACTGCCGCCATCTCCTTTCATATGCCGGGCTCTAATGCCCGTTAGCCATCTCGTATCGACTTGATTGTAATCCTCCAGTCCATTCCCTGTGTCGCTTCAGCTGTGTCACTCCTGAAAGCTTCAGGTTATCGGTCCCCCCACCAATCGTGATCCACTGCATCAGACATCCCGCTACGGCAAACCCGGCGGAAGTCCTTGTCGTTCTTGCCAATTAATCCTTTGACATTTCGGCATACGCATGCTTTGTTTGTTGCCCCCGCAGTAACTCAAGGAGAGGAGTATTCTTGTCCAGAAACTAATACTAGCCTTGTGAACCCCGTGGTCGGCGTATCCCGAACCACACCTTTCATCATCTCGACCCCTGCTGGGACCGCTCTTCATTTGCCGCTCTCCATTTGCAATTCTCCACTCCGCAGACCTGTCGTTACATCTCCCCTTGTCAGAGTTAGATGACTGGTAGGTCAGTCCTCACAGACAGTGGCGTGTCCACGGACATGTGTACGTGGACTTAGCCGCAATCCTAAACCCGTAACCTCAACTCCTAGATGACCGGAGGCTGGACTTAGTCCAGCCCACGCTTTAAATATTGCCTTGAGAATCCATAGCCTCATCCGTCTATCCACTATCAGCTATTAAGCACTTCTAAGAGTGGACAGAGATGTAATGCAGCGGAGACAGACGCGCCAATCTATACACAGAGACGAGAATAACGTTACAAGCAAGGACGTACACTAAAGGACACCAGCGGTGGGCGAAGTGGGATGCCTGTAACCTGAATAGACCCTAAGCCCGGATCTTGTCACCCTGACAAACCGTTTAACACAGGACATGTCAGGGAGAGACGATAAGACACAGAGAGACAGGCAGTCAATAGGAAGCTGACACTGAGTCACTAAAGGATGACTCAGTTCTACGGAAGCTATCACTATGGGAAGCTATCAGGGCCGATAGTTCTAAGGGAGTACATAAGTAGTCACCAAGTCATAAAACGCTTGAGAGCACCGCAATTCATGCTGACACTCCACCTATGACACAGGTGACATACAATACTACTACTCCACCTATGGCACTGGGACATAGAACTATATGTAACAGATTAAAAATAAAAAAATTAAAGAACTCCGAAAAAACGAGAGAACTTCAAATGTAACCCAAAGGGTGTAAATGAAGGAATGGACCAAGGCAAATACCAAAGAGTGCCAAGGGAGAAAAGAGGATAACCGAATATCAATGACGGGTAACAACGGTATAGAAAACCCGATCCGGGAATAGGAACCTAATGCCATACAATGATAACCAAAAAAAAGAAACGTATGTAACAAAAAAAAACTAAAAAATGACCCTAAGAAGTAGCGGTCATTCCAAGCATACGGACAAACCGCCAGAACACAGCAGGATCAAGGGGCTTGGTGGAAGGGGTCAGCACAGTTATCCACAGTGTTAACATAGGCAACAGCCAGTTGGCCATCCTCCACCAGCTCCTTGATGTAGTGATGAATAACATCAACGTGCTTGCTGCGAGGCAGAAGCTGCCAGCTAGTGGCCCAACTCAGGGAACCTAAGTTGTCACCCTGAATTGTAACCAAAGCACAAGGCAGACCCAGATCCACCCTCATTCTTCAACCATTGGACCTCCCTGGCAGCCTGGGACAGGGCCTGATACTCAGCCTCACTAGAGCTAATAGCAACAGTAGGCTTGTCGCTTGCTCATCCAGTTAACAATGCACCACCAGCTAGAACTGCAAAGCCAGTCTGAGATCTCCTGTCAGACCCATCATCAGCATAAGATGAGTCACCAAAGACAGTAAAAGTGAAATCAGGGCTGTGGGTGTAAGTGAGACCCAGGTGAGAATGTGTTCTCAAATACAAGAGTAACCGTTTGGCAGCCCCCCAGAGAGGGACTGTAGGGTGAGCAGAGAACCTGGATAAATAGCTAACAGCAAAGGAAATATCAGGCCTGGTGCAAGTGGCCAGGTATAGCAAAGCACCTACAAGAGAGAGGTACTGGCTATTAGACGGCAGGGGCTCTCCAGGGGCGTCAGAAACAGTGGATTTGGCCATGGGAGCAGCAAACTTGGGTGGGGCAGCAGCAGTAAGACCAAACTGCTCCACCAGATCAACAATGTAGGTGTGCTGAGAGAGATTGATCTGAACACACCCTGCCTTCAGAGTCAAGGGTAACATCCATGTCCAAAGAGAGGAACTGAATTGGAACACCCATCTCTTTGACCTCCCAGCCAGCTGCTTCCATTGCCTGGATCAGCAACACATACCTATCCAGCTCACTAAAAGCACAGATAAAGTCATCAACATAGGTCAGGACATAGCTCCACCCACCATCAGAATCCTTCCTAAAGTACAGAGCAGGTTCTGCCTTGCACATAGTAAAGCCATGAGCAACCAGAACCCCGCTTGACATCCCTACTCCAAGCTCTGGGTGCCTGCTTCAATCATAAAGGGACTTGATCAGTTTGCAGACAAGTGGAACACCGTTAGGACCAAGGTGCCTAAAGCCCTCAGGCTGGTGCAGTACAGGTCCAGACCAGGCTCCAGCTTGGCATTTAGGAATGCAGTCTTGATGTCTAGCTGCCGAACAAAACATCTTCCTATGAGTGATGGCAGCCAGGAGCACCCTAAGACCTGCTTTGGAGGAGACAGGGGCATATACATCGTAAAAATCCAGCCCAGGACGCTGCAGAAAAACCACGGACCACAAAACGTGCCTTGAAGCGTATAGTACCATCAACACCAATCTTCTTCACAAATAACCACCTGCCAGACAGGATCTTCTGCTTACGAGGCTGTGGAGTGGAGAACCCATGTACCATGGGCATGAAGGGAAGCCATCTCATCCTTCATGCAAGAAGCCATTGATCCCTGTCAGGGTTGGTATGCAACATGGCAGCTTTGTAGGTCAGTTCAGTGGTGGATGCAACAGATGCTCCCACGTACAAGCAGTTTTACTTGTACATGGCAGCGGGGGTATCAGCAGTATCAGCAGTAACCATTAGGAAAGCCCCAGTGCAGAACTACTGCCTGTTGAACAGGGCCGGCCTTCTTTGCCTCTAAATCAAACGAAGCCTGGTCGAACCGGAACACCCCAGCCATACGCAGTATCGGAGCCTGACCACGGTTCAAGATCATCACTTGCATCATCTGCAACGGCTACATCATCACCCGGACTCCTGAGTAATCTATCAGAGACGGCAGGAGGCGAAGCGTTCAACCAACCTCCATCGAGCTATCAGTGATGATGGGAGTATGATGACTAGTAGGCAATGGATCTAACAAGGATCCACTATGGTCTGAGTTGGTGTAAATCCAACGACTTCACCGACGGAATGTGACGCAGAGGAGGGGCCTGGCGACCCCCTGAGATTCGGCTAAGATTTTGTCCGTAGGAGCCGCAGAACACTCGCCCGCCCAGTGTGTTCTCACGCAAAACAGTACCACTGGCCCCCGACCTAGGTCGCAGAGTCATCCCTATGGCCAGGACAGTGGTCACAATTGGGGAAGACAAAGGGTCTAGGGAATCAACCGCAACCTCAGGCATGTGTCCCGTTGATGGCGGCAGGGATGCTAGAGACATATGGCGACCCATCATAGGGAGTTAGCCCAGGAATGCAGTTATGATCAAACTGCTCATAGAAGAGTACATCACGACTCTCTACTACCTGGCGCAACTTAGGAACCCAAAACAAAATAACCCTTACTCACCAGAGAATACCCAACCAGTCTACCAGATAACGCCCTTTCGTCTAGCTTATTACGTTTCTTTCTTCCATTGACTAGAGTAACATAGCAGGGGCATCCAAACACACGTAATAACGACACATCAGGTTTCACCCATAAAACAACTCAAAGGTGTCTTGCGTCCCTGGTTAGGCAGACGGTTCTAAGGTAACAAGCAGCCAGGAAGGCATAGGGGCCAAAAGGACTTAGTAAGCTTAGACTCCAAGTGGATACTCCTAGCTATATTCTGAAGGACCCCCATTATACCTTTCCACAGTTGCATTCTGCTGTGCAGTGTATGCCAAAGACAACTCATGTACTGCCCCAACCGATTCTACCAATCCTCGAACCATTTAACTATAAACTCTTTAGCCCTGTCAGATCGCAGACACTTAAAGGGCAACCCCTGCAGCTGAATTTGACCATCTGAGGATGATAGTCTGGACTGCTAAGGGAGCTTCATCCTTGGTCCTCAAGCACAATACCTCAGCATAGCCAGAGAATTGGTCTACAAGGCACAAGATATAAAACTCCCCACGAAGACCCCTAATATGAAACCGGTCCCATGATATCCAAGTGAAGGCGTTGGAGGGGTGCAAGGACCTCAGTCATGCTTTCTTTAGGAAAAGGGAGACGCTTTCCCTTAGCCTTTTGACAAGCATCACATGGGATCTTACCCATCTTTTGTACTTGATGAAGGCTGAGGGGTAAGTTCTTAACCATACCACGCTTGACAAGGTTGTGCAAGGCATCATAACCGGGATGACCCAGTCGCCTATGCCACAACCATGCAGGAGTGGTAGGGATAATAACTCCACCGTCCTCATCAACATCAAGTGCAAAAGCTGGATAATATTCAGCAACCCTCAAACAACGACTGGAGGTGTGACAAGGCCTACATGCAAACTTATACACACCATCACTGGAAGCAGGAAAGGACCAGAGCACAGAAGAGCCCTGAGTGGCAGTACAACTAATACTATCAAAAGCAATCTTGCAGTGGAGGGAACGAGCTACAGCATTTACGGACAGGAGATTTACTGGACAGTGGGGTATGTATAGAACATTGGTTAAGGTGATTGATGTTGGTAACCAATCACTACATAACACAATGGACCCCATACCCTCTGACCGTTGAATCACCCCATCAGCAAATCGAACTGCAGGCCCAACAGCAGAGGATTCAACACAGTGAACAACGACCTATCACCTGTGATTGACATCCCAGCTCCCGAGTCCACATGCCAGATACCTTCAGAAAGACTTGGGCTGCAAATGTTTGAGAACTTAGTCGTGCAAGAAAATAGGACAGAGCTTACCTCCTAGTTCTTTGAAATGGCGTACCCATCGATCTGAGCCTGCAAGGACGACAGCTGCTTACGTGTAAGCGACCCTGGAAGGGCCAAAGCTACGGGCACCGGTTCAGAACCAGGTGCACGTCCCTTGGCCTTTCTGAGTTCCGGATACTTTGTAAAGCAGCGGTCTTCCGAGTGGCTCGTTTTCGAACGACAGGGTCCCCAAGTGCAATCCAAGCGCCTCTTGGTGCCCCCGGAACTCTGAGAACCAGATCCCTTGCCCCGCTGGAAAGCAGCATTAGCAGGGATCTGGGGAGGGTCGCGGGACCAGCCAGGATGCCTTGGATCAGACCTGGGGAGAGACACATTTAAGAAATCTAACGATCTATAAGCATCAAGACAAGACCAGTAGTCTACGGTCTTGTTCTGGTACAACTCAAAGCCAAACTGGAGGCGCAGCGAATCGAATCGAGGGTGAGTGATGCCATTGATTATAGTGTGCATCGCGTGACGCTGCGGCTGCGGGTATCCCGCACTGCGAAGATCAGTGCACAACTGCCGCACCCTGCGAAAGAACACATCCACGGGTTCAGAGTTGTTCATGGTCACACTACGAAGCTCAACAAGCATGAGGGGAACCCGAGCAGCAAGGGCATCAGAATGCTGCCTCTTGATATGCAGTAAGATATCGCGAGGTGTAGCAAAATCCTGATACACCTGTACCATCGGTTCCGTCATGTGCGCGAGCATCATGGTGAGACACATGAACTCCTGGCGTGCAAGGGGGCAGGGTACTAAATCCTAACAGTGCAGGATCTACACGAGTCTGACTAGGAGAGGCAGGTGGTGAGGCAACAGGCGAAAACGGCGTGGCATCATACATAGCGCGAACCGACAGAAAGTACTCGGCAGCGATGCCAGCATCATATGCACGCTGGTCATCAAGGTTCTCAATCTCATCCAAAGAACTCGCAACATTTACGAGTAGCTCAAAATCTGGCCTAGGAGGTACAAAGCTGAGAGGAACTTTGGCAAACTGGTACTTGCGTAGATTTGCATTTCGAACTCCCAATCCACCAAAGGTAGAACCACCAGGAGGGGGGTAGTCAATCCCTGCCTGCACAGGCCCCAGATAAGCACGGCATGCATGACCCAACTCAGAGAACACCATCACTCGCCTAGCCCGCCCCTTCGTATCTAGATTAGCCCGAGTGGCAGCCTGATCCATCCTACCGTACAAAGTGCGGTCCAAGGAGTCACCAGCTTTCTGCGCCTGGCGAATTTGGCGGCAACTCCGCACATCCATGCGCGAAGGTGTGGAGCCATCAAGCAGGTGCTCCCAGGATAAGCATCCCAGCGAGCGATTCGGGTAGTAGGGCAGGGGGGGAGGAAAAGGAGAAGGGGCAGGAGGCTGCTCCACCGGTGGAGGTGGAGGTGGATTCAGGGAGGGGGCCAGCAGCATCGCTGTGGACACTCGAGGCAGCAGCAGCAGTCTCACGAGACCGCGTGTGGTAGCCAGCCAGAGCTCGCTCAGAAGGGTTTGCGAACAAAGGGGAGGGGAGGAATCAAAAGACCAAGTGACGAGCTTCTCAGCAAAGTCGGCATAGCCAACTCAGGTACCGCAGGTGGATGCGGAGGAGCAGTCGGAGGCTTGTAGACAGGAGGAGGAGGAGGAGGAGGAGGAGGAGCCGACTGGTGCTCAAACACCGGAGACTCAAAAACACGAGTGGCAGTGGAAGGTGTGACTCCACCGAAGTCACCACTCCGCGCACTCTGTAGGTCTTCCTCTTCGTCGTCATCGTCATCCTCAGTGTAGTAGCCATCTTCATGCTTATGGCGAGCCAGATCAGCATTGTCATACTCAAAACGGGCATCAGGAGGCGGAGGAGAAGACTTGTATTTGATGATCTGAGTCGAGACGCAGCATAGACGCATCAGAATATCCTCTACCTCAGGAAGGAGGCGTCGGACAAGAGGAGAAGGAGGGAGAGAAATGGAGGTTTGGTAGGGGGGGATGTCTTCCATGATGGCGGAAGGAGACTCATCTAAGGCAGCAGAGGCCGCTGGCGCGCAATCATCAAGCCAATCAGTGGGAACACGAGTCTTGAACGGAAGAATGCGGTCGCAGCCATTGGATACAATGACGCTCTCCATACCGCGCGACCAAGACAAACCATTCTGTGGGGTTAGCTTTTCGAAGCCGGCAGGAGGCCCACGCGGAAGTTGCATTATAAAGCAGTGGTAAATCGAGATGAAGCCCAGAACCTATCAGCTATTAAGCACTTCTAAGAGTGGACAGAGATGTATGCAGCGGAGACAGACGCGCCAATCTATACACAGAGACGAGAATAACGTTACAAGCAAGGACGTACACTAAAGGACACCAGCGGTGGGCGAAGTGGATGCCTGTAACCTGAATAGACCCTAAGCCCGGATCTTGTCACCCTGACACCGTTTAACACAGGACATGTCAGGGAGAGACCGATAAGACACAGAGAGACAGGCAGTCAATAGGAAGCTGACACTGAGTCACTAAAGGATGACTCAGTTCTACGGGAAGCTATCACTATGGGAAGCTATCAGGGCCGATAGTTCTAAGGGAGTACATAAGTAGTCACCAAGTCATAAAACGCTTGAGAGCACCGCAATTCATGCTGACATCCACCATCCGGTGTTATTCCGACATCCCTCCACCGCAATCATAAGCCAACACAAGACCACTCCCTATGACGGTAAGGGAAGCTACATTACCTTCGTCAAATAGTCTGATGCATGGTAAACTATCCTTATCTTAATTGTTGAGGGCTTTGAGACAGCATCTGCAAAGGAAGATGCTGTGAAGAGGGAGCCATGCGTGACCGGGTGAAGAGCCACCAATAAATGACCAAAGCACACTCTCCCCATGTTATTCACCGGGTTCTTCCCGGTTCACCTAGAGTGACTTAGAGTGCACAGGTCTCCCGCCCTGTGGCATCGTACTGCAGTGCCGCTGCCAGCTATCGCACGGACTCTGGTGTCGGCACCCTGAGGTACCGCACCATCTCAGTACTTCCTTCCAGCACTTCCCTCCAGTGCTTTTATCTAACTGTAAAGATCTTATCCTCTACGACTTCCCCTCGTCACTGTGCTCTGCACATAACTCCGGAGACAAAAGGTTACGGTCCCTTCGCTGCTAGATTGGCCTTTCGCTTAACGGTATTCCGAGCAAAGGACATTTTGATTGTTGTCGTGCGGAACTCAACTTTTGAAAGGATTGAGTAAGCCTCTCCAACCCTGTGACATTAACTCCCCCCGTCGGAAACATCTTTTTGTGCACAACCATCATCCGCTTCCGGATTGATCAAGCTCCTTCGAGCAGAGAAGCTGTCCTACAGCAACAGCCGCAAGACAACCCAAGACCCCAAGACCATTAAGGGCGCCTGGAGGCGCGTCCCGAATGAAATGATTCGAATTCTTAATTCAATGTATTTTAATTAATTTAATTGTATTGTATTGTATTTAATGTTGTGTTATTTTAATTCGATTTATTCCTTTCCATTTAATTTAATTAACGTGATTTGAATGCATATGATTGCTTTAAATTGTATCGATTCGAATAGGATAAAATTTGAAGGGCGCCTGGAGGCTTTAAATTAATTGAATTCCAAGGAATCGATTTATGATTTAGCATTGTTAACTAAACAGTGACGAAAAATAGAGTTTTTGAAGGGTTGTTGATTTTTAAGCAGTATTGAACGTTTCTGTAATGTTATGAAATGCATGTATGTAGAGTGACTCGTTTTAAAGAATTTGATGCAAGAAAAATGAGGCCAATCAGGTGTATGGTTGATTTTACGGGATTTGTACAAGATATTGCATGTTTCGGCCCAGCCCAGACGTGAACGGTATGTCCCGTCCTCCTGAACGGGTTTTTGGCCAGCGGCAGGTGGCGTGGCTTGCCCCTGCCCCCGTGAACGGTATGTCCCGTCCTCATGAACGGGTTTTTGGCCAGCGGCAGGTGGCGTGGCTTGCCCCTGCCCCCGCCCGGTGGCCCCCGCCCCTGCCCCACGCACGGCCCTGAGGTGGGGTCCGTGGGCTAATTATAGCTGAAGTGCCCTAAGGGGTTGTTTCGTCCATTGTGATGCTTACATGTTTCGCCTCGAATTTTTGACGACAATTCTGTTCCCAAACCTATGTATACGCACATGTTTAAGTGGTTCGAATTTGAAATGTTAGCTCAAAACACCCTGAAATCAAATTGTTAACCGTTATTTGTACCTATTGGGCCCATCCTGAGCTCCTTTTCGTGAATTGCGATGCTTACATGTGCTCTGGTCAGAATTTGTCCGGTATAAATAAGTCTTATAATTCATCAAAATGATAGAATATTCAACTTTTTTGATGTTTTGCATAAAACCTGAAAATTTGGTTTGTGACACACTAACGGACGGACATTTTAATGGGGCTAATCCCTCTTCAAATAAAGGGCGCCTGGAGGCGCGTCCCGAATGAAAATGTTTATATTATCATTATATTTGGGATATCTTATATAATGTTTCGTTTTTTTGTGATTTGAAGTGAAACCTGAAAAGTAGGTTGTGACGGACACACACACACACACACGGACATTTTTGATAGGCTAATCCCTCAATCAAAAAAATTGTAATTTTTTTCATTCGGGTATACAGGGCGCCTGGAGGCGCGTCCCGAATGAAAATGTTTGAAATAATCATGAATTTAATTAAGAATTAAATTCGGATTTAATTGCATAATTGTATTTATTATAATTGTATAAATGTTTAATTAATTAAATGAAGTGAATTAATTAATTAATGACACGATTAAATGAATAAATAAAATTATTTAAAAGTCATTAGTACTATTTAATTAATTACATCATCAATTAAATTATATTTAATTAATTGTTACTTTACTTTAATTAAATTAATTAAATTGTATTAATTCATGAATTAATATGTTTTTAATTAATTTGATAGAATCAATATTGAATTGTTTGGACTTGAATTGAAAGCATTTAATTTATTTGAGTTTTATTCATTTGAATTCAATATATTTGGATTTCATTGAATTGAATCGATGGATGTAGCTTTGTTTACTGTGAAGTAACGACAATTGACATTTTGTAGGGTTGTTAAATTTGAAGTGGTATTAAAGGTGCCTGGACTGTCTTGTAGATGGGCTTTATTTGCAAGCATCTGATGCACACAAAATGTAACCAATCAGAGGAATGGTTGATTTTGGGGGATTTGTTCGGTCAGCCGCATACAAGCTTGATGTTGCTTCATTCCCAACATGTTTGGCAATTAATTGGGGACCCCCAGGACACAAGCCGCTTGTTACCTAATACAATATCGTATTACGTGATCGCAGTGTGATGTGCGGTCTGAAATGTGTTTTGCCAATTAGGTTGTAGAGTCGGCTGGGCGTGTTCCTGGCGTGCGTAGGATTGAACACAAAGTCTCGACAGCTTGGACACGTAGCATCTGAATTATGGTTAACCGGTGGCATTCAAACCAATAACCAACCAAATCCTAAACACATTAGACGTCACGGGCAGGACATGGGGCAAATAGTCGAGAAATTGTTGATATGCAGAATGCGAGAAAGTGAGAGGAGGAAGGCTGGGAGTTTCAAAAGTAGTGGAGTAAGTAGGTACTAATAGCAGAATAAGCTACAAAACGTTTGACAACTTATGAGCACGCACATACACAGACAACTAGCTATCCATGCACTGCCACACAGCACTACGCAGGCACATACACACACATCCAGCTACCTAGGACTGCCACACAGCACTGCACACGCACATACACACACATAGCTGGCTATACATGCACTTCCACACAGCACTGTGCAAGCACATGCACACACATCTGGCTACCCTACACTGCCACGCAGCAACGTGAAAACACATACACACACATATGGCTATCCATGCATTGCCACACAGCACTGTGCATGCACATACACACTCATGAGGCAATCCATGGACTGCCACACAGCACTGCGCACGCATATACACACACATCTGGCTATACATGCACTTCCACACAGCACTGTGCACGCACATGCACACACATCTGGCTATCCATGCACTGCAACACAGCACTGTGCATGCACATACGCACACATCTGGCTCTCCAAGCACTGCCACACAGCACTGTGCATGCACATACACACACATCTGGCTATCCATGCACTGCCACACAGCACTGTGCATGCACATACACACACATCTGGCTATTCTGGCACTTCCACACAGCACTGTGCACGCAAATACACGCACATATGGCTATCCATGCAATACAAGACAACCCCATGCAAACACAAACACACTCAAATACACACATATGCACACCCAAAACAATTGGCTATCCATGCATTGCCAAACAGCACTGTGCACGCACATACGCAAACATCTGGCTATCCAAGCACTACAAGTCAACCCCATGCACACACAAACACACCCTGACACTCACGCATGGAAACACACAAATGAACAACTGGCTGCACATGCACTGCCACACAGCATTGTTCATACCATATACACACACCTGGCCATCCATGCACTGCAAGACAACCCCAGGCACATGCACGCACAAGTGGCTACACATGCACTGCCACAAAGATCTGTTTCCGTACATAGATACAGATACCTGGCCATCCATGCACTACAAGACAATCCCATCGACACACAAAACCCAATCAGACACTCACCCTTACACACACCAGGCCATCCATGCACTATAAGACAACCCCATGCAAACATTCACACATACCCAAACACTTACACACGCACACACAAGGGGCTACGCATGCACTGCCACCCGAAGAAGGGATCCCATCTGTCTTCCTTTCCATTTAGACCGCTATGCTGCAACATGCCATACTACACCAATAAACCGTGCATGTAGGTACAAATCATACCATGCTGTGCTACACCATGACGGCTGGGGAGTGAGGAAGGGTGTGGGCAATGGGAGCAAAGCCCAGGCCAGGAAAATCTGGGGCTGGAGTGGGAGGAAAGGTTGACAGGTCCGGGGGTGGACGCTGGAGTGGGGTATAGGGGCGAGAGGATGGGAATATGGGATTGGAGTGGGGGGGTGTAGAAGTGTGTAGAAGTGGGTAGGGAAGTGTCGAGAGGTCCGAACTCGGACGTGGACGTGATTGAGTTCAATGCGGCCTAACCCCTGTGCGATTGGGAGTGCATGTTAAGCATTGAACATGGTGTGTGGGTGTGGGTGGAATACCTGGTGGAGGCGGAAGGGGAGACAGGCGAACGCCGGGATTGTGAATTGAGCGGGATTGGGAGCTGATCTGGAAGGAGATTTTAACGGGAAGGAGAATTGTCGGAAGCGGCAGCAAGCAGGCAGAGTGAGGCGAAAATTCGTCGTGATCAGCAGCAAGCAAGCAGAGGCAGGCGAAGGGAAGACAGGCTAACGTCGGTATTGAGAATTGATCGGGATCGAGAATTGATCGGGATTGAGAATTGATCGGGACTGAGATCGGCGACCAGGTGCAGGTGATGATGATTGCGGATGTAGTGGGGGGGCGGTGGGGGGGCCGGTCGACAGTCTGGCAGTGGCAGACTTGCAGTGTGGCAGCATCGCAGTGGCACGCCAGTGGGACCAAGGCGAATTGTTCAGGACACTGCGTCCTCCGTCGTCGAAGGAACGTCGAAGGGTCCGTTGCGTCGCAGACGCAGCTTCAGTAGGTTGGCTGCGTCTCACTTGAATGCCATGCGTCCCTCTGCGTCCGATTCCGTCCCATTCCATGGTTTACAGCACGATGGTCGCAAGTGCGTGAGATGGATTTGTTTTCGTTTCCCATGGAATTGCTCATTGTGCAAGTTGCAAGGCTGGAAACATGAACATTACGAGAATTATGAGTACCTTAGTTAATTGGCGTGGCTTGATTTCCAACCTGGCCCACCTCACGCACGGCCCTGCGGGTGAGTTGTGGGTGAAATCCGTGCTAATAATAGCTCCAGTGCCCTAGGATAATGATTCGTTCATTGTGATGCTTGCATGTTTCGCCTCGATTTTTTGACGACAATTCCATTCCCAAACCTATGTTTGCGCACATGATTGGATGGTACGAATTTGAAATGATGACACTTGTTACCCAGTAATTGTAGCTTTTGGCCCAAAAAGCACGAACCTTAGCTCCTTTTCTTGAATTGCGATGCTCATATGTGTTCTCGTGAGAAAATGTCCGGTATCAATAAGTCTTATAATTGTTACATGTTGAATAATGTTTCGTTTTTTTGTGATTTGAAGTGAAACCTGCAAAGTAGGTTGTGACACACACACACGGACACACAGTTTTGACGGGCTAATCCCTGAATCAAAAATTTTGTAATTTTTTTCATTCGGGTAAAATTTAGTAATTTTTTTCATTCGGGTAAAATCTGGAGATTTTTTTCATTCGGGTACTACGCCCCCCCCCCCCCCCCCCCCCCCCCCCCCCCCCCCCCCCTCCCCCTCCCACGTCCCGTTGCATAGCAACCTCAGCCGCTCTCAATCGCCTCCTGACCACTCACTGACTCACACCCGTTTCCACCGCTTCCTCCCCCATCCCACATAGTTGCTTCGCTAACACTATGCAGCCCTCTGCAAACCACCAGAGGAAGCCTCCTCCGCCCTTCATCTTCCAACAACTCTTCTTTGAGTACTGGATTGACGCTATGGAAGCTGAACTGAAGGTATCTGAACGCTACTTTCCCCCTGGATCCAACAGGTTACCTAGTTTTCAGATCGAGTACATCCTTGCGCACCTTTCAGAACAAATAAGAAAAGAACACAAACATCACAATGATCCAGACGAGCTGCTATCAGCCCTCAAATCCCCGTACGAGCGCACATCCAACGCTCGACAACACACACCTGCCCCCAGCCGTACCTGTTGCATCCGTTGCCATCGCATATGAAAACATGGCCCGATCTACCTCCCCTACATGTAATCCACCATCGTATGCCCTCAATGCTTCTCCACGCACAGATCGGATGGCAGTTAACTGGATCATGGACACAGGAGCTACCTCACACATGACAGGAAACGAATCACTGTTATTTGACATACAAACCATAACACCTCATATCAAAGTTCAGACTGCATCAGGATTCACTTACATCACCAGATCTGGAAACGCCCTCATCAGAGGAGACAATGGCAAGATTCACAACCTTAGAAATGTCCACCTAAATGATGACCCAGGAACACCAAACCTTATGTCCATGGCTGCAGCTATCGAATCTAATCCCACTATGTCAGTCAATTTTGACTCTAGTGCCTGCACCATGTCCATTAACAACAAAGTAATAGTCACTGGGTCAAAGAACAAAAACCTCTATCTCACTCCTGTTCTTGTTCCTGACAAGACCCTTATCCATGGGACATGTCTCAACATTGCTATGGCCGCCATTTCCAGAACCACTCCCCAAACAGCAGAACTCCTCCACACCAGATATGGTCACCTTGCCTACAGCAGTTTAGTTAGACTCATTGCTGAAAACATGGTCACAGGCACAGATGTCACAAAAGCAGCCTGCAAAAAAATGAAATAGCATACCTGTGAAATATGTGTCCTGTCAAAAATGGACAAGAACCCCTACCCCACATCACACACACGTGCAAAAAGACCCATGGCCATACTCCACATTGACATGAGTGGAAAGATGAAAGTGCCTAGTTTAAATGGCAGCCTGTATTTCCAAGGCATCCTAGATGACCACTCAAAATACTCCATAGTCACCTTCCACAAAGACAAACACTCTGTGCCCAAAGACACCATCCATGAACAGGAACGGTATGAAGTCCTCATAGAAAAAAGATAGGTACTAGTTTCTGTGACAATTGATCCGAATACACCTGCACCCGATTCCAAAACTGGTGCAAGAAAAAAGGGATTACTCTCAACTTCACAGTCCCTGGCAATCCCTCCACAAACGGTGTAGCAGAGCGCCTCAACCGCACACTGCATGACAGAAGCGCTGCTCTCCTCATCTCATCCAAATTCCCTGAAAGATACTAGGCTGAAATGGTAAAAAATGCCAGCATCCTAAGAAACCTCAGCCCAACCTCTGACTTAGACAAAACTCCCTATGAAATGTTCCATGGAGTCAAGCCTAAGATTGATCACCTCAGAACCAGTGGATGCACAGCTTACGTCCACATAGCACCCAAATCCAGGACATGGAAGTTTGCACCATCAGCAAAAATCACAAGACTCATTGGATACTCACACATCAGAAAGGCTTACAGAGTTGTGGACTCCAACCATAAGATCTTTGACGCTAGAGGCATAACCTTCAATGAGTCTGAGAACCTGGCAGGACAGAAAGGATTTCCAGGTCCAGATGCTGTTATACTAGGCATGCACGAAGAAGACACCCCTGTTGAACCTGATGGGGATAACCCCTCACCCTCACCCTCACCCTCACCCTCACCCTCACCCTCACCCTCACCCTCACCCTCACCCTCACCCTCACCCTCATCCTCACCCTCACCCTCACCCTCACCCTCACCCTCACCCTCACCCTCACCCTCACCCTCACCCTCACCCTCACCCTCACCCTCTCCCTCACCCTCACCCTCACCCTCACCCTCATCCTCACCCTCACCCTCACCCTCACCCTCACCCTCAGAAAACAAAGCATATGAGGCAGTACTGGCAAGGAACAGGGAAAACAACAGAGCATGGGGATCACCAGAAGACATAGATGCTAGATACCTACCTAGTTCCATGCATCAGCAAGGGTCTATTCCCCCACAAAATAGTGCATACCAACACAACAACACTGTCGAACAAGGAAATGAACACAATCCTACTCAGTCTCAAACAAATGAGCTCCCCAATCTCATGGCATCACAGGATAATTCACCAGCACATGCACCTCCTTCAACTGCACCAGCACAACAAGCAACAACCCCCCTTCCAGAAACCACCCTGACACAACCCCGCCGTAGTGGAAGAGAAAGTCATGCACCACATTACTTAGCATTCCTAGCTGCAGACCAGATAGTCATACCCAAGAATGAAAGAGAAGCACTAGCTGGCCCTCAAGCTAAAGAATGGAAGTCTGCCATGAATGAAGAATTAGCAGCACTAGCAGAAATGAACACCTGGACGTTAGCAGAACTCCCACACGGCTCCAAATCCATTGGAACTAAATGGGTATTTGACATCAAGCAATCAGTGGATGGCCAGATTGTCAGATACAAAGCCCGTTTAGTAGCAAAAGGCTATGCCCAACGCCCTGGCATGGACTATGATGAAGTCTTTGCACCAGTTGCCAAACATGCTACCATCCGGTACATCCTGTCCATGGCTGCAGATCCCTCAGCACACCTTGCCCAACTTGATGTCTCTAAAGCATTCCTCAATGGAGTAGTAGAAGAGGAACTGTACTGTTTTCAACCCCCAGGATTTGAACAAGACCACAGAGTGTGCCGCATGTGGAAATGCCTCTATGGTCTGAAGCAAGCATCACGCCAATTGTATCTGAAAGTCAAGGAAGACATGACAGCCATTGGCTTCAGAGAAGTTGATGTTGACCAGGGCCTATTCCTGCTCCCTGGACCAACAACAAGACCCCTAATCTGGGTCCTCCTCTGGGTGAATGAGTTCCTCCTGCTGTCCTTTGACAAGGACATCCTACAGCAGTACAAAGAAACCATCATGAAGCTCTACAAGACCCGAGACCTTGGTGAACCATCTGTGTTTGTATGCTATGAGATCACCAGAGATGCAACTGCTGTAACACTCCACATCTGCCAGTCCAGGTTCATCCAAGACCTACTCAGAGCACATAGCATGCTCCCTGAGCCCAACAGCACCAGGTTCCCCATTCCAATCCAGCCTGATGCCCCCCTTCCTTACCCTGAAAAGGACACCCTAGACACTGGTCTCCCCCTTGCTCAGATTGTAGCCTACAGGAGGATCCCTCAACTACCTGGCAGTCAACACCAGACCTGACATTGCCCAAGCTGTCAACAGGTGAGCCAGGCACAGTGCCCACCCCCTCCATGACCACATGGAAGCTGCAACTGGCATCCTCAAATACCTCTCCAACACCCCTGACCATGGGATCACCTACACCCACTCCAAGAAGCTCCTCACTGGCTATTGTGACTCTGACCTTGCTGCCTGCCCTATCACAAGGAAGTCCACAACAGGCTATGTCTTCCTCAACCAGGGGGGTGCCATCTCATGGGCATCCAAAATCCAGGCATCTGCCACTGCCCTGTCCACCACAGAGGCTGAATTCATGGCAGCCACCTCTGCAGCCCAAGAAGGAATGTGGTTGAGGAAACTGCAATTCTCTGCCACAAGTACCATGCCCCCTGCCCTCACCATTAATGGTGACAACCAAGCTGCACTCAGTGCATGGAACCAAGAGAAGCTCTCCTCAAGGCTCAAGCATATGGAAACAAGATTCCACTTCCTCAAGGAGCAATCCAAGAAAGAAGGCATCAAACTCAACTGGATTCCCACTGCCGCCAACATGGCTGACATGCTCACCAAAGCCTTGCCCAGATCCAAATTCTGTGCATCCAGAGAACAGATTGGCTGCACTGGAAAGCTCAAGCTTGACTAATCTTGTCAATATTCCTACAACTGCCTGAGACCCCTCTGAGTCCTTTCTAGATTTCCTGAACAGGTCCAAGATCCAGACTTGTCCTAGATGTTGATTGATTGCATCATGACTGACTGCTTTCTTCTATTTTAGTTCAGATCTGGACAGAGATCCTGCCCCACAGGCTATTCTTGGACCATCTCCTGCAACTCCCTAGCAACTCGCCTAAGTCCACTATGGATCATCCCTCACAGATCCAGATGCTGACTTTTCCTATATTTGAGTTCCGTTATGCCTGTCCTCTTAAATTAGTTTATAAGTCAGCCAAGTTTTATTTCAAATAGCATAACTGCTTATGAACATTCCTAGTCCCTCTAGTTTTCTTTAAACTCCTCTAATTCCCGGAATTCTCCAATATGAAGAATACCAGGAATTGGGGGGGATGTTATTCACCGGTTTCTTCCCGGTTCACCTAGAGTGACTTAGAGTGCACAGGTCTCCCGCCCTGTGGCATCGTACTGCAGTGCCGCTGCCAGCTATGGCACGGACTCTGGTGTCGGCACCCTGAGGTACCGCACCATCTCAGTGCTTTCTTCCAGCACTTCCCTCCAGTGCTTTTATCTAACTGTAAAGATCTTATCCTCTACGACTTCCCCTCGTCACTGTGCTCTGCACATAACTCCGGAAACAAAACCCCACCTCTGTACCAGGGTTGTTCAGGACGCTGCGTCCTATGTCGCAGACGCAACGTTGGAGGGTCCACTACGTCCGAGACGTAACATTGAAATTGAAATTGAAATTGAAATTGTTACATCCGAGTAATGCGCCACTCTCAGGACGTGAAGTTAAGGACACCACTGCGTAAGCCGGAGCTAGCAGTAGTCACCATAAAAGAGTCTCCTTGTCAAGGAGTCTAAATAAGCCCCTGGTGGGCAAACTTTAACAAGGAGAACCAGGGAAATTACTAATCCCCTGGTATTGAGCCCTGTTGGGTCTCCATAAAGCGTCTGCACTGTAAAATACTTTGAAAGCTAGAAATAGAGTGAGAGCGGACTGTGTCTGCCAGTCGAAGGGCACACAATCTGTTAAGTCCAAGTGTAGCCATAGAAGTCAAAAAGGAAGTTGGGATAGTACCCGTTGTTCCAATTGTGATAACTACATAGTGAACAAGATATCCAGCCGATTGGAGGCCATCCACTAGTCTAGCATGCTGGGCATGTTTAGTGATAAACTTGGTAGCATGGTTGGTATCAGAGCAATAGCCAAGCTCAAGGAGCCAAATTTCTTTATCTCTTAAGACGGTAGGAGAGTCTATGTCAGGTAGGATGGCAAGGTCAGGTCTCATTCTCCTCCAGGCCTCTTCTGTAATAGAGGAAGGGCGTAGCCAGTCAGGGAGGCGTTTGCCTAGGACCCCCCTGGGGAGGTCCTCTTCCTTGCCAGCGTCCATAATCATTCTGCGTGAGCCCAGGTCGCCAGTGCAGATGGCCTTGTGGATGAGTCGCACTGCGGCGTCATGTCTCTTGATATAGAGACCCTTGAAAGTCTGGTGTGAGCAGCCCGCCAGAATAATGTGGCCCGTTCCGTCCTCACAGATGCGGCATATGGGGCATAGAGGGTTTGTGGGCGGGTGGGTGTTGTTAATATAAGGAAGTTTCCACCGATATGCAAGTTTACGATTCCACAGTCGACCCCGGCGGGCTTTAAGGATGTGGAATTTAGTTTTATGTTGGATAAGGGTAGAGGACCAAAATTTATTACTTGCATGAGGAAGTTGGTGAGGAGTGTTATCGGCCCAGGTGGTTGCATAAATCCCTTTAAGCGGGTGTTGGCCAAGGTGGCAGCTAGTGGGTAGGTTGGAGCTGATGCCTTGTGTGAGGTTAGGTGCTAGAATGCGTGGGGGGATATCTCCCATGGGTGTGCGAGGAGGTTGGACAGTGGGCCAGTAAACATTGTGTCTGGGGATTTCCCCAGTGTTATCAGTATATCTGCTGGAGGCAGGGTCATCTGCGGCCTTACGCGCTAGGCTGTCAGCCCGGTCATTTCCAAGAATGCCTGTGTGGGAGCGTACTTTGCAAAGGGTGGTGTGTGAGCCATGTACAATTCGTTGAATAAGGTGAGATTGGATTGAATGTAGCAGCTCAGCATGTAGGGAGCGCGTGGCTGTGGTGGGATCATGGATCATTTTTTTGATGAGTTGAAGTGAACAGAGACTGTCAGTGTGGAGGGTGAGGTTAGTATCGTATGGAATGTTAATAATGGCTTCGTGAATTGCCACTATTTCTGCTCTGTTGTTAGTCCTGGTGGCCCCCCGCCCACCTGGGTTGATGGTGTAGCTCATCCCTGCAATGGGGACATAAACTGCAGCCCCTATTTTACTAGGGGAGGCCGAGTTACCTTTGATCAGGCTGCCATCTGTGTAGACCTGGAGGCCTGCAGAGAGGATAGCTGGGTATGTGCATGGGTGAGTAGTGGGAGGAGTAAGAGGTTGAGGGTGCTCGCGGTGTGGAGTGTGCCAAGGTTTTGAGGTGAGTGATCTGAGTTTTCTAGGGTAAGTGATCTGAGTGTCAGAGGAGGTGAGGGTGTCAGGTGGGGTAATAGTGGTGGGCTCCCAGTGGGGGGAGAGGCTGTGCATGTGGTCGTGCCAAAGCTGGATAAAGGCTTGAAGGTTGGGAAAGTAGGTAAGTTGACTTTGGGGACTGCAGATAAGGATGAGGTGTAACTTTTGGGTTGATGGGAGGGTGTGGAGTTTACTGCCCAACCAGGTGTCAGAGGTATCATAAAGTTCAGAGTGGGGCCTGGAGTCAATGTAGTGGACCCAGGGGTGGTGGAGAAGTTTGTTGTAGGGAGCATAGCAAGTGTCAGGGATGAGCATGACAGTGCATGTGGGGGGCTGACTGATGGAAGTCTCAGCATAATCTGCACTGGCTAGGGCCCACCTGAGTGCTTGGTGTGCCAGGGTGACTGAGCTAGGGATGTCCACTAGGGAGCCCCCAGTCCAGACAGTGTGGAAGGGGTCCTCGTTGGACCCAAAGAGCTGGTCAGCTAGGTGAGGAGAGGAGTAGCTGAGAAGGCTCTGATCATAGCTGAGAGGAGTACGTAGAAGTTCGGTGGTGGGTGATACCTACCTTTGCTATGGCTTGGTGGAGGACAGGAGAGAGAATGTTGGTAGAAGCAGGGGTAGCTCTGTACCTAGTGAAGAGAGCAGCTAGGTCTGTATGGTAGGTTCCTCCCTGGGTTAGTTGTTGCCATTTGGTAGGGTGGGTAGTTTTGAAGTGCTCATAATTCTGCTGGAGGGAGGTAAGTCTGTTGTTGGGGGTGTGCCCAATACATTTCCCAGTGGGGGTGTAGAGATAAGAGAGATGTTTGTGTGTGTGGGTGTCCTGGCCATCCTTGTTGGTGAGGATGCCTGTTGGGATAATGTAGGAGAGGGGTGGTTGGATGTCCCAGTCTGGGTGTCTGTCTTGTGTATCCACATGCAGCAATTTGTGGACAAGGGCGTGGTTGTCAGCTTGGAAGCCTGGGGTGGTGGTCCATTGGCCTTGCTGCTGAGGGTTGGTAAGGTGGGAGTCTTTCCTCAGATTTTGACAAGTGGTGGTGAAAGGGGCTGACTTGAAGGTGTGGACGAGTTGGTCGTAGGCTTGTTGCCCCAGCATTTCGCAGAGGTGAGAGATGAGGTGAGATTGCGGTTTCCAGTGGATGATAGAAATGGTGGAAGTGACTGGTTTGCTGTAGTGGATGCTATATCCAGCTTGAGTGTAGGAATGGATGTGGTCATTGTGCATGGTTGTGGGAGCCCACTGAACGTGGGCAACAGTAGTATGGTACTGGTAGAGTTGCCGGTGTCTAGGGAGCGTTTGCTGCGCCAGCTAGTAATATAGAGAGCTTTGTATTGGGAGCCATAGGTGAGATGGAGTAAGCGAGTTGGCGGTGCAGGAGCGTTGGCCGTTGGATAGAGCATAGCCTCGCGGGTCCTGTCAGGGTGGGATGGGAAGTTTTAGTTATGGCGTAGTGGCGGAAAAATCGCGTTGTGGTGCTATGGTGAATCCAGGATTTACACAGGTAGTGGCGGGCCGCCCAGGTTTCGTCTTTACTGTTGCAGCCCCACGCACGCTGCGCGTAGCTGTCAGCAGTTGTCGTAGGCCATGCCCACCATTGGTTCCCTTCGATGTCCCCAAGGGAATCCGCCCCGTAGTCTGCGTCAGTTAGAGGGGTGGAGGAGTAGTAGTGTTGGGTAGGGGTGGCAATAAAGTCAGTGGTGGGTGGGAGTTTGATAATGTCAGTAGTGTTAGGTGTGACTGCGTATTCGGCTGCGAGCTGGCGGTGCATGAGCGGGAGGGGTTCGGTGTGGGTGAGGGGGTAGTCGAATTTAGCCAGAGTTAGGTGAGCTGTGAGAAGGTTAAGAGAGCGTCTGTGATGTTTGGTAATTTTGGAGGAAGTAATAAGGGGGAGATCAGTAGTGCTGATGAGGTGGGTTCCCGTAGGTGTGACCAGGTCATGGTAGGTATAAATATTCAAGTCGTGGAAGGGGGTCATGAGTTTGATAGGTATGGCATGAGGAGGAGAAGGTAGGGGGTGGATGTTAAGTTTGTCCAGAAGTTCTGTGTCATTCCAAGTGAGTTTGATGCTGGATTGGCTAAGGATATCAAGTTAACGGGCTAGAGACATGTGTGTTAACTGTTTATAGGAAAGAGAGAGAGGGTTGAGTGTAGTCATAGTGGCAGTAGTTTTATTAAGAAGGGCTCTGGTGAGAATGCCAAGATGGCCCTGATCGTTCATGGCTTGTGTAAGGGCTGAAGCCGTGATTTGAGTGTACTCTGTAAGTAGGGAGGGAACTCCGAGACCTGCTTCTGTTTTAGGAAGTTGAAGGGCTCTAGTGGGAAAGGATCTGGGAAGTGTGCAGCAGAGTTTGATCGTTTTGAGAACTGCTCTATCAATGACGTGGATGTCAGTGAGTGAGACGGGGGCTACTATCATGGGATATTTAATAGCTGCACGTATACATTGTGTGATAATGCGGACACATTGATCTGGAGTTGCTCTGGGTTTGGCTTTGGTTAGAATACTCAGTCCTTTAGAATGAATGGTTGCTATGGTGGCGTGTAGTTAAGTTTTCCAATTAAGAGTGAGAGAGATGTGGACCCCAAGGTATTTGTAGGCCATGTCAGGAGGTTGGTATGTTGCATAAGAGTCACCCAGAGGTATTTTGTTTAGGCGTTGTTTAAGGGTGTTGTTATGGGTAGGATGGGAGGGGTGGGATTTGTGGAGAATGCCACTGACCACACATTTAGTGGCATTGAGTGGGATGCTAGACCAGACACTAAATTGTTGAACCTTACCACACTGGATTCGAAGATCCTCCGCGGTACTAGTGAGGACGGCAGTGTCGTCAGCGTAGCCCAAGCTACTAGTGTGATGCTC
Organism: Chlamydomonas sp. ICE-L; assembly: GCA_013435795.1. Taxonomy (NCBI): domain Eukaryota; kingdom Viridiplantae; phylum Chlorophyta; class Chlorophyceae; order Chlamydomonadales; family Chlamydomonadaceae; genus Chlamydomonas; species Chlamydomonas sp. ICE-L. The sequence goes on along the minus strand of JACBWV010000610.1, from coordinate 20,449,554 downwards.
ATCAGCTGTTGCGGCAGGTAGGGACGCTGCTCTGTAACCCCGCCCTCCAGAGCGGAGCCATCTGTGGAGGGGTTCTAGAAAGATAATGAAGAGGAGAGGGGACAGGGTGTCTCCCTGTATGGTGCCTCTGGTGATGGAGATAGGAGAGCCAGGCGTGTTGTTGAGAAGGATATGGGTGGTTGAGTTAGTGTAAATGCCCTTAATTGTGTCTATTGTGTCATGCGTGTAACCAAGATTGTGCATGATGCTCAGTAATTTCTGGTGATCAATCATGTTGAAGGCTGAGCTAAAGTCAAAGTAGGCAGCAAAAAGATCTTGATGATGAAAGAGGGCAGCGTCCTCTATATTGTGGAGAAGGTTGAGAAGTTGTCGGGAAGTGCTCTTGTCCTTTCGAAAGCCTTCCTGGCAGGCACTGAGAATATGGTTAGTTTCAGAGTAAGTTGTGAGAGTGTTTGTGACCAAGGAGGTCCATAGCTTGGCCACTGCGTTGTTCAGTCCTATCGGTCTGTAATTTTGTGGGAGACACGGGTCTGATTTCTTATAGAGCATAACTGTGTGAGAAATTTTCCAGCAGTCCGGGGTTTCCCCTAATATCCATGCAAGTTGCATGAGTTTGTGGATGATTTGATGCATTTCAGTTGGGAGGCAGAGGATGAGATCGTTGGGGATGCCATCTGGTCCAGTTGCTTTATTGGTGGCAAGCTTGCGGATGCAGTCAGTAAAAGTGGTAGAGGAGGAAAGGTAAGTGTAGGGAGAAGCTGTGTGTTGGATGGAGTTAGCTGGGGTTTCCAGGTGGTATTTGTCAATTTGGTGGACCCATGGGGGGGGGAGTGGTGTGCTCAGTGTAGTTGGCTGAGATGGGGGGGGGTTTGTGGTGACATGAGTGTTTCCATGTGTCTGGTCATGATGCCCAGGAGGCCTTGGGTGCTAGTGCTAAGTGTGTGGGTTTTCGTGTCCAGCAAGGCAGTGGGAGTGTGTTTGTGGTCTTCAGGGGAGAAAATGTATCTGTGTGTTTGCCTTGCCTGGGTGCTGAGGCGACGCCAAAACTTCTTGATAGATGAGGTTACCCGTTCCTCCTTGAGTGCTGCCTGCATGGTACGTTGTTCTGCAGTGCTGTTGTGGATGTCCTCAGTTAAAGATAAACGGTAGTCAGATAGAAGCAGGTTCTGAAGGTGGTGTTGGATTTGAGTTTTGGTGTAGGAGGTGTAAGTTTGAGTTGTGAAAGGTTTGATTCGAAGTTCATCATAGCCTTGCTGGTTAAGATAGTTGGAGGTTGTGCGCAATGATTTAATATGTTTAATGTGGTAGTTAATTTTCCTAAATGATTTAGCAATTTGCCGGGGGAGGAAGATACCTGGAATGGTAGGTTTGGTGGGGCATGTGTCAGTCATAATGGTGAGAGCTTGGTGTAAGGTTATCATAAGATGTTCAGTCATGCTGTTGAGGTCTTCTGGTATGGAGGTCTTGAGTTCCTGCCTGATGGATTGGATGTGTGAGGGTGTTTTGTCTTCTCCCAGGAGGGCTTGTGCGAGAGTCCATGCTGCTTCTATGTTGGTATGGCTGTGCTGAAATTGGTGAAGGAATTGGTGGGAGATTGCTACTCTGGCCTTAGCCATGTCTTGTTGCTTAAGTGGAAGCTGTAGTTGGGGAGTTGGGTCAGTAGGGGGAATGTCAAGATTGGGAGGGGGGAAGAGGGCAGAAGTGATGTGGTGTTCCAAGGCCATGTGGTCCAAAGTGTCTCCCATCTGGTGGACGACTTCTGTCACTGTAGTTCCTGGAGGGGAGTTGATAAGGATGATATCGTCAATCCTGCTGCTATAGGGATGGTTGTCTGTGTAAGTGTAGTAAGTGTGAGGACGTGGAGATGGTTGGAGTTTAATTAAGTACTTACTTAAGTGTTGCTGGTGGGTGTAGTCTTCTGGGTGACTGGTTGTGCTGCTCCTGTCTGTGGGATAGTAGGCAGCGTTCCAATCGCCCCCTGCTATGTATTGGTGAGTGGGGTTTTTAGAGATAATATAATGGATGTGGTTGTAAATTGCAGCACGTTTGATGGGGTCATTGCATGGCATATAGACACCCAAGATATGTGTGGTGTTGTTAATAGTTTGGTGTGTGAGGTGGCCAGCTATTTCGGTAGGAATCTCATGATTAGTGGGATGAATAGTTAGTGTTTTCTTAATAAGGGTGATGACACCAGCTGAGTGGGTAATAGTGTTGTTAGCGTTAGTAGCTTGTTGGATGGTTTTGCTGCTGTGGTGAAAGTGGTAGTCTGGCATGTCTTTTTTAATCATGTTCATGATACTTTTCCTATTGGAAGTGAGTTTAGTTTCATTTAAAATAACAATGTCATTTTTGTTGGTCCAAATGTGATCATAGATCATTTCCCAGGAGGATCCTATGACTCGGCAGTTGACAGTCGTGGTGTTAGTAGTGTGAAGTATAGTTTGTTGCTGAAAGACAGGGTGTAAGGTGGTATGACCTGTCTTGGTTCGTTTAGTGGGGGGGAGGGGTTTGGTAGGTCTGGGCAGTGTAGGTTTCTTGGTGGGTGAGCTTGCTCCAAAAATCCTACTCTGTCGCATCCTGCGGCCATCAGGAATGACAGGTCTGCTAGGAGTGGGTAAGGTTGTTGCATGTGATTGAGTGTTGTCAGTTTGAGGTTGTGTTGGTGAGTGAGATTTAGTTGTGGGGGATTTATTGCGAGAGGTGGGGGCCTGGCGTCTGGAAGTGCGGGTTTTTTTCCGTTTGGGTGAGGGTTCCTCGTCTGTAGATACCAGAGCTATAGAGGCAGACGTAACATGGTAAGTGTTTGTTGTGTCGCAGACGCCTCTACAGTGGGTTGGTTGTTTCGCAGGACTCAGGCTATGGGGTTAGTTGCGGGTCAGTTGCGGATCAGGACGCAGGGTACTAAATGTGTTGCGTCTCAGGTTGCAGGCCGTAAAATGTGTTGCGTCTCAGGACGCAGAGCTGGGGGTCCTCCTGAACAACCCTCCTCTGTGCCCTCCACAGCACAGGAACCTTTGCTGGAGACGTATCCACTCTTCTATAACAGCATAAAGATTAAAGACACTCCCATCTCCAATCTACCCCCTGCCATACATCAAGCTGTCCACCCTAGGGATGACAACTGACCTGTACACATCACCCCTCCTAATGAGTCCCACCTCTTCATGGGAAACACCCGTACCTCCGTTGGCCAGCTGTTTGTCCTAGGACCCCACTGTTACACCCAACATTGGTATGGGGGAACGCACACCTCACCAGCTAGAACTGTAACCAAATAGGGAAACGTGATGATCGGTAGGGGGACAAAAGGATCGTTACCCGTCACAAGAACCCCCAGGCTGTTAGATGGGCACTAGGCAGTGCAATACAGGCTCACACCCTTGATATCCCGTGCACCATTATCTTGGTCCCCACACAAACCCACCGGTGCCCATAACACCCTCCTAAATCACCCATGGGTTATGGAACTAGCCATTCTGACCCCCAAGGCTAAACCCTTCTCCGCCTCCCTATTCTGGACAGGGGGCAAACTCACCCCTGCCAAGAGACACTGGGAGGATATTGTTACATACTCAACAAAAATCAATGCCGAGACATAGAGAAACCTACCGACTCATTGCCATCTCATATTCAGCTGGCCCTGCCAAGTAGTTCCACAACTCACAGCCCGTTTCAGTGATACGATTGGTCTAGTGGTACACCAAACCACTGAAACGAAGCGGGGTCAACCGCGATGGTAGCTTGTCCAGTCGAGGTGGTAAACCGTTCTCTTAATACCACGCCCCACCTGGCGTCGCCAGGCGTTATCATTACATTCCACAACCCACCCACCACCTAGGCCCAAACTATGAGGGACGGCGGCATGAAGAAAGATGACCCGGGTTACGCGACATGAAGCTGGCTAGAACACGGGTTACGAGTATTGCCGCACTACAGTTTTCGCGATAATCCATAACCTTGACCTGGGTATTACTATAAATAGAAACAGGTTGTTAACACGTTGGTCGGCCCATAGAGAGCTGACCTATGCGATTGGAACTGAGAAATTGGTCGAAATGTTGGTTAATGAACCGACAAAGTCGACAAAGGTCGAAACCAGTCAAAATGCTCTAAATTTTCAGAAAAAGCGGTTGGCGAATGAGATTGTCAGTTATATTGCCTGTTAGAACGGTTGAACATTCAGCCGGAGATGGGTGAACAGTCGGTTGGAATGGTCGGAAAGTCAGTTATAGCGGTTTTCACTTATGTTGTCCCGACCCCCGAACACAGCTGTGTACCTGTGTACCTATGTAGCTATGTAGCTCTTTTTCAAATACGACTTCCTTCCCGGCCACAACCCAGTTTCTTCTTCCGCGCTGCGCCGACAATACAAAAATTGTGCGCATAAATGACTTCCTCACCATCGTTGTCTTTTCTGACACGTGTGCCGCGAGGCAAGCGCACAGCCTCGGCTGTCCTCGGACCCGAGGTAGATCTTACTGCCCCCCTTGCTCGGGCTTCTTCCTCGGCTCCTAGCACTCGTAGCAGTCCGAGCCCAGCAGGTATCCAAATAGATGGCTCCGAGGGCGATGGAAGCCAGGAGCCAACAGTGCACGGCACCGATGTCCATGTTTATGTTTTCGACAAGAAGACAAAGAAAGCCGACTGAGCTGGTCACGTCGATAAGTTTTGCGCCTCTTGTTTCCCCCTCTTAAATAAGCTAAACCTCTTGAAAGCTCTTGTGGCTTGAAACAAGTCGAATACAAGAGCGGCAAGCAGTGATTGATACACCACTTGTGCAAGACATGTCTCCAAGAGCCTCGCAAGAGGATGCGTCATGCAAACGAATGCTTCTTGCGTTCTCATCTGTCGCCCTTCGACAGATGGGGGGCTTCGAATTCGATTCGAACAAGGCGGGAAATGGTGGTTCGGACTTGGTTTTAGGACTAAGCCATGGAGTACAGCCTCAGGTACTGCCGTGGCCACGATCACGACTTGATTCTGACCTGAATCGATCATCTTTCAAGCTCCCGCAGCTCTTGTTCCTCGCATTCGGGTACTCTCTTAGTTCGTTCTCAATTTCCCTGTGCGGTTGATTGTGCGACTCTTGGTAAGTTGTTACTTGTCTCTGTGCCCTTGGCCACTTCTGCGCTTGACCCCGCCCTCAATGTGAATATTAGGCCTGCTGTATGTCTATTTCTGTTGCGCCTTACATTGTTACGCCTGCGCGTGAACGAGTTTGGCCTCGTCGCCTTAGTTTGCTCCTGCCCCTAAGGCAAGTCGGGTATGCAGGCGTGACTTCCTCATGATCACATCACTCGTAGGCGCAGCAGGGGTTCGTCTATTGAATAGACGAACCCCTGCTGCGCCTGCGAGTGATGTGATCATGAGGAAGTCCCGCCTGCTCTAGGTGTAGGTGTAGGTGCAATTCTGTTGCGCGGGCTCCTCATCCTGCTCGTCCTTTGCTCGTCCTTCCCCCTGGGCGGTACTCGCAAGTGGGCCCCTCATGCCCATCAGTTAACTTAACTGATGGGCATGAGGGAGGGAGGGAGCGACTTGAAGTCCCTCCCTCCCTCCTTCCCTCCCTCCCTCCCTCCCTCCCCATCCATCCTTGTAATGCTCTCCTATTTATTTGTTGCACAGGATGGCTCAACCTGGCTCAGGTCATGCAACAGCTCGCTTTTTTAGGCATGACATGAAGATAGGGGAGACCCTTGTATAATACCCGGACACCGTGAGACTAAAGCACGTGCATCAGCAGCTCGTCTTCTGTGTGTTTGGCAAGGATGCTGTGCAAGGTAACTGCCTTGAGGAGAGCAAGAACTTGGTCTTGCAGCAGTTGCAAGCAGGGGCCACGATTACGTATCGCGGCGCAAAATGTGGGTTTGTAAGTAGGTTGGTAGGTAGGTGTGTTAGTAGTTTGGTAGAAAGTTAGGTAGGTGGGTGGGTGGGTAAGTAGGTAGTTAGGTTGATAGGTTGTATGTGTGTTAGTAGTCAGATAGGAAGTTAAGTAAGTGGGTGGGTATTTAGGTAAGTAGGTAGGTAGGTAGGTAGTTACTACTAGGTAGGTTGGTAGGCCGGCTGGCTGGTAGGTAGGTTGGTTAGTGGGTTTGTAGGGTCTAGTATGTAGGTAGTTAGGTATGGTGGGGTATGCACCTAGGTATGTAGTAGGTAGGTAGGTGGAACCTTTTTAAAAACAATGACACACCACACAAAACACATGCCACACGCCACACATTTCACCAAAAGGCCTGAAATGCCTTAAAACTTATTTGTTACTGGATCATGTGATCCGAAGAAAATCACAAAAAGGCCTGAAATGCCTTAAAACTTATTTGTTACTGGATCATGTGATCCGAAGAAAATCACAAAAAAGGGCGGAAATGCCTTAAAACTTATTTGTAACTAGATCATGTGATCCGAATAAAATCACAAAAAGGCCTGACATGCCTTAAAACTTATTTGTTACTGAATCATGTGATCCGAATAAAATCACAAAAAGGGCGGAAATGCCTTCAATCTAACGGATCCGATGCAAATCACAAAAAGGCCTGAAATGCCTTAAAACTTATTTGTTACTAGATCATGTGATCCGAATAAAATCACGAAAAGGCCTGAAATGCCTTAAAACTTATTTGTTACTGGATCATGTGATCCGAAGAAAATCACAAAAAGGGCGGAAATGCCTTCAAACTAACGGATCCGATGCAAATCACAAAAGGCATGAAATGCCTTAAAACTTATTTGTTACTAGATCATGTGATCCGAATAAAATCACAAAAAGGCATGAAATGCCTTAAAACTTATTTGTTACTTGATCATGTGATCCGAATAAAATCACAAAAAGGCCTGAAATGCCTTAACTTATTTGTTACTGGATCATGTAATTGGCGGGTAGTTAGGTAGGTAGGTATGTTTTAGTAGTAGGCAGGTAGGTGATGTAGGCAGGTAAGCAGGCTGGCCGGCCGGCAGACAAGCAAGTAGGCATGTAGGATGGTAGGTTGTAGTTGGTACATAGGATACAGGGAGGCAGGTAGTTAGTTATGTAGATAGGCAGGCAGGTATGTAGGTAGGTAGGTACGTATGTAGTTATCCATCTATCCATCCATCCATCCATCCATCCAAACCCTAAACCTTAACCCCCCACAACCCCCTCCCTCCCTCCACCCACACCCACACATAGCCCCCCCCCCCCCCCCCCCCATCCATCCATCCCCCCCCCCCCCCCCGCAAACACAACTCCCTCCCTCCCTCCCTCCCTCCCTCCATCCGTCCGTCCATCCATCCATCCATCCCCCGCCCCCACACACACAACTACCTCCCTCCCCTCCCTCCCTCCCTCCCCCCTTCCCCCCTCCATCCATCCATGCATCATCCCTCCCTCAATGTCTCCCTACACAATCCCTCCATCCATCCATCCATCCAGACCATAAACCCACACAACCCCCTCCCTCCCTCCACCCACACCACACATAGCCCCCCCCCCCCCCCCCCCCCCCCCCCTCCATCCATCCATCCATTCCCTCCCCCCCGCAAACACAACCCCATCCATCCATCCATCCATCCACACACTCACCACAACTCCCTCCCTCCCTCCCCCCCCTCCCCCGTCCCCCCCTCCCTCCCTCCATCCATCCATCATCCCTCCCTCAATGTCTCACTACATTTATCATACACAATCCTTCCATCCCTCCATCTATCCATCCATCCCCCCCAAACACACAACTCCCTCCCTCCCTCCCCCTCTCCCACCCTCCCTCCCTCTCCCTCTCTCCATCATCCCCCCCTCCATGTCTCCCTCAATTTATTACACCACAAACCCCCTCCCTCCCTCCACCCTTACCCACACATACCCCCCCCCCCCCCCCCCCCCCCCCTCCTTACATCCCTCCCTCCCTTCTTCCTTCCAACCACACTCACACACAGATAACACACCCACCCTCCAACACACATTACCTTTATTCCCTCCCTCCCTCCTGCCCCCTCCCCCCCCTTCACACACACAACTCCCTCCCTCCTTCCCTGCCTCCATTCATTCCATCCATTAATATCCATGCATCCGAAACCTAACCCTAACCCCACAACCCCCTCCCTCCCTCCACCCACAGCCCACACATAGCCCCCCCACCCCCCCCCCCCCCCCCTCCCCCCTCCGTCTCCCTCCTCCCCTCCATCCATCATCCCTCCCTGAATGTCCCCTAAATTTATCCTACACAATCCCCCATCCATCCATCCATCCCCCCCCCATACACAACTCCCTCCCTCCTCCATCCATCCATCCATCCACACACACACAACTCCTCCTCCCTCCCCCCTCCCTCCCCGCGCGCTAGTCCCCCCCCCCCCTCGCCTCCCCTCCCACACCCTCCCTGCCCTCCATCATATCCCTCCCCTCAATGTCTCCCTACATTTATATCCTACACAATCCCTCCATCCATCCATCCATCCCCCGCCCCACCAACACAACTCCCTCCCTCCGGCCCTCCTTACCTCCCTCCTCCCTCCCTCCCTCCCCCTCCCCCTCCCCCCTCGCGCCCCATCCCTCCCTCAATCAACATCCCCCCCTCATGTCTCCTCAATTTATCCACACAACCACCCTACCTCCTCCCCCTTATCCACACCTCCCCCCCCCCCCCCCCCCTCCCTTACCCTCCCTCCCTGACCTTCTTGGCGGACACATGTGGTAATGTGAGCGAGGGAACACCTTGCGTGTTCACCAAGCTCATGTACCCTGGGCGAATCTACGTCAGCCCCCCTGGCTACATGCACGGAGTTATGAACTTACGATTGTAAGTATATTTATGTTGTTCATGTTACATGTGCTTTTTATCGTCTTATGTTTATGTTTTTATGTTTATGTTATATGCTTATGTTATATGTTTATGTTATATGCTTATGTTTATGCTTATGTTTATGCATATGTTATATGTTTATGCTTATGTTATATGTTTATGCTTGTGTTATATGTTTATGCATATGTTATATATTTATTCTTATGTTATATGCTTATGTTTATGTTATATGCTTATGTTATATGTTTATGCTTATGTTTATGCTCATGTTATATGTTTATGCTTATGTTATATGTTTATGCTTATGTTTATGTTATATGCTTATGTTTATGTTATTTGTTTATGCTTATGTTTATGTTATATGCTTATGTTATATGTTTATGCTTATGTTATATGTTTATGTTTATGCATATGTTATATGTTTATGTTTATGCTTTTTATCGTCTTACATTTATGTTTTTGATTTGGAATGTTTTGTCAACCACGCAGGTGTGAAAAGTTGGCTGTCGAGTACGTCAGGCCGACCGAGGTGGTACACTGTGCCGTATACTCCCGCAAGCTAGGGAGCGAGACATTCGGAGCTACCTCTTCCGAGGACGCTGACATCTTTTGGGGTGTTTTTTATGTGTTACGCATATGTTACCAATTTGGTATCATATGATTCAGTCACTTAGTAGACGGTCAGGTCCAAGTTAAGGGGCTAAGCAGTCGTTGCCCTATTAGAGGTCATGATTGCCCTTACTTGGTTACCATAAAGTTGATAGTCAAAAATCAACCCTGATCCCGAGGTTTTTCCTTGAGTCCTAATAAATTGGTGGTTTGCCATAGGGGCTTATCATTGGGATTCAAGGTTTTTTCCCTCTCAATAGTTGTAGTCGTGACTGAATTTTGTTTGTGTGTGCTAATTTATTATTAGACACACCCGAGTGAGGTGAATATATTCCATGTTGTCAACATGGAATATAATGGTTTCTTTGGCAAGGATCACGTGTGAATATTTTGTTTCAAATTAGGTTGAAGTTATGCGTTACGGTAGTAAAGACGAACTACGTACAAAGTGACCTTCTGGTCATCAACACACGTCAGTCGGTCCTCCCCGCCCTTCACTTTATTAAGGGTAGTTAGGGCTAACTTGTTCATCGTTTCTGTTTAGGATTATCTCTCAGGTGCTCATTTCCCATTGTAACTAGTTTCGGAATTCAATGTTGCTCTTGCTTCTCTTTCGTTGTCTCCCTTTCCAAGTACGACAATTTATTAATCCAACCAGGCAGTGCGTGCTTCCTGCCTCCCAGCCCCCCTCATAACATTAGATTCACGTATGGGGTTAGTAGTAAGTAGAGACTTATGCGGCAGTGGCGTCAATACGAGCCCCATGGCATTTATTCCCCGTCAACAACCTTTCCCAAAACGCTAACAAGTAATTGTAAACTTTACCAGTTACATAATTGAGAGTGAGAACTATGTACATTTGCTCCTACCTATACTATAATGAACTTAGAATGTAATCCATGTCCATGGATTCATGGATGGATAGACAATACGTGCAACCCCGCCAAGGGTTTGCATTATCAGCATTTAAAATGTTCGAGCTGATTGGGATGACATTAGCGTTTACATACTCACATGCCTTAATGCTCTCCAACTTCACCTCATAATATCCTTTGTCATCGGCACCATCATCCACATCTTTCAAGTAAGTGCAGCCATAAACAGACAACACATCATCTTGAGGAGGAACACAGACCTCAAGCCAGCGGACAAATGCACAGTCAACGCCTCCTAGGACGAACAACAGTCGCAATTCTGCATACCATGACACTTCAGTGCCACCCAACACCAAGCAATCTGACGTAGTCAAACCAAGGTCTTTTCCCATGTTTGCTTGTGGCCCTGACAGTACGAAGGACGTACTCAAAAGAGGTCGATTCAGCTCCAACACCAAGAGCCCAAGTTGGAACACTTCACAAAGTTGCCGACTTCTTCACTGAAATGATTCTCGACTGAGAAGAGATGTCATAAGCCAGGCAGAAAGATCTCAACTTCCTAGGCAGTTTCTTTAGCTCTGGCTGGATCTCAAGCAAAGCAAGGGCCATCATCACAGGTTTCTCGCTATGGTCACGTATGGTTTCAAACGCAGTCCAATCCACGTTCATTGATTGTCGTTCCATCTGGTGGCTATGGCCAAGAGGAAAAAGAGAAGATAAAGAGTTTGGAAAGAATTTGACACCGTCGAATGAAAGGATTATTTAGCGTGGGTTACACTCCTGTTGGGCAAGCACCAGGACATAATATTGGGTTATGACTTCCCAAGGCCTCAATGGTTCGATCTCAGGCTGTGCATGTGGTTAAATAATAATTATTATGAGCTATGGCCAAGAGTAAAAGAGAAGAGCAAGAGTTTGGACAGAATTTGACACCGTCGAATGAAAGGATTATTTATCATGGGTTCCACCCCTGCTGGGCAGGCACTAGGACATAATCTTGGGTTATGACTTCCCAAGGCCTCAATGGTTTGATCTGACTGTGCATGTGGTTAAATAATAATTATTATGAGCTATGGACAAGAGTGCGGAGGTGCCCTGTATTGTTCAAACCCAAGACACTGGGGGTCAGGGGGGGGCGAAAGCGAAAAGAATAGAGAAAGAATTTGGAAATAGTCCGACACGGTAAGATATAGGATTACCGTGCCCCCCCCCCCCCCCCCCCCCCCCCCCCCCCCCCCCCCCGCCCCCAACCCTCCTGCGTCCTGGCTGTCAACTTAGATCGGCTATTCAATTTTTCGCGGCAAAACCCTCCGCCCCCCCCCCCCCGCCCCCCCCCCCCAACACACACACACCGCTCCCCCCAACCCCACCCCCCAACCCTCCTCGTCGTTCAAATTTCCAAGAAGACACCATATAGATCTGCGAAATGGCAGACGATTGCGTGCGCCTTCTTAACAATGCTTCGCATCACTGAACCAAACCACTACTGCTTTACTCCTGCATAGAGCCGCTGTCTTCAACCATGCTACCTGCTATTCAATTCGTCGATTAGTACACAGCTTTACCTGGGCGAATGTCATGCTTTCAGGCAAGCCGATTGCGTGTTGCAATCGAGTGTTGCGGATGGAGAGGGAGGATTCGAATGCCGCAGGTAGTTGCGCAGGTTTGTAAGTCGAAGGTTTGAATCGCTGCTGGTCCTTTCTTGCCTGATTTCCTTGCAATCCATGACTCAGACGCCGAACCTGCGGCTCAGCCGCTTGCTCGGTTGCTGCAACCTGGTCCACCTCCTTGCTGCCTGCCTGCTTCAAACCTGCATGCATGCCTATGTACCTCCATGATTGACAAATGCCTGCCTGCAGTTTCCCCTGACTAGGCTACACAGTGGCAATATGTTGTTATATAACCAACACATGTGAGTAGATCTGAACCATCTCTGCTGTACCATATGTCATGTACGCTGCACCATTTGTCTTGTAGGTTGAGCCATCTGTCTTGTACGCTGCACCATTTGTCGTGTATGCTGCACCATTTGGCTTGTATACAGCATGATTTGCCTTGCTGCACCATGTGTCCCGTATGCTGCACCATGTGTCGTGTATGCTGCTCCATCTGTCTTGTATGCTCACCATGTGTCTTGCACGCTGCACCATTTGTCTTGTACGTTGCACCATATGTCTTGTATGCTGCACAATCTGTATTTTATGCTGCACCATGTGTCTTATATGCTGCACCATATGTCTTGTACGCTGCACCGTATGTCTTGTATGCTGCACCATCTGTCTTGTATGCTGCACCATGTGTCTTAGATGCTGCACCATCTGTCTTGTACGCTGCACCGTATGTCTTGTATGCTGCACCATCTGTCTTGTATGCTGCACCATGTGTCATGTATGCTGCACCATCTGTCTTGTACGCTGCACCATGTGTCTTGTACGCTGCACCATTTGTCTTGTACGTTGCACCAAATGTCTTGTGTGGTGCACAATCTGTCTTGTATGCTGCAACATGTGTCTTATATGCTGCACCATCTATCTGTCTCATCATCGTAATTGCTACTACGTGAATGCTTGCTCGCTTTCTTGATTGCTGATTCGTTGATTGTCCAACTGGCTTGTGCTTGGTCAAGCAACTAATAATCTTCTAACTCCACCTCCTTCCTTTCATGCTGCTGCAGTTCCAGCAGGCAGTGACTTCCGCATATTGCGACATGGTGGAGAAGGAGCAAGTCATCAGCATGCAGGGATGAGTAGAGGGACAAGATCAAGAAGCCTGATGATGGCACTGGTCTTGCTGCTGGTCACTGCTGCTGGTCACTCATAATATAATAGTAGCTTGGCTAGACTAGCCAGTCGGGGTGGCAGGGGGGGGACAGGGGCAGAAGACAGACTAGATAGCTAGTCAGAGCTCATCAGTTTGTCTTCTTAGGAGGTTAGGTTGAAGTTGGGTTTGGTTATTAGGAAGTTGGGTTTGGATGGGTTTGGGTTTATTTGGCTGCTGAGTCCGCGACATCACTTTGCTACTGGTTAGTTAAATGTAAAAATAAAACTGCCTTCCAAACCCTATACGTCCCCCCCTAGAGCAAGTCATCTTGAATCAATGGATACAAAAGTCACCCTCTTGGTTCCCCACTTAAATAAGAACGGTTCAAGCAAGCTGCTTTCAAGCAAAATGCCTCTTGGCGCTCGAATTATTTAAGAGCAGCAAGTAATCTTGATTCAAGACACATACAAGGCAACCTATTGATTCTACACTGAAACAAGAATTCAATAAGTGACCTTGAATCAATAGACGTACAAGACACCTCTTGATTAACCTCTTAAATAAGAGGGATTCAAGAGGGCATTTTTCAAGCAAATTGCCTCTTGGCGCCCGAATTACTTAAGAGGGGTGAATCAAGAGGTTTTTCTCTTGAAACAAGAATGGTTCAGTACAGCAAAACTTACCGACGTCGCGCTCGAATCTGCCAATGTGAGCAATTGCTTTGCGCCAGATCGGGCGTTGAAAAGCAGATCGGGGGCTGTCGCGGAGTTGACTTTGTATACCCGATTGGCTCGCGTAGTGAGCACGGGGGAAGTATTCGTGTTTCGTTGTGCGTGATTGCGACGGATGCACTTCGTCGACCGCCTGGCAGCGATTTGTTTCTCGCGAACTTTGGGATCCAATGCCTCCGACCACCAGTGTTGTTTTTGACGGGTTTCAACCGGACTGGGGATATGCTCCTTTGGTGCGGGGCCAAAGTATACTGCCTTGGTCGTGTCGTTGATCGCGTGCCAATCCTTATTGATTTGGATGGCCCGTTCGGAGTCGGGAGGGTCATATATATATATATATATTTTTTTTTTTTTTTACCATACTTGGATGGCGACCTTATTCAAAGGTGACCCCTTGGGGCGGGGTTTCGTATGGTGGTCGAACGATTGATACTCCTTAAATAACTCCATACCTTGAAGGAGACTGGAGACATGTTTATCGTTACATGCATTCTTCGGGAGGATGAACATTCCGGATGTGTCGAAGGGAGCATCATTTTTGCATTCCCAATAGTGTTCCGACACCGACACGACGTCTTCCGGAATGGGGTGCGCGTATATGAACTCGTTTGCGATGGAGACTCGCATGCCAAACTCCGTAGAGAACTTCAAGAGACAAGGGGACGACAAGACATTAGTAGATGTTACATCAATAGATGGGGTTAAGCCCAAGTTAGAAAATAGTTCCTCTTGAACTTGCAACATGAGCTCCAGTGGCTCGACTACTACCACTACTTTATCGCCACCAATTACACGATCTAGGCTCGTCAAGACCTGACCGGCCGATTCCTATTCCCAAATCGGGATGGGACCGTTGCCGTCAAGGGCCCAATCGGGACATGTCGTCTCATTGAGGGCCGGCCAGTTGGGCAAGTCCCGAGTGCGGCAGCGTCGGTCAGCATTCAGCGACTGCGCACACGACCCCCCCCCCTAAGGAACGAAACCAGCTCCGCTACCAGTGTAACAGCTCAAGGATGCCTACAGCAGCTTGGGGGTTAGTCTAGGGAACAGGCTACGAGATGTATGTTGATATGAGTGAACTAGCAGAACAGGTGGGGTGTTACCTAGGTAGGGGATGTAGAGCTGCTCGGAATAAACATCTTCGTGGTAGGAGTAGAAGCCCTCGTTCCGAGTAGCTCGTGTCTATGTGCGCAACGTGTGCGTTGTGAGAGATGAGGCAGTACATGGATATGGTACTGTATCATGTGCGTTCGTCACGTGGCTTACGGGTACGGTGTACCCGTATGCCTTGCTGGACGGCCAGAGTACCCGTGAAGGGTTCTGTACCGTTACAGGAAGAGGGCGTTGTGCAGTAATACTGAAAAGAAAGCTGGAAAAGGAAAAGGAGGGAATAAAGCAGGATGCCAGAAATATCAAGTAGCAACAAACACATGCTTTGGGCGAGGGAGGGAAGAATATGAGGTAGGAGTACGAGAGGTAGAAGGTTGTCGTGGCTTACCTTAGCCATATTGCAAAGGCTCTAATCACCGGCTCTAATTGTACGGCCATTTCGCCATGCCGATCCAATCCGCCTTGGCTAAGGGCCTGTTTCCACATGAGTTAGGAAAGTTATAGTTCCGGTACACCGGCAATACAGAATCGAAGCGCAGTTATGATAACTTTCCGTAAAACGGCATGTGGAAACACGAGCCCAGTTATCTCGCCGGTCAGCCTGGACAACCAACAAATGTCCAACCTCTCTAATTCGTTCAGCTGGAATTGTTCTTTCCTCTTTTATCCTTCGCACGTCTTGCTTTTTAACCTGGCCTTCTGACGTCGCCAAAATGCAAGACAACTTCAACTTATTTCTGCAACTGTCGAATTGAAGGATGGTGCAAAGGCCGGAAGGCACCAATCAAGGAATAGCAAGCACGCATGCAGGTATATGCAGTGGACTCGCCTGACTAGCGCTTGCTGCCGGGACGATGAAAGGATTGAAGGCTGATCTGGCGGGTTCCGGAACTATCGGCAGGCCGGGCAGGCCCCAGTTCCAGCGTTTTCCAAGCTTGCGAGCCCGCTGCGAATGCTCGGGGTGATTAAATTAATCTCTATTGTAATCAAGCCTAATCCCGAGGCTAATCTGCAGAAATCCAAACAGCGCGCAGCTTTAAAAAAACCATTGACGTGGCACCTCCGGATCCTACGTGGCACATAACTGCAAGCGTAGTTATCATAACGGAGCCCCCCCACTTCCGTTCCATAACCAGTTAAGGGTTTAGCCATAAGCAGTCAAGCGTTTAGCCAGAAGATTTACCCTAAACTGCGCTGGCATTCGAGTGTTTCCGACTGTTATGCAAGTTATGACTAATAACTGCGCTCATAACTCATGTGGAAACAGGACCTAAATGTACGTGAAAGGCTGGTGAAAGGACACCCTGCAAAAACATCTATCAAATTAGTAAGAGCACTGACAGGTCATCGCAATTCACACTAATATTTCAGTGTGACTTAGGCTTTCATCACTGTGATTAACTCGTCCTGTTTTCGCTCTACAACAGCGCCATTTTCGACGCATGCAGCGAAAGCACATCGGTGACTTCGGGTGTCCATTTTCCCGAATGATAGCTATTTACCAACAAGTAGTTCGCACTAGTACTTCGTTGCCTAATTGTTCACCCTATCTCGGAATCGCTGGCAGAGCTTCGCAGGTTCGCAAGAATGACCCCTCAAAAAGGTGCTAACAGACCCTCGAGCGACAGAAAGCTGCATACCCCTTCGCCTATTACAACTCAGTAGTTAACGTGCGATCGAGGAGTTATTGATCACGCTTCAGTCTACGAAACGTCATGGGTGTCTGTCGGGATCGCTGGTTTGCGGTGAGCCGAGACATTTATCTGTAGTTCCGCTGCAAATCGTGTCTTTCGCCTACATTTAGCCACTTCCCCGAGTGCCCCAAGGGAAAAGTGAGTTTGACAGGGCCAAGGGTGCAAAACTAGGTCCAGCATGCAAACATGCTTATCGATGTTTGCAGCAAGTATGGAGGGCCAGCAAGCAGGCAAGGATAGAAGGGCTACCTCCCAATATCCTTCAGGTAGCCGCTCAGACTGAAAGGAAGGAAGCTAGGAGATGAAAGGCAACGGTGAGGGCTGCAAAATGCCGGCAAGTGCAAGCCCTCCATGCCCATTTCATGGACCTCTTAGCAAATAAACCCAAGTAGTTCTGGACTGTTGAAAACAAGAGGCAAAATGTGGAAGCCGCAAACATCGCCAAGGAGGCATGGTTTAGCTACTTCCGTGGACTAAGGAACCCCACTCCCATACTTCCCACACATACAACAGTAGCAGCAGCAGCACCACCACCACCACCACCTATAAATCATCACCCAGCGCAGCCCTTGGAGTTGAACACACCGACATTCAGCCCACATGCTGAATCCTGCCTTAGACCTCAAATTCAACCAACAAGAGGTAGGGGAGGCCCTTAACCATGGTTAGGTCTTCTTCGTAGTAGTCCTAGCCCCTTCTCTTGGGCTTACTGTTTTGGGATTCTACCCTGCCCCTCTGGTTTGTTTGTCATCTGTTCCTGTCCTCCTTTGTCCCTTAAGTCGCCCAGGTGGTGTCCATCCCTTAGCTGTCCCTTAGCCGTTCTTGACTTTTTCTTCGGTATTTTCTTCTTGGTCACAGAGGGCTAGGTTTTATCAGTTGCGCCATTTCCTGGTTCCCCCATTTGCAAAAAAAAACGCACATCATGAACGCAATTTTTGCTTCGGGGCAGTTCCTTGATGCAGAATCTATAGGGATGATCATCCCGATATACAAGGGGAGGGTGAGAGTGACAATTGCAACAACTATATGTGGTGAGCATCATCTCTGCTGTATCTAAGAAATATGCCACACTGTTAAACAAACGTCTCATAGACTGGCGGTTGGAGGATGTATCGAGGCATGCCTTTGAGCAAGCTGGGTTCCTGAATGACCACATAACCATTTTTTTTCTTCTTGTTTGTGAAAGGACTTTCACACCAGGAGGTGGGTCTCCCAACACAAACCAGCGACACGGAGGATTCAGTTCGAATGGTGGTGCCCCTCCTTAAAAAAAAAGGATAACGCATGGAGGGGCGTGGTGTTAAGGGGACCCTCCCGTACGCCGCAGCTGGGGAAAGTCACCATGGCAGACACAGTTAGTGTCACCCTCCAGACGGGAGGGACTCCTTCATGTGACGTGTGGCAAGAATGCTGGTACAGGAGGCGATAGATTCTCTGTGCAGCTTAGAGATGAGTTTGTCTACGTGTTCGCGACTGATCCCTAAGGTGGAGAGATTGGTAATAGTTGTGATTGGTTGAAGAATAAATAGGCTGGGGACCAGAGAGAGAGTAAGTGGTGATTACATCAGAAACAAAACAACTACAAAGAGAAGCGAATGCCTTAGAACTGACAAGTGGGAACAGGCAATGTACACGAAGCAGGCGAAGAGCCTTCAATATCTAAGCAAAGGAATTAGAACTAAGAGTCAGAGTATCAAAGCAGAGAGAAAGAGAGAGCAGCAAACAAAGCTGAACAACTAGCTTTGAACAAATGCGCGCAGTCAGATGCGCGCGAACAGATTCGCTCGGTCAGATGCGCGCGAACAGATGCGCGCAAGTCTCAGCTTTCTGGAGCACCAAAGATCATAGCAAGAGACGCAGTAATGGCAGTAGGACAGTAAATCTTACCTGGGGACCAGAGAGAGAGTAAGTGGTACTCTGCTCTCGTGAGTCCCCTTTTATATACTGTTCGGGAGGGAATCTACGGAAGGCATCTTTGGAAGATTCCACCGGTAGATTCCTTCAGTAGCTACCGCGAAGCATCCCTAAACCGGCCATAGGGCGGTAACAACCGGTTGGCCACGAGCCGTAACTCGTACTCACATACCACAGCAAAGCATATTACTACTGGCTCAGTGGTGTGGCGCCATGAGCTATTCAGAGATTCGTCAGGGGTTCGAATCCCTCCGGGGGCAGCGTTTTGCCTTTACCTAATTAGCATCACATGAAGTCTAGTCCGTCATCACATATCACAAGGCAAGTGCTAACTGATATTCTAACACTCCCACTCGTGACTGACTGAATGTTCCTACTTGTTGGTAACTCCCAACCCGAGCCTGCACAGCTCAAACTTGCACCTAGGCAGGATTTTAGTGAGTACATCTGCCACCATTTCCTTAGTGGAGATGTAGGTGAAGGTCCCCTCTGACCTTGCCACTCGCTCACGCGCAAAGTGGTGCACAACATCAATATGCTTCGTGCGCACGCAGGAGATGGGGTTCTTCAGCAGCTTAATGGCTGCTTGGTTGTCACCGTAGATAGGTACTGCTCCTAGCACCATTCCAAACTCAGGTAGAAGCTTCCTGGACCAGAGTGCTTCCTTGACAGCTGCACCAGCAGCCATGTACTCAGCCTCTGTGGTGGAGTGCGCCACCGTGGGCTGCAGTCGGCTCTGCCAGGAGACCACAGCTCCATTCAGCCTGAAAGGGTAGCCAGTCGTCGACCTGCGTGTGTCAGTGTCTCCAGCGAAGTCTGAGTCAGCGTAGCCCTGAAGCTCCAGCAGATCACTGCCTCCAAAGAACAACCCATAGTCCAGAGTGCCAGAAATGTACGCCAACACATGCTTTGCAGCAGCCAGGTGGTCCTCAGTGGGGTTTGCCATGTACCTGGCCAAAGCTCCCACTGACTGTGAGAGGTCAGGCCTGGTGCACACTGCAAGATACATCAGAGACCCAATGATCTCGCTGTATCTCACAACAGTCTGGTCCATAGGCTCTCCTGCCTTGGTCAGCTTGGTGGCTGGGGATAGTGGCACCTTCTTTGACTTGGCATGTGAGGCAAACTTGTCCATGAGGTCAGCCACATACCTTTTCTGAGTCAAGAGGAGTGTCTTCATCCCTCTGTCCCTGATGATGTCCATACCAAGGTAGAAGGAGGATTCCCCCATGTCCTTGATTTTGAAGACTTCAGCCAGCTTGGTTTTCACCAGTGTGACTCCTTCCGCTAAACCGGCAATCAGGATGTCGTCGACATGGATCAGCACATAGGTCCAGTCACCAGAGCCAGCCATCATGATGAACAATCCAGGGTCGGCCACAGAGGCATTAAAGCCAATGGCCTCCAGCTGGGAGCGCAAGTTTGCATACCAAGCACAGGGGCTTTGCTTCAGACCATAGAGATTCTTGCGCAAATGGCATGCGCGGTCGCTTCCCCCAACTGCAAAACCTGGAGGTTGCTGCATCCACAGATCCTCTTCCAGTTCCCCATTGAGGAACGCGTTGGCAACGTCCAGCTGATGCAGTTCAAGATCGCGGTGAGCTGTGACAGCCAAGAGGGTGCGCAGAGTTGCGTGCTTCCCTACAGGTGCATATATCTCATTGTAGTCGAGACCCTACCGCTGCCTGGATCCAACAACTACCAGGCGAGCCTTGTAGCGCTCGATGTTACCGGCAGCGTCTCGCTTCCTCTTGAAGATCCACTTGACAGGGAGTACATTGGTTCCAGGGGGTCTGTCCTCAACCTCCCAAGTCTTGTTGTGGAGCAGAGCTGCATACTCTTCATCCATTGCAAGCTTCCACTGCTGAGCTTCGGGACCTGCGAGAGCTTCCTTCCCAGACACTGGCTCAGGCTGAAGTTCAACAACAGCAGCTGAGCTGGCCCACCACTCTGAAGGTGCCTGCCTGAGTCTGGATGATCGCCGCGGAGGAGGTGCATCTTGAGTAGGCAGTGGAGCAATGTCCTCATCTTCCTCATCTGAGTCAGTATCCATGTGCAAAGGGGGCAAGTCTTCGTCCTCACTGTCAGCTTCATCCGTCGGGGTAGTGGGTGCCGATGGTGAGGTGCCAGAAGGTGCACTAACTGGTTCCTCATCAGGTTCCAGCTTGATGTCTACAATGCACAGTGGCTCATCATTCATATGGGCCGGTGGCGACGGCGTGTTGTATGGGAAGACACCCTCATGGAAGGTAACATCCCGAGCCACACGCACAGTCTTGCCGTCTGGATCCAAGATCCGGTATGCCTTGGAGTTGGCCTCGTACCCAATGAAGACACCTGGTCTGCTTACAGCATCCAGCTTGCGCCGCTTCAGCTTGGGCACATGGGCAAAGGCCTTGCACCCAAAAATCTTGAAGTGGGATACTTCTGGGACTGACCCTGTCAGCAGCTGGTGAGGCGTAAGCTCCCGGCCACTGACTGGGGAGGCATTCCTTAAGGTGTTAGCTGTCTGTAGTCCCTCAGCCCAAAGGTATAAGGGGGCACCACTGTGAAGGAGTAGGGCCCTAACCTTTTCCATTAGGGTCCTGTTCAAACGCTCCGCCGCGCCATTGCTCTCGGGGCTGTAAAGGGCTGTGGTTTGATGGACAATCCCTCTTGAAGCAAAGAAGGCAGCGGGTTCACCATTGCAGAATTCTCCTCCTCTGTCCGAGCGCACTATCTTGACAGTGATGCCTTGTTGAGTCTGCAGCATGAGAATGAGGTCATGCAGGGCTGCTGATGCCTGGTCCTTGGTCTTCAGCATGATGACAAAGCTGTACCTGGAGTGGTCCTCCAACACACCCAGGAAGTACTTGCTCTGCCCTAGAGAGAGGCAGGTGTGATAGGACCACATAGGTCCACATGAAGCAATCCCTTCACAAGTGCTGACTTACTGGCAGGAAAAGGATCGCGGGTCTGCTTCGACAGCACGCAAGCCTCGCAGGGATCCTTGAAGTCCTTGAATGCCTCAGCTTCTACCTTCATGCCATGTACCATCTGCTTGGCCTGCAGAGTGGCCAAGTTTGTCATCCCCAGATGACCAAACCTGGCATGCCAAAGCTCCGGCGTCTCAACTGCAGCGCACACAGTACCGTCAGTAAAAAGAGGAGCAGCTGGCATGTCTGCCTCGGGCACTATCCCCTCCACCTCATACACGCCGTTGATGCAAACCGCTTCGATGCGCACACCATTCTTGGCAAAGATACAACGTGTGTCGTCCCAATATTCTACCTGAGCTCCGTTCCGCATAACGCTTGAGAGGGAGATCAGATTTCTGGCAGATGCAGGGACATAATGGACATTCTGCAGCTGAACATACTCTCCATTTACAGATTCCAGGAAGACGTCGCCAGCGTACTCCGCCCGATGTCCCACTCCGTCAGCAAACCTGAATTGTAGTGGTGTATCCAGGTGTCTAATGTTCACAAGCAGATCGCGGTCCCCCGTGATGTTGTGGGAAGCACCTGAGTCCAGCATCCAAGTCACTTCAACAATCAAAGGGGGCAAGTCCTCATCAGTGAGTGCAGCAGTGCCACCCGAGCAGGTGAAGGCAGTGGCGACTGTGGCGTTGTTACCCGGCTGGGTCTTTGGAGTATACTTCCCGGAGGCTTTGTCAGATTTCTTCTTGCGACAATCCTTTGCAATGTGACCCGCGTTACCACAGTAGTAGCAGGTCCTCTTGTCCTTGTCCGTGGTCTGACCCGGACGAGCCTGACCTGGACGCGATGGGGGGGTGCCGCCATGTCCAGCAAGAGCAGAGCCGTGGTCCTCAGCTCTGGTACGATCATCCTTCCTGCTCATCCTTGCTTCAGCAATCAAGAGTCTGGCCAGGACATCACTCAGATCCGAGTTGTCCTCTGCCTCCAGGATTTGGACTGCTGTGTCAAACTCCTTAGGCAGTCCATTCAACATAGTGCTGATCAGGTCAGCAGAAGAGGTGGTATCCCCTGCTGCTGCAAGCTGATCCCTGAGTGACTCCACACGGGCAGTGTACTTGGCTACAGTCTCCTTGGGCTCCTTCTTCAGTTGCGCCAGCTCTCGGCGCATCAGATTCAAGCGAGCTCTGGACTTGTTCTTGTGCAGCTCCTCAAGCTGCAACCACATGCCCTTGGCAGTCTTCTCATTCTTGATGAAGGGCAGTAGGTGATCCTTCACCTGAATTACCAGCAAGGATCTTGCTTGCAGATCATCCTCAGGGTCCACCGTGTCCTCTGAAATAGCCTTGGACACCTTCTTCAAGGCAAGGCATGCCATCATCCTAACACTCCAGACCCCATAATTGTTGTCATCCAACTTGGACATAGAGACCCTTGTGTCCTCCATTGTAAAGCAGATGGATGAGGTAGAGAAGGTTGCAGAGGGGGTTTTGCAGTCCAGCAAAAAGATGGAGCAGTCCAGCTTCATACAACTATGCAGTCCAGCACAGTACTAGGAGCTGAAGAAGAGGGGGGCTGTGCAGTCCAGCACAACAAAGCAGTCCAGCTAAAAGGAGGGGCATTCCAGCCAGCTCCAATTCAATCCGCAGTGGGGTGCAATCCAGCACTTTAGCGCGATGAGCCCATAACCTGAAGAATAAATAGGCTGGGGACCAGAGAGAGAGTGAGTGGTGATTACATCAGAAACAAAACAACTACAAAGAGAAGCGAATGCCTTGGAACTGACAAGTGGGAACAGGCAATGTACACGAAGCAGGCGAAGAGCCTTCAATATCTAAGCAAAGGAATTAGAACTAAGAGTCAGAGTATCAAAGCAGAGAGAAAGAGAGAGCAGCAAACAAAGCTGAACAACTAGCTTTGAACAAATGCGCGCAGTCAGATGCACGCGAACAGATTCGCTCGGTCAGATGCGCGCGAACAGATGCGCGCAAGTCTCAGCTTTCTGGAGCACCAAAGATCATAGCAAGAGACGCAGTAATGGCAGTAGGACAGTAAATCTTACCTGGGGACCAGAGAGAGAGTAAGTGGTACTCTGCTCTCGTGAGTCCCCTTTTATATACTGTTCGGGAGGGAATCTACGGAAGGCATCTTTGGAAGATTCCACCGGTAGATTCCTTCAGTAGCTACCGCGAAGCATCCCTAAACCGGCCATAGGGCGGTAACAACCGGTTGGCCACGAGCCGTAACTCGTACTCACATACCACGGCAAAGCATATTACTACTGGCTCAGTGGTGTAGCGCCATGAGCTATTCAGAGATTCGTCAGGGGTTCGAATCCCTCCGGGGGCAGCGTTTTGCCTTTACCTAATTAGCATCACATGAAGTCTAGTCCGTCATCAAATATTACAAGGCAAGTGCTAACTGATATTCTAACATTGGTATGGTACCAGTGGTACCTATGGTGAAGACTAGGTAGTGGACAAGGAATCCTTGTTGTTGGAGGATACCGTGGAGCTCCTTATGCTGGACGCTCTTTTCCTGGAATTTGATGTGGTGGTTTGTGTCTGAGCAGTAGCCCAGTTCACACTCGGGGAAAGGCCCGTTTTGCGCGGATATAGCGAATGAATTGATTATATGCGTATTTGTATTTTATCGTACCGATCAGGTGTCGTCAGGCTTGAGCCATGGTTCGAAAAGAGTGTATCTTTGCGACAGACCCATACCATTCCGTTCCACCCATGTATTCGCGGATACAGAAGCTCGACCATTGTTACCTTGATCGCTCATTAACTCGCGAGATGTAATACGCTCTCGTATGTGAAGGATATTGCTGCGTATTGGCTCTCTTGGTGGCGATTCTCGCGTTCCTGCCGAGTGTAGCCCCTCATTCCAAGATCGGTAGGAAGCATAGACAGAGCTGAATGTGCTCGAACTGCGTAAATTAGAAATAGCATTCCTCGAAAACAAGGTTTGTGTGAAGGCCTGTCGCCTGTTTTGCGACTGCCCCTCCTGTTGCGACAACGAACTGCTACTTCATTGCTTTGTGCGTGTGGCACAACAGTTACATCACGTGATTCGATGACGTGTCAGTTTCGAAGTAAATCTTCAAGGACATTTTCACTAAGCCACGCCACCCGAAATTGCAGCTGTGATGTTTAGACCTCCCTCCCTGACGGCTGCCCCTTAGCGCCTCATGCCCGCAACAGTTGCGATTATCTTTTATGACTACTCGAACTCTTGTCAGCATTATTAATCTCTGTCTTAGTCCTAACTATCAATTTTATTCTGCAGCCCTCCAAGAAGTCGCACTTACGACGGCGAATTCATTCGCACCTGCACTATGCCCCCCCACCCCCCACCCCCCACCCCCACCCCCACCCCACCCCACCCACCCCCACCCACCCTCCCCTCTCTGTAGTTAAGTTGGGGGGGGAGGGGGGGGGGGGGGGGGGGGGGGGGGGGGGGCGAGAAGACTTCAGTCCTGCGGCGATTTCTCCCGTTTTACAGCATAGCATAAAAAAAAGGGTACCCGAGGGTACTCCATCTTCCTCCTCCTCCTAAGTAGTAAACGTCTTCGCTCCGTTCTCGCTACATTTCCGCCTGTCCGCTCCAAACAGTGATACGTAGCAACTACGCACGCACAGGCGTACCTGTCGACCGACCAACGGACACTGTACCATGAAATCCATGATACTCAGAGGATCTACCAATGCGCGCGTGCAATCCCAAAGAACGGGCCGCACTCGTTCAGTTTGAGTGTTTGCATCCAGCAGCAAGTATGTTCTGATCACCGGTACGTCAGTGTGTGGGGGGGTAGGTCGGGGTTCAAGGTGGGGGGTGGTAGTGGCGGTCCATCTGTGTGTGTGGGGGGGGGCTGGGAGTAAGATGGATTAAGGTGGGGTGGTGATGGTGGTGGTCGATGTGTGTGATTGTGTGTGTGTGCTTGTTTGCCTGTGCTTGTGTGTGTTATGTTTGTTTGTGCTTGCATGTGTAAGGTGTTTGTGTGCGTGTGTGTGTGTGCGGTTTGCGTGTTAGTGTTTTTCTATTTATTCCGTTGGTGTCTGTGTTTGTGTATTTATTTTGTGCGTGTTTGCGGTTAGTGTATTTATGTTTTTGTGTGTATGTGGTATGTGTATTTGTGTTAGTGTATTTATGTTTGTGTGTGTATGTGCATGCAGTTTGTATTTCTGTGTATTGGGTACCAGAATGCACTTGCAGAAGGAACATTTACAAACACACGCAGACACACACACACACATCGACTTACACACCAACACACACACACACCTCCCCCCCCCCCCCCCCCCCCCTGCTAGCCTCCTGATCAGTGCAATTAATAACGTACGTTCTAAGTATTTAGCGTGAAATCCCCTCTGAGCTTGATGAACCCAAGTGTTGAACTAGCACGATGAATCCCCCTGCGGAATGAAGGAACAACGGTACGGAAACGAATATTTGGCAGCCAACAGCCCTACTAAGGGCGCCCGGCGCTCAAAACTGAAAGTCAGATTTCTATCAGTGGCGCGAATCATTAGCCCTGCTATTTCGCAAGCCTTCATCCGCAATGATAATCAATAATCCCGTAATTTTAATATTTGTGGGGGGAGCAGTATGGCTGTGTAGGATAACAGGAAGCACGGACCCAATACGTTGAAATGAAAGATCTAGCTCATGAAACCCTGAACGTTGATGTACCCTTGAACAACCCTATTCCGTTTCCATGATTGGCTCAATGAAATTTTCGATGATGGGCTCGTTGAAATCAGAAGGTGCAGGGTTTGAATCCCTACAGGAGCACTTCAGTGTTTGCGGTCGCTGTCAACCGCCATGGTAGCTTTGACCAGGTAAAGTAGCAGCTCGTTCCCTACCATGTAAGACGGGGATCCCTTAATACCACGCCCTACTAAGCGTTATCATTACTTCCAAGAATCCTGTTGTCCACACCCATGTGCTTACATTATGTAACGTACTCAGGCCTCATATGGGAGTGGTGCAGTCCTAGTGTGTACATGTATACACACTAGAATTAACGTTAATTAACTTTGATCACATTTAATTGAATGGAATTAAATCAAATTAAATAACACAACGTTAAATACAATGAAATCAAAATCAATTAAAATCAATTGAATTCAGAATTCTGATAATTTCGCTCGGGACGCGCCTGAATTCTAGTGTCTACTTCTGTACAAGGCGGGGTTTTTCAGAACATATCGTTGCACGTCTCATACGCAGATTTCATAGGGTCCTCTACAATGCTAAGTATATTCCAGAACATGAAACCAATCAAGCTCAAACGACTGTTAGCAGTTAGCGGGTTACATCCACAAGGCCGCGGAAAAAAATCAGAAATGCAAGTACAATGATCGGATATATTTGATGGCTATATGTGATGGCTGCTCTATTTTCTATGAAAGTGCCCTCCTGTTTGTTTAGCCTCGTCGCCAGCGTGTAGATGCTTTTTGTTACGTGCCCGTAAAGTTGCTGCACCTGCTTTTGCTCCCTCGCCTCCCTCGGCCTCGCCCACTCCCTCTCCTCCCCGCTCTTCCCTCTC
>JACBWV010000610.1:20368734-20422118 GCA_013435795.1 Chlamydomonas sp. ICE-L | reverse complement strand
GAGAACTTAAAATAGGAACCCAAAAGGGTTATAGGAAGGAATGAAACAAGGCAAAAAAATCGAAAACCAATTTGCAAGCTAGGAAAGAGATGGAAAAACTAACTATCAAAAAATGCTAGGTAACAAACGGGTATAGAAAATCATAACCCGATCCGGGAATACGTTCAACGAACCTAATGCCAAAACTTGATACACGAAAAGAAACTATATGACCAAATGCAAGGATGAACCCTAAGACGAAGCCCCGGTAATAGGCCTAAACATGCGGCACAAAACTCCGAACAACAAGCAGGATCAAAGCTGATCCACAGATACAGACCCCACCCCCCCCTCACCCCGCCACCCCCCCCCCCCCCCCCCCCCCCCCCCCCCCCCCCCCCCCCCCCGCCCCCCCCCCCCCCCCCCCCCCCCCTAGGGGCTGGTGAAGGGGTCAGCACAGTTATCCCACGTGTTAAACATAGGAAACATCCAGTGAACCATCCTCCACCAGATCCTTGATGTCGTGATGAATAACATCACTGTGCTTGCTGCGAGGACAGGAGCTCCAGTCTTGGCCCAACTTAGAGACCTAAGTGTCACCTGAAGGTAACTAAAGCACAAGGCAGAACCATGGATCCACCAATCCTCAGTTTCTTGCGAACCCAACTCTTAACGCGTCCCTGGCAGCCTGGGACACAGGGACTGTGATACTCAGCCTCACTAGAGGCTTAATGGGTGACAACAGTAGGCTGCGCCTTTTTTTCTTGCATAATCCAGTTTCACTATGCAGCCCCCCAAGCTAGCAAACAAGCAAAGCAAAGTTTCGAGGAGGCGCGCCTGTCCAGGACCCATATCAGCAAAGGATGAGTCTACTAAAGACAGTAGAAACGGAGAAGCCTCGCAGGGTTCGGCATGGCGGGTGTAAGTGAGACCCAGTGGACATTGCTGTCCTCAAATAATGAGAATAGCAGACAGCTAGCTTGGCAGCCCCCCGGAGAAGGGTACCGGACTCGTGACGTCGAATGCAGGAAAAACCTGAACCAGGTAGCAGCACGCAGCAAAGAAGTAATAGTCAGGCCTGGATGCACCAGTAGCCAGGTTATGAGCAATCAGCGCACCACACAAGATGAGAGCCGGTACTCGGACCTATTCAAAATCGAGTACGAAGTCTACGGCTGATCGGCACAAGGGACAAGTTTGGACTCAGAGGGCGGGGGCGTCAGAAGCAGACAGAGCGTTGGCGCCAGTTGGCACCTATGGGGGCAGCACAACCTGAGGTGGGCAGAATCAGTAAGACAGAACTGCCACGGTCGACACTACGCTGCATAGGCGAGTCCCTCCGAGTCGTTGGTGGAGGGGGTGAGAGAAGATATGCAGGTGCCTCCTCGGGGTGTCTGTAAGAGGAGTCGATGATTGCCATGACAACGGCGCCAAAACCCATGTTTGCTGCGCACCACGCGGACGGGACTTGGTGCCATGTCGAACCGGTTGTAGTGAGACGCCCTGGGAGCAGAGAAACTCACAATGAAGCCAGAGTATACTAGCAATAGGGATATTTAAGCCCTTGTCTGCGAGTTTTACTTCGGGAGTGGGGTAAGTGTAGAGTTGGTGTGGTGCGCTACCTCGAGCACTACTGGGCATCGCACCAGGGGCCCTAGCTAACCAGCGCTCGATTTTCTTTTGCTGTGACAGCTAACAAGCGTTCATCAACTGAAGGGTTTTATCCTGAGCTTACGAGTTGGCTCCGGTATCCGTTCCCTCTCGCGCGGCGTGGGGTCTGCACCGAAAGCGGTCTCTAGCTCTTGTATTTAGCGAAGAATCACCAACATTTACCACTACTGCGGTCGTCTGTCACTGTTACCCACCCACAACTCCTGAGTTGTCTCTTTTTTTGTACTGTCTTAGTGACTCCATCCTTTGCTCGTGATGGGTTGACACGGCACGGTTTCTCAGACTGGCTTTGCTGTGATAGCTGGGGGGCTTGCATAGTGATACTGGATATGAGCAATTAGGCTCACCTGCATACTGTTGGACACACAGTAGCTTCTAGTAGGGCTGAGTATCAGGCCCTGTCCCAGGCTGCAAGGGAGGTACAATGGTTGTGAGAAATTGAATGGGGGTGGATTGGGTCTGCCTTGTCTGCTTGGTTACCATTAGGGTGACAACTTAGGGTCTCTAAGTTGGGCCAAAAGAATGGCAGTCATGCCTCGCAGCAAGCACATTGATGTTATTCATCACTACATCAATGAGCTGGTGGAGGATGGTTCACTGGATGTTGCCTATGTTAACAACGTGGATAACTGTGCTGACCCCTTCACCAAGCCCCTTGATCATGCTGGTGTGGGAGGTTTGTAGCCATGTTACGGTATGACCGCTCTTATTAGGGTCATCTTGCATTTGGTAATATATAGGTTCTTTTGCGTATCAAAAGTTTGGCTTAGGTTCCTATGCCCGGATCGGGTTAATTTTCTATTACCGCTTGTTACCCATTTGATACTTAGTTTTTCCTCTCCTTTCTAGGCTTGGCAAAATGTTTTCGATTTTTTGCCTTGTTTCATTCCTTCCTATAACCCTTTGGGTTACATTTGAAGTTCTCTCGCTTTTTTCGGACGTTCTTTGATTTTTTTATTTTTATATATGTACATATAGTTCTATGTCCCCAGTGCCATAGGTGGAGATGGTTAGTATGTAATGTCACCGTGTATAGGTGGAGCAGTGTCAGCAGAATTGCGGTGCTCTCACGCGTTTTAGACTTGGTGACTACTATGTACTTCCTTAGAACTAGCGGCCCAGGACAGTGTTTCTGTCTTGTACTGTGTCAGCCTTCCCGGATGTAGATAGACTGTGTAATCCTTCATGACACGGTTGACAGCTTCTGTTGACTGCGTAATCGGTCGCTCACTGACACACTATGTTAAGACGGTGCCTGGCTTAAGTTTCCTGACTTAGGGTTCTAGTCAGGTGACCGGAATCCGCCTCTCCCCCCGCTGGTGTTCTTTGGCGTCCGCCTGTACTTGTAACGCTTCTTCGTGTCTCCGTGGGTATAGAGTGGCGCGTCTGTCTCCGCGCATACATCTCTCTCCACTCTTCGATTTAGTGCTTTCAGATGATACCTGGTAAAAAAAAAATCATGCCGACACGGCTAGAGCAGCCAAATGCTGCTGAAGCTAATTAACAAAGTTCAAGATAAAGTTCAATCAGTGAGCAGAGCAAAAAGTGATTTGTTTGCGTTTTTCATTTTCTGGCTAAGATTTTTAATGACGAAGACGGCGAGCAGCCAAATTGCTGGCGAAGTATGTAATAAAGTTCAAGTTCAAGTTCAAGCAGGACCGCAGTTCAAAACGTCATTTGATTCACGTTACAGTTTCTAAGAAAATTGTTTTTTTCTACGCCGAAGACGGGCGAGCGCCAATTGAAGGCTGCGGCCTATGTAACAAAGTTCAAGTTCAAGTATCATTAATTACGTTTTGCCTGTTGCAACAATTTTATAGCTGCCAATGGCAGTGAGAAGCCTTAAAGGAGGAGTCATTCAGTAACAGGAAGTTCAAGTTCAGTTCTACGGTCTGTAGCCAGTATGGTAACTAGGTTCAAGTCAAGATTAAGATTCAAGCGGGTTTAGCTCCTTGCCACAAGAAGTGCCAATGATGGGTCCACTAGTCGGATATGAGCTGCATTTAGGGCGTCGGAGAGTGGGGTGGTGTGGGGGGGAGCCAAGGGATGGGTTCCTACTGAGGAAGTTGGGTAGGAGATGCAGTTGGAGGTGGATGGGTGGGGTGGGGTGGGGTGGGGGGTGGGCTGGGGTGGGGTGGGAAAGCCAAGGGTTTTAGGGTACTTACTAGGAAATCGGGTAGGAGCTTTAGTGGGGCGGTGGTGGGGTGGGAGCCAAGGGTTAGGGTCCTGCTAGGCAGTCGGGTAGGAGCTGCAGTCGGGGTCGGATGGGTGTGTGTGGTGGGAGCCCAGGATGGGTCTATAGGAAGTGGGGTATGAAGTGAAGTGGGAAGGGCTGATCATGAGATCACGGACTTTCTAGATGGTTAGAGTTTTCTAGGGCAGTAGGTCTAGATGACAATTACGGCGAGCAGCCAATGGCTGGATGAATTCTAGAGGCAGAGTAGGGCAGGAGCTGCAAGTGGGGGTCGAATGGGGGGGTTGGGTGGAGGCTAGGGGAGGGGGGGGGGGGTGGGGTGGGGGGATCACTGTAACAGTTCTACTAGGCAGAGTAGTTGGGGTAGGAGCTGCAGTAGTTGTGAAGGGAAGGTGATTCCTAATAAATCGAAGGATACGGACGTAGGACCTGAGATCACGTATGGTACTTCTAGGATAGGCTACTACTTCTGGCAAATTGGGTCAGCGCTATATCGCACAATAAAGTCAAGTGGTCAGCGCTTTTAGTGCAAAAAGCGCAAAAACTGCGAACTGTGAAAGCAGGGGGTAGAAAAAAACTGCACGAACGCGCAGAGGGGCTCAAAAAGGCAGCGAGCACTGCGCGCGCTTAGTACCCTACTTCTAGATAGTTAAGGGGAGGTTGGGTGATAGGGTGAGGGGGTTGGGATGAAGGGATGGGTCCTACTAGGAAGTAGGTAGGAGCTGCAGTTGGGAAGTGCTGATATAGGACAGAAGTTCGCTAGTCCTCTTGGAAGAGGTTGACAAGCCTGTTACAGATGTCTCTGTGTTAACAAAGTTATTCCGCGGACGGAAGCGTGCCTGGTGAGGAAAAAAACAGGTCCCGTCAGAGGTGTGGGTGTGGGTATGGGTGGGTGGGGGTGGGGGGTGGTGGGGGGTGGTGGGGTGAGTGTCTTCTGAGGACTGAAGCGTGCTGGTGAAGGGACCCCGCAGACCAACCCCCGCGTCTCCTTGTCAGATGGTAGTGGGTGTGGGTATGGGTGTGGGGGGGGTGTGGGGGGTTGAGAGTGGGGGGTGGGTGGTGGTGAGTGTCTTCCGCGGAAAGGAAAGAAGCATGCCTGGTGAAGGGACGAGCCCAGGTTCCCCGTCAGAGTGTCGGGGTGTGGTGAAGGTGGGTGTGGGTGGGGGGTGAGAGTGTGGTGGGTGTGAGTGTCTTCCCCGCGGACTGAAGCGTGCCTGGTGACGGGAGAGACAGGTTCCCCGTTAGAGGTGTGGGTGGGGTTGGGTATGGGTAGGGTGTGGGTGGGGGGTGAGATGGTGGTGGGTGTCACTTTCCGAGTTACTTAAGGTGCATGGGGTCGCGGAAAGCACGAAACACCCCCTGCGATGTTCACCGTCATGATCCCCCGTGTTGTGATAGGTTGTGTGTGGGTGGGTGGGGTACGGTGGGTGTTGCAGATGTTCTGTGTTTGTACGGAAAGTCTCCCGCGTCTGAAGCGTGCCTGGTGAAGGGAAGCGACCAGGTCCCCCTCAGGGTGTGGGTGTGGGTATGGTGGTGGGGGTGGGGGGTGGGTGTCTCTCGAGTCTTAAGCGGCCTGGTTGTAAGGGAATGATAACAGTTCTAAGTCAGAGGTGGTGAGTACTGTATGGGTGGTTGGCGGGTATGGGCGCCGTGGAGGGTGGGGTGGGGGGGTAAGGTGGTGTACAGAGCGTGCCTGGTGAAAGAAGGACCGTCAGGGTGGTAGGATGGGTGTGGGTGGGTGGAGGGTGGGTGTGGGGGGGGGGGTGGGTGGGTGGGGGGGGGTGGGGGGGTGAGATGGGTGGTGGGTTGGGAGTGTTCTGGTGAAGTAAGAGAACTGACAGAGGTGATATGATGGGGTGGGTGGGTTGTGGGTGGTGGGTAGGGAATGGTGCGGGTGGGTGGGTGGGTGAAGGTTAAGGTGGCGTACAGAAGGAGTGCCTGGTTAGGTGGCGTACAGAGGCGGTGCCTGGTGAAAGGTGGCTGGTTAAGGTGGCGTACAGAGGCGTGACTGGGTGAAGGTTGGCTGTTAAGGTGGCTGGTTAAGGTGTTAAGGTGGCTGGTTAAGGGCTGGTTAAGGTGGCTGGTTAAGGTTGGCGGGTGAAGGTTGGCTGGTGAACGGTTGGCTGGTTAAGGTGCCTGGTTAAGGTGGCGTACAAGGTGAAGGTGCATGGTTAAGGTGCCTGCCGGTAAGGTGCCGGTGGAGGTGCCGGTACAGGTGAAGGTGCGTGGTACAGGTGAAGGGCTGGTTAAGGTGCCTGGCGTAAGGTGCACTGGTGAGGTGGCTGGTGAAGGTGCCTGTTAAGGTGGCGTCGTACAGAGGATGCCTGGTGAAAGACTAGTGAAGGTGGCTGGTTAAGGTGGCGCGTACAGAGGCGTGCCTGTTGAAGGTGGCTGGTTAAGGTGCAGGGTTAAGGTGCCTGGTTTGAAGGTGGCTGTTAAGGTGAGGTTAAGGTGATGGGTTAAGGTGGGAAGTGGCTGTTAAGGTGGATGGTTCAGGTGCTGGTTACTAAGGTGGAGTACAGGTGAAGGTGGCTGGTTAAGGGGGCTGGTTAAGGTGCCGGGTTAAGGGGCTGGTTAAGGTCGGAGGGTAGGTGCAGGTTAAGGTGGCTGTTAAGGTGGATGGTTAAGGTGGCTGGTTAAGGTGGCTGGTTAAGGTGGCTGGTTACAGGTGGCTGGTAAAGGTGGTGGTTAAGGTGGCTGGTTAGGTGCCTGGTTAAGGTGGCTGGTTAAGCTGGTGACCGGTGGCTGGTTAACGGTGGCTGGTTAGGTGCTGGTTAGGTGGCGGATTACAGGTGAAGGTTGCCTGGTTTTAAGGTGGCTGGGTAAGGTGACTGGTTTTAAGGTGCTGGTGAGGTGGCCTGGTACAGGTGACCAAGGTGCCTGGACGGTGAAAGTGCCGGTTAAGGTGACTGCGTTAAGGTGCTGGTGAGGTGGCTGGGGAACGGTGCTGGGTAAGTGGGCGTACAGAGGCGTGCCTGGTGAAGGTGGCTGGTTAAGGTGGCGTCAGAGCGTGCCGGTGAGGTGGCTGGTCAAGTGACTGGTTAAGTGGCTGGTTTAAGGTGCCTGGTGAAGTGGCTGGTTAAGGCTGCGCGTACAGAGCGTGCTGGTGAAGGATGGGGTTAGGCTGGCTGTTAAGTGGCTGGTTAAGGTGGCTTGGTTAAGGTGGCTGGTTAAGGTGCTGCGTAAGGTGGCTGGTTTAAGGTGGTGGTTAAGGTGCCTGTTAGGTGGCTGGTAAGCTGGTGAAGGTGCTGGTAAGGGCTGGTTAGGTGCCTGGTTAAGGTGGGTTACAGGTGAAGGGTGCCTGGTTAGGTGTGGGCTGGTTTAAGGTTGCACTGGTAAAGTGCCTGGTGAAAGGTGCCTGGTGACAGGTGAAGGTGCCTGGTACAGGTGAAGGTGCCTGGTACAGGTGGAAGGTTGCCGGTTAAGGGGCCTGTTTAAGGTGCCTGGTGAAGGTGGCTGGTGAGGTGCCTGGTTAAGGGGCGTTACAGAGCGTGCCTGGTGAAGGTGGCTGGTTAAGGTGGCGTTACAGAGGCGTGCCTGGTGAAGGTGGTGGGTAGTGCCTGTGTAGGTGGGCTGTCTCGGAGGTGCCTCGGTGAAGGTGGCTGTTTTTTGTTAATTTTCCGGTGCTTCTACAGAGCGTGCCTGGTGAGGTGGATGGTTAAGCGTGCCTGGTTAGGTTGGCTGTCTACAGTGGTGGTTAAGGTGCCTGCGTGACGGTGGCTGGTTAAGGTCCGGCGTTGTAAAGAGGCGGCTTGGTAAGGTGGCGTTTACAGTAAGTATGCCATGACATACTGTATCGTAGAAATGGGCATCATGCATTTATTACCCGCCTAGAGATACATGCTTGCCCAGGCTACGTTTGGTCTCGCACTGCATCAGAACCCGTTGTTTGATATGCGACCACCCCTGTCTGGCAGCATTAGCATGCAATTAGCGATTTCTTGAACGTGTCTCTCCCTAAGTATGATCCGAGGCCTCCTGGTTCGGTCCCGCGCATCCCCCATTCCCTGCCAATGCTGCTTTTCAGCGTTGGCAGGGACCTGGCCTCAGGTTCCGGGATCCCCCCCCCCACGAGGCGTCTGGACTTGTCCACTTGGGGCCCTGTCTTTCCCAAAAACCGAGGCCACTCGGAGGCCACCGTTGCTGGACGAAACATCCGCACATGCGACAAGGCACGGTCGTGCCACCGGGCTGACCCGTCCCCTGCCGGTGCCCTTGGACCCATTCCCCAGGTTCGCTGCTCGCAAGCGTTTTGTCCTCCTTGCGGCTCAGTATTGATGGGTACGCCATGTCCAAGACTTATTCTAAGGCGGTCCGCTTAACTGTCCTATTCTCTTGCACCTCACCCGAATTTCTCTAACGTGTGTCCATTTTTCGCCCCTCGCCTCTTATGAGCGGGTCTGGCCAGGTGGACAATCGGCGCTGGACCTGAAACTCAGGCCGCAGCTGAGACCACTCTTGTTCACTGTGTGTTTGAATCATTCTGCTCCTGCTTCGGGCCCTTCGGTTGTTCGGTGCGGGTCTGACCTTCCCAACCCCGGTACAAGGACACCCAACAGCGAAGGCGCCTTACCCCCACTGTTGCTGATACGGTCCCGTGCTGCCCCCCGTCCACCACTCCTCACCAAAAAACCACCAACCCCACACTACAACACTCTAACCAATGTTCTTTATATCCCTCACGGTCCGGTGAATCTTCTGTCAGAGTAAATGCTGTGGCTCCTTCTTCCCCTGCCCGTTCTTGTGATTAGTTTAGTTGCATGCCCCTCAGGACTTTCTGTTCTTGGTCCTTCCTGGCCCCGTGATGGTGTGTACACGTTGGGCAGGTAGGACCTGGTAAACCAACCCTCCCCCGTGGTCCGTGTGTCGACCGTACCAGCGTGTGTGCCCACTGCATCCGCGTTTGCATTGCTGTTTGCTTGCTGACAGGTGGACCGTTGTTCTCCCTACCACTCCTGCTGGGTTGTGGCAATCAAGCGAGACGGTGCGGTGACCACTCGCTATACTAGTCGACCATCCCACAACCGCCTGTAACCCAGCGTGGTCCCCCCCCCCCCCCACCCTTGTTCCACCCCCCCCCCTCCCTGGCCCGTACAGACACCCCACTCGAAAACTCCACGTCTCGCCGCGGCTCACCAAAACCCGACCTGCACACCAGCCCTGGCCGAGAACACCACCCCCACCCCCAGCACTCCCACCTCCCTGGACCTGCATACGCTCCACAACAGCGCCACAAGGGCACCACCCACCACGACGAATACCATTTTCCTAACCAGAAACCACGAAACCACCCATCCGCAGCATCCGTTCCCCCCGCTCACCCTCTCCACCGACATTCACTTGGACCGCCATCCTCCAGGGACCAGTTTCACTCTTACGCGGCGCATTCGAAGACCCGCTGCAGGGAAGACGGACTCACACCGTTACACGCCCAGTCCCAAATGCTGCACCCTCCACTCCCAGAACAACCAAGTTATAACGTGCGTTGCTGCACAACCTCAGACCATCAGCTGAACATGTCATGCACACGAAGAACCCCAAAGACCAACACGAGCATCCTCGCAACAACATCGAGACAACCCCCGCCTTAACCCCACTACACGCACAGACCCAGACACACACCCGACGGCACAACCATACCAAACATAACCCCGCCCACCCCCACACCCACCCCCCACACCCCAGAAACCATCAGCAAAAACCACAGAATGCAGAGACACCAACCCAACCGGGCAAACGAGAACCCCCGCAACCCACACGGTGAGGACCTGGAGTCAACAGCGGTACAAAAAAACAACACAAACCAAAGGCAACTTCGAGGCCACGCGACACAGAACAGCGACCCCAAACCACACAGGAAGTTACCAGTAGACTTTAAATGGTTCGAGGAGTGGCTGATATCGGTTGGGGCAGTACAGAGTTATCGTTGGGTACACTGCCCGGCAGACACGCAACTGTTGCGAAAGTTATAATGGTCTTGCAGTCTATAGCTAGGAGTATCCACCTGAATCAAAGGTAGCAAAGTCTTTCGGGCCTTAGCCTTCCTGCTGCTTGTTACCTCGTAACAGACTGCCCATCAGGGACCAGACACCTATGAGTTGTTTTATGGGGTGATGCCTGATGTGTCGTTGTTACGGTGTTTGGATGACCCTGCTATGTCACGTTAGTCAATGGGAAAGAAACGTAACAAGATGGACGAAAGGGCGTTATCTTGTAGACTGGTTGGGTATTCTCGGTGAGTAAGGGTTATTTATTGGGTTCTAAGTTGCGCCAGGTAGTAGAGAGTCGTGATGTACTTTCATGAACAGTTTAGCTAGAAACGTATTCCTGGGCTTCCTCCCTATGACGGAGTCGCCGTTATGTTTCTACATCCCTGACGCTATCAACGGGACACATGCCTGAGGCGCGGGACATTCCTAAGATCCTTTGCTTTCCCCATGTTGACCACTGTCCTGGCCATAGGATGATCTGCGTCCCAGGTCAGGGGCTGCTGGTACTGTATTGCGTGAGAAGAATGCAACTGGGCGGGCGAAGATCTGCAGGTTCCTACGGATAAAATCTTAAGCCGAATCTCAGGGGGTCGCCAGGCCTCCTCTGCGTCAAATCCGTCGGTGAAGCTCTAGGATTTACGACCAATATCAGATCATAGTGGAGCCTCTTATAGGCTCCATGTCTAATAGTCACCCTGCTCCAATCATATTGGATGGCTCGAAGGGGTTGGTGAGCGCTTCGCCTACTGCCGTCCTGATAGATAATCGGGAGCCAGGGTGATGATGTAGCCTTTGCCGATAGTGCAAAGTGATGATCTTGATCATGGTCAGGATCACGATATGCGTATGGCTGGGGTGTTCCGGTCTCGACCCAGGCTTCGTGAATTAGAGGCAAATAAGGCCGGCCCTGTTCAAACAGGAAGTAGTTCTGCACTGGGGGCTTTACTACCGTTACTGCTGATACTGGATAGCCCCAGCTGTCATTGTACAAGATAAACTGCTTGTAGTGGGAGCATCTGTTGTGCCCCCTCCAATGAACTAACCTATAAAGCTGCATGCTCATACCAACCCTGACAGGGAATCATGGCTCTTGCTAGGACGGATGAGATGGGATTCACTACATGCCCATGGTACTTGGGTACTCACTCCACAGCCTCGTAAGCAAAGATCTGTCCCCAGGCAGGGGTTATTTGTGAAGAAGATTTGGTTGATGGTCTATACGCATCAAGGCACGTTTTGTGTACGTGGCTTTCTGCAACGTCCCTGGGATGGATTTTTCATGAAGTATTATGCCTCGGTCTCATCGCAAGCAGGTCTTCGGGTACTCCCGGGCTGCATCACTCATAGAAAAGATGTTTGTTCGGCAGCTGGGACATTCAAAACTGCATTTCTGAACGCTAAGCGGAACCTGTTGGACCTGTACTGCCGCAAGCCTGAGGGCTTTCAGCACCTTGGTCCCAACGGTTGTTCCCCTTGGTGCAAGAGCTGCCTCAAGTTCTTTATGGATTGACGGCAGGCACCCAGGGTTTGGAGTAGTAGGGATGCAAGATGGTTCTGGTTTTGCACACGGCTTCACTATGTGCACGGTGAACTGCTCTGTATTTTAGGAAGGTTTGATGGTGGGTGGAGGCGCAATGTCTGACCTATGTTGATGATTGATCTGTGTTTTAGTGAGCTGGATAGGTATGTGTTGCTTATCAGCTAATGGAAAAGGTGTGGCTGGGAGGTTCAAAGAGATGGGTGTTCCGGTTCAGTTCATCTCTTTGGACATGATGTTACACTTGATTTCTGACGGCAGGTGTGTTCAAGACAACATCTCTCAGCAACCTACATTGTTGATCTGGTGGAGCAGTTGGGTCTTACTGATGCTGCCCCACCCAGGTTGCTGCCCCCATGGCAAGTCCACCGTTCTGAGCCCTGGAGAAAGAACCCCTGCACAGTCTAATGAGCCAGTACCTCTCTCTGTGGGGCTTTGCTATACCTGGATACTTGCACCAGGCCTGATATTTCTTTGCTGTGAGCTACCTGTCCAGTTTCTGCTCACCCTACCGTCCCTCTCTGGGGGGCGGCCAAGGGTTGCTCTTGTATTTGAGAACCACATTCCACCTGGGTCTCACTTACACCCAAAACCCTGAGTTCTCTTTTACTGTCTTTAGGGACTCATCCTGTGCTGATGATGGGTCTGACAGGCGGTCTCAGCTGGCTTTGCGGTGCTCGCTGGGGGGGCATAGTGAACTGGATGAGCAAGAGGCAGCCTACTGTTGCCATTAGCTCTAGTGAGGCTGAGTATTCAGGCCCTGTCCCCGGTGCCAGGGAGGTACAAGAGTTGAAGAACTTGAGGGTGGATCTGAGGTCTGCCTTGTGCTTTGGTTACCCATCGGGTGACAACTTGGGTCTCTAAGGTGGCCCAAAAGCATGGCAGCCTCCGCCCGCAGGCAAGAACATTGGATGGTATTCATCATACATCAAGGAGCTGGGGAGGATGGTTTCACTGGATGTTGCCTAGTTAAAACCGGGGAATAACTGTGCTGACCCCTTCACCAAGACCTTTGATCCGCTGTGTTCTGGAGGTTTGACCGCTGTTAGGTATGAACGCTTCTTCTTAGGGTCATTCCCTTGCAATTGGGTCATATTAGTTTCTTTTCGTTATCAAAAGTTTGGCATTAGGTCTATTACCGGATCGGGTTTTCTTATACCGTTGTTACCCCATTTTTGAGATTAGTTTGTCCTCTCTTTCTAGCGTTGCAAATTGTTTTCGATTTTGCGATTTGTTTTTGCCTTGGTTTTCATTCCTTCCTAATAACCCTTTGGGGTCCATTTGAAGTTCTCCTTTCGATTTGTTGTTCGGAGTTTCTTTGATTTTTTTTTTTTTATATATGTATGTTCCATATAGTTTCTATTCCCCCCCCCAGTGCCATCTGTGGAGAGGTATTATGTATGTCCCTGTGTCATAGGTGGATGTCAGCATGAATGCGTGCTCTCACCGCGGTTTTTATGACTTGGTGACACTTTGGTACTGCCTTAGAACTCCGGCCCAGACAGTGTTTCTGTCTGTAACTGTGCCGCTTTCCCTTAAGAGTGTGCTCCTTCATGACACGGTCACAGCTTCCCTGTTGACTGCGTCATCGGTCTCTCACTGACACCTCTGTATAGCGGTGGCCTGGCTTATTTCCCGACTTAAGGGGCAGTCCAGGTTACAGGCCTCCGCCTCTCCACCGCTGGTGTTTCTTTTTTGGCCCGCCTGTCCCTTTGTCGCTATTCCTGTCTCCGTGTATAGGATGGGCGCGTCTGTCTCCGCGCATACTATCTTCTCTCACTCTTCGAATGCTTTCTAGCTGATACCCCGGTAAAAAAATCAATGCCGACTACGGGACGAGCAGCCAATGCTTGCTGAAGCTAAGTAAACAAAGTTCACAGATAAAGTTCAGCGTGAGGCAGCTCAAAACGTGTTTGTTTGCGTTTTCATTTTTCCCTGGTAATATTTTTTTAATGCCGAAGAACTGGCGAGCAGCCAATTTCTGGCTGAAGCTATGTACTAAGTTTCAAGTTCAGATTCAAAGCATTAGGCAGTTCCAAACGTGCCTTTTGGTTTCACGTTTAACAAGTTTCCTACAATGGTTTTTTTTTCTAAACGCGAGAGACGGCGAGCTGCCCATTGCAGGCTGCGGCATGGTAACAAAGTTCTAAGTTTTCAAGTATCATTAATTACGTTTGGGCGCACAATTAATAGGCTGGCTGGCCACTTGGAGTGAGCGCCCCTTCGAACGGCTGGAAGTCATCACGGTACGAGTTTCAATTCAATTTCTACGGCTGTACCCATGATGGTAACTAGGTTCACGTTTCAGATTAAGATCTGCGGGTTTAGCTCCTTTGCCACAAGAAGTGCCAGTTTATTTGTCCCCTAGTCGGATAAGGAGGCTGCATTCGGGGTCGGATGAGTGGGGTGGTGTGGGGTGGGAGCCAAGGGATGGGTCCTACTAGGAAGTTGGGTAGGAGCTGCAGTTGGGGTCGGATGGGTGGGGTGGGGTGGGGTGGGGTGGGGTGGGGTGGGACAGCCAGTTAGGTGTAACTACTACGGAATCGTGTAGGAGCTTTATTTGGGGTCAGGTTTGGTGTGTGGAGCCAGGGTTAGGTCCCTGCTATTCAGTCGGGTAG
The DNA here is from genome assembly GCA_013435795.1 of Chlamydomonas sp. ICE-L. NCBI lineage: Eukaryota > Viridiplantae > Chlorophyta > Chlorophyceae > Chlamydomonadales > Chlamydomonadaceae > Chlamydomonas > Chlamydomonas sp. ICE-L. The sequence continues at coordinate 20,408,129 of JACBWV010000610.1, read as the reverse complement.
ATCTGCGTCCGGGGTCGGATGGGTGTGGTGTGGTGGGAGCCCAGGGATGGGTCCTATTAGGAAGTGGGGTATGAAGTGCAGTTGGGAAGGCTGATCATGAGATCACGGACTTCTAGATGGTTAGCGTTTTTAGGGCAGTAGGTCTAGCTGCCAATTACGGCGAGCAGCCTTAATGGCTGGATGAATTCTACCTAGGCAGTAGGGCAGGAGCTGCAGTGGGGGTCGAATGGGTGGGGTTGGGTGGGAGCTAGGGGATGGGTGTTGGGGTGTGGGGTGGGTGTTTAATCACTGTAAGCAGTTTGCTACCTAGGCAGATTGGTGTAGGGCGGCAAGTAAAAGTTTGGGAAGGCTGATCCTAATAAATCGTAAGGATACGACGTAGGACCTGAGATCACGTATGGTACTTCTAGATAGGGTACTACTTCTTGCCAAATTGGTCAGCGCTAATAGCGCACAAATAAACGTCAAATTGGTCAGCGCTTTTTAGTGCAAAAAGCGCAAAAACTGCGCACTGTGAAAGCAGGGGGTAGAAAAAACTGCACGAAACGCGCAGAGGGGCTCAAAAAGGCAGCGCAGCACTGCGCGCGCTTAGTACCCTACTTCTAGATAGTTAAAGTGGAGGTTGGGTAGATAGGGTGAGGTGGGTTGGGATCTAAGGGATGGGTCCTACTAGGAAGTAGGGTAGGAGCTGCAGTTGGGAAGGCTGATCATAGGAAAGAAGTTCGCGTAGTCCTCTTGGAAGAGGTTGACCAGCCTGTTACAGATGTTCTGTGTTACCAAAGTCTTCCCGCGGACTGAAGCGTGCCTGGTGAAGGAAAAAAACAGTTCCCCGTCCAAGAGGGGTGTGTTGTGGTGGTGGGTGGGTGGGTGTGGGGGGTGAGTGGGGGGTGTGGGGTGAGTGGTCTTTCCTGCGGACGAGCGTGCCTGGTGAAGGGAGAGACCAGGTCCTTGTCAGAGGTGTGGGTGTGGGTATTGGTGTGGGGGGGTGGGGGGTGAGATGGGGGTTTGTGGTGGTGTTCCCCGCGTAAAGAGCATGCCTGTGAAGGGAGGACCAGGTCCCCGTGCATGGTGTGGGTGTGGTTATAGGTTGGGTTGTGGGTGGGGGGGGGTGATATGGGTGGTGGGTGGTGAGTGGTCTTCCCCCGGCTGACTGAAGCTTGCCTGGTGACGGGAGAGCACCAGTCCCCCCGTCTAGGTGTGGGTGTGGGTATGGGTGGGTGGTGGGTGGGGGGAGATGGGTGGTGGGTGTCTTTCCGAGTACTTTAAGCGTGCCTGGTGGTAGGAAAGAAACCAGGTCCACGTCAGAGGTATAGGTATGGTGTGGGTGGGTTGGTAATGGTGGGGTGTTGCAGATGTTTCCTGTGTTACGTAAGGTTCTTCCCGCGTACTGAAGCGTGGCCTGGTGAAAGGAAGGAGAACCAGGTCCCCCTCAAGAGTTGTGGGTGTGGGTATGGGTGGGTGGGGGTGGGGGGTGGGTGTCTCTCCGAGTACTTGAGCGTGCCTGGTGTCAGAAAGAATAACAGTTTCTCACGTCAGAGGTGGTGAGTAGGTATGGGTGTTGGGGCGGGTATGGCGCGTGGAGGTTGGTGGGGGGTAAGGTGGTGTCAGGAGGCGTGCCCCCTGGTGAAGAAGGACACTTCAGAGGTGGTAGGTATGGGTGTGGGTGGGTGGAGGGTGGGTGTGTGGGTGGGGTGGGGGTGGGGTGGGTGTGTGGGGTGGGGGGGTGAGATGGGTTGTTGTGGGTGAGTGGTTCTGGTGAAGTAAGAGAACATGACAGAGGTGATATATATGGGTGTGGGTGGGTGTGGGTGGTGGGTAGGGAATGGTGCGGGTGGGTGGGTGGGTGAAGGTTAAGGTGGCGTACAAAGGCGTGCCTGGTTAAGGTGGCGTACAGAGGCGTGCCTGGTGAAGGTGGCTGGTTAAGGTGGCGTACAGAGGCGTGCCTGGTGAAGGTGGCTGGTTAAGGTGGCTGGTTAAGGTGGCTGGTTAAGGTGGCTGGTTAAGGTGGCTGGTTAAGGTGGCTGGTGAAGGTGGCTGGTGAAGGTGCCTGGTTAAGGTGCCTGGTTAAGGTGGCGTACAGGTGAAGGTGCCTGGTTAAGGTGCCTGGTTAAGGTGCCTGGTGAAGGTGCCTGGTACAGGTGAAGGTGCTTGGTACAGGTGAAGGTGCCTGGTTAAGGTGCCTGGTTAAGGTGCCTGGTTGACAGTTGCTTGGTGAAAATGGGTGCTTGTTTAATAATGTGGGCGGTAAACAAGGCATTCCCTGGTGAAGGTGGCTGGTTAAGGTGGCGTACAGAGGCGTGCCTGGTGAAGGTGGCTGGTTAAGGTGCCTGGTTAAGGTGCCTGGTGAAGGTGGCTGGTTAAGGTGACTGGTTAAGGTGGCTGGTTTAAGAGTGGTGAAGGTTTGCCTGGTTAGGTGGCTGGTTTAGTTGCCTGGTTAAGAGGTGGCTTACAAGGTGAGGTGGCTGGTTAAGTGTAGGAAAAGGGGGGGGGGTGGGGGTGCCCCCATTGGGTTTGTGTTTTTTAGAGGTTTGTCCCCCCCCACCCCTTGCGTTTTTAAGGTGTCCTGTTTTAAGGTTGGCTGGTTAAGGTGCCTGGTTAAGGTGGGCTGGTTAGGTGGCTGGGGTAAGTTGTGCTGGTTAAGGTGGCTGGTTTAAGGTGTCTGTTTTAGGGTGGCCTGGTTAAGGTGGCTGGTTTAAGGTGGCCTGGTGTAAGGTGGCTGGTATTAAAGGTGGGCGGTTTAGCTGGTGAGGTGGCTGGTTTAAGGTGTCCTGGTTGGTTCCTGGTTAGGTGGCGTACAGGTGACGGTTTGCCTGGTTCATGTGGCGGGTTAAGGTAGCCGGTTTTTTTTAAGGTGGGCCCTGGTGAAAGGTTGCCTGGTACAGGTGAAGGTGCCTGGTACAGGTGAAGGTGCCTGGTTAAGGTGCCTGGTTAAGGTGCCTGGTGAAGGTGGCTGGTGAAGGTGCCTGGTTAAGGTGGCGTACAGAGGCGTGCCTGGTGAAGGTGGCTGGTTAAGGTGGCGTACAGAGGCGTGCCTGGTGAAGGTGGCTGGTTAAGGTGCCTGGTTAAGGTGGCTGGTTAAGGTGCCTGGTGAAGGTGGCTGGTTAAGGTGGCGTACAGAGGCGTGCCTGGTGAAGGTGGCTGGTTAAGGTGGCTGGTTAAGGTGGCTGGTTAAGGTGGCTGGTTAAGGTGGCTGGTTAAGGTGGCTGGTTAAGGTGGCTGGTTAAGGTGGCTGGTTAAGGTGCCTGGTTAAGGTGGCTGGTTAAGCTGGTGAAGGTGGCTGGTTAAGGTGGCTGGTTAAGGTGCCTGGTTAAGGTGGCGTACAGGTGAAGGTGCCTGGTTAAGGTGGCTGGTTAAGGTGCCTGGTTAAAGTGCCTGGTGAAGGTGCCTGGTACAGGTGAAGGTGCCTGGTACAGGTTACGTACCTGTACAAGGTGAATGTGCCTGTTTTAAGGTGCCTGGTTAAGTGCCCTGGTGAAGGTGGCTGGTGAGGTGCCTGGTTACGGTGGCCGTACAGAGGCGTGCTGGGTGAAGGTGCTGGTTAGGTGGCGTACAGAGGCGTCTTGGTAGAAGGTGGCTGGTTAGGTTCCGCTGTTTAAGTTGGCTGGTTTCAGAAGGTTCCTGGTGCAGGTGCGGGTGTTTAGGTGGCGACAGAGGCGTGTCCTTTGAAGGTGGCTGGTTAAGGTGCCCTGTTAAAAGGTGGCTGGTTTAAGTGGCTTTGGTTAAGGTGCCTGGTGAAGGTGGCTGGTTAAGGTGGCGTACAGAGGCGTGCCTGGTTAATGTGGCGTAAACAGTTATAGTACATGCCATGGCTACTATGTGATTAATGGCATCATCCCCACCCTCACTTTTCCGCGGTACAGGTTTGGGGTCTCGCACTGAATCACAGAACCAGCCCTGTTGGATTTCCTGGAAACCTGTTCTGGCCGCATTAGAATCATTAGATTTCTTGAACTGTCTCTCCCTAAGTTCCCTGATCCGCGGCATCCCTGGTTTTGGGCCCGCGATCCTCCCCCAAGTCCCCCCTGCCAATGCTGCCTTTTCAGGTGGCCAGGGGACCCTGGTCCCTCTCAGGGTGTCCGGGACTATACCAAGAGGCGGCTGTGGATTGCACTTGGGGCCCCTCTTTCCAAAACGAGCCACTCGAGTGAAACCGGTGCTGGGACGAAACATCCGCACCTGCGAAAGGCCAAGGCTATTCACCGGGCATGAACCCTTGCCCGTTGCCACACCCCCCCCCCACCTTGGCCCTTCCAGGTTCTCTGAAACTCGCAAGCATGTTGTCCCTCTTGCAGGCTCAGATTGAATGGGCTCACGGGCCATGTCCAAGAACTGGAGGTCGGCTTCTGTCCCTATTCCTCTTTGCAACTACGAAGTGTCTCTAACGTGTGTAGCCCTAGTCCTTTCTGAGGGTGTTCTGGCATGTTGGAACTCTTAGCTGGAATGTCAAATCAGGGTTATAAGCTTTGTTTCCACTGTGTTTTTGAATCTGTTCCTGCTGTGGGCCTCGGTTCGATTTGGTGAACGGGTTTTGATTCAAACTGGTCAGAGGGTTAGGGACCCATGTGGTTATGTAGTGATTTGGTTACCAACTCAATCACTCTAAACCAATGTTTCTTTATATCCCTCACTGTCCGGTGATCTCCTGTCAGTAAATGCTGTGGCTTCATTCCTCCACGCCAGGTTTCTTTTGATAGTACTTGTTTGCACTGCCACTCAGGACTCTCTGTTCTCTGGTCCCTTCCCTGCTCCAGTGATGGTGGTGGTACAAGTTTTGCATGTAGCCTTTGTCACACCTCAGTCGTTTGTTTAGAGTTGCGTGACAATTTATCCAGCCGTTTGGCAACTTGAATGTTGATGCGGACGGTGAGATTTTGTTTCTCCCTACCACTCCTGCATGGTTTGTGGCATATGCGGTTGGGTCAATCCCCCGCTAGTAGTGCCTTACACAACTGTCAAGAGTGTATGGGTTTAAGACTTTTAACCCCTCAGCTGGGTCAAAGTGAAAAAAGTTGGGTAAGATCCCATGGTGATGCTTGTTCCACAAGGCCTAAGGGCCAACGTCTCCCTTTTCCTAAAGAAACCCACCTGAGATTCCGTGCACCTCTCCAACGACTTTTTTCACTTGGTATAATGGTAACCAGTTCATATTATGGGTCTGCGTGGGGATTGTTACTCCTGTGCTCATAGACCAATTCTCTGGCTTGGCTGAGTATGTGCTTGAGGACCAGGGATGAAGCTCCCTTAGCAGTCCAAAAACGATCATCCTCAATGGTCAATCAGCTTGCAGGGTTTTGCCTTAAGTTTCTGAATATCTGACAGGGCCAAGGAGTTTATATTAAATTGTTTCGAGTGATTGCTTGATATCGTTTGGGGCAACCTGATTTATCGTTGGTGTCCACTGCCCAGCAGAACGCAACTTGGAAAGGTTAATGGGGTCCTTGCAGTCCTATAAGCTTAGGGTACCACCTGGAGTCAAAGGTAGCGAAGTCTTTCTTTTTTTCTCTGGCCTTAATGCCTTCCTAAGCTTGCTTGTTTACCTTCGTAAACCGACTGCCCAATCAGGACGCACAGACACTTATGAAGTTGGTTTTTCAAATGGGGTTGATGCCTGTTGTCCGTTGTTTCCGGTGTGTTTGGATGCCCCTGTATTCCACTTTTAGTCAATGTAGGGAAAAACGTAACAGCTGGACGAAAGGGCGTTATCGTTTAGACTGGTTTGGGTAATTCCCCTGTGAGTAGGTTGTTTTTTAATTTGGGTTCCTAAAGTTATGCGCCAGGTAGTAAAGAGTCGTATGTACTCCTTCTAATGAACAGTTTAGCTATAACTGTATTCCTGGGGGGCTTCCGCCTATGACTGTCCGCCCCGTACTGTTTCTAGCATCCCTGCCGCTATCAACGGACACATGCCTGAGGCTGCGGGCAATTCCTTAGACCCTTTGCTTTCCCCAATTGTTGACCACTGTCCTGGCCATAGGATGATTCTGCGTCCCAGGTCAGGGGCTGCTGGTACTGTATTGGCGTGAGAATCACTGGGCGGGGCGAGGGATCTGCATTTTCCTACGGATAAAATCTTAGCCGAATCTCAGGGGGTCGCCAGGCCCTCCTCTGCGTCAAATTCCGTCGGTGAAGCTCTAGGATTACGACAATCTCAGATCATAGTGGAGCCTCTTATAGGTCCATTGTCTAATAGTCCACCCTGGCTCCAATCATCTTTGGATGGCTCGAAGGGTTTTGGTGAGCGCTTCGCCTCCTCCGTTCCCTGATAGAATAATCGGGAGCCCGGGTGATGATGTAGCCTTTGGGCCGATAGTGGCGAGTGATGATCTTGATCATTGGTCAGGCTCCGAACTGCGTCATGGCTGGGGTGTTTCGCGGTCACCCAGGCTTCGTTTGAATTAGAGGCAATAAGGCCCGGCCCTGTTCAACCAGGCAGTATTTTCTGCCCTGGGGGGCTCTACTACCGGTTAACTGCTGAATACTGCCTGATAATCCCCCGCTGCTCATGTACAAGTAAACTGCTTGTACGTGGGAGCATCTTTGCCACCCCCACTGAACACCCTATAGCTGCCATGCTCCTACCACCCTGACAGGGATCAATGGCTTCTTGCTATGAAGGATGAGATGGCTTCCCTACATGCCCATGGTACTTGGGTACTCACTCCACAGCCTCGTAAGCAAAAGATCCTGTCAGGCAGGTGGTTATTTGTGAAGAAGATTGGGGTTGATGGTTCTATACGCTTCAAGGCACGTTTTGTGTACGTGGCTTTCTGCAACGTCCTGGGCTGATTTTCATGACGTATATGCCTCTGTCTCCTCTAAAGCAGGTCTTCGGGTGCTCCTGGCTGCCATCACTCATAGAAAGATGTTTGTTCGGCAGCTGGACATCAAAACTGCATTTCTGAACGCTAAGCTGGAACCTGGTCTGGACCTGTACTGCCGCCAGCCTGAGGGCTTTCAGCACCTTGGTCCCAACGGTGTTCCCCTTGTGTGCAAGCTGCTCAAGTCTCTTTATGGATTGAAGCAGGCACCCAGGGTTTGGAGTAGGGATGTCAAGATGGTTCTGGTTGCACACGGCTTCACTATGTGCAAGGCTGAACCTGCTCTGTATTTTAGGAAGGATTCTGATGGTGGGTGGAGCTATGTTCTGACCTATGTTGATGATTTTATCTGTGCTTTTAGTGAGCTGGATAGGTATGTGTTGCTTATCCAGGCTATGGAAAAGGCTGGCTGGGAGGTCAAAGAGATGGGTGTTCCGGTTCAGTTCCTCTCTTTGGACATGCATGTTACACTTGATTCTGAAGGCAGGTGTGTTCAGATCAACATCTCTCAGCACACCTACATTGTTGATCTGGTGGAGCAGTTTGGTCTTACTGATGCTGCCCCACCCAGGTTGCTGCCCCCATGGCCAAGTCCACCGTTTCTGACGCCCCTGGAGAACCCCTGCGTCTAATAGCCAGTACCTCTCTCTTGTGGGTGCTTTGCTATACCTGGCTACTTGCACCAGGCCTGATATTTCTTTTGCTGTGAGCTACCTGTCCAGGTTTTCTGCTCACCCTACCGTCCCTCTCTGGGGGGCTGCCAAGCGGTTGCTCTTGTATTTGAGAACACATTCCCACCTGGTCTCACTTACACCCACAACCCTGAGTTCTCTTTTACTGTCTTTAGTGACTCATCCTTTGCTGATGATGGGTCTGACAGGCGGTCTCAGACTGGCTTTGCTGTGCTAGCTGGGGGGTGCATAGTGAACTGGAATGAGCAAGAGGCAGCCTACCTGTTGCCATTAGCTCTAGTGAGGCTGAGTATCAGGCCCTGTCCCAGGCTGCCCAGGGAGGGTACACTGGTTGAAGAAATGAGGGTGGGATCTGGTCTGACTTGTGCTTTGGTTACCATTCAGGGTTGACAACTTAGGGTCTCTAAGTTGGGCCAACGACTGGCAGCTCCTGCCTCGCAGCAAGCACATTGATGTTATTCATCACTACATCAAGGAGCTGGTGGAGGATGGTTCACTGGATGTTGCCTATGTAACACCGTGGATAACTGTGCTGACCCCCTTCACCAGCCCCTGATCCCTGCTGTGTTCTGGAGGTTTGTCCGCATGTTAGGTATGACCGCTTCTTCTTGGGTCTCCTTGCATTGGTCATATTAGTTTCTTTTTCGTTATCAAAGTTTGGCATTAGGTTCATATTCCCGGATCGGGTTTTTCTATACCGTTGTTTTTCTCTTAGTTTTTCCCTCTTTCTAGTTGGCAAAACTTGTTTTCGATTTTTTTGGCCTTGTTTCATCTTCCTAAACCCTTGGGTTCAATTGAAGTCTTCGATTTTTCGGAGAGTTCTTTGATAGTTTTTTTTTTTTATATATGTTACAATAGTTCTATGTCCCCAGGCCATAGGTTTGGAGATGGTAGTATTGTATTCCCTGTTCATCGGGGAGTGTCCGCATTGAAATTGCGGTGCTATAACGAGTTAGACTGGTGAATACTATGTACTTCCTTTAGAACTATCGGCCCAGACAGTGTTTTGTTCGTACTTTGTGTCAGCTTCCGTAGACTGTGCTCCTCAGACGCGCGTGACAGCTTTTCCTGTGACTGCGTCATCGGTCTCTCACATGCCACAATCGTATAGCCGGTGCCTGGCTAAGTTTCAGGACTTAGGGTATAGTCTGTTACAGGATCCGCCTCTTCCACCGTGTTGGTTCTTTGGCGGTCCGCTGTCACTTGTAAACGACTGATTCTTGTCTCGTGTATAGATGGCGCGTCTGTCTCTTGGCATACATTTTCTCTCTCCACTCTTCGAAGGGCTTTCTAGCCTGATTACCCGGTAAAAAAAAATCATGCGACGACGGCGAGAAAGCCAATTGCTGGGCTGAAGCTAAGAGCAAAGTTCAAGATAAAGTTCAAGCAGTGAGGCAGCTCAAAAAGTGATTTGTTTGCGTTTTCATTTTCCTGGCTAATATTTTTTAATGCCGAAGACGGCGAGCAGCCAAATTGCTGGCTGAAGCTATTAATAAAGTTCAATAGGTTCAAGTTCAAGCAGTTGAGTGAGGGCGGCAGTTCAAAACGTCATTTGTTCACGTTTACAGTTTCCTAGCAATTGTTTGTTATGCCGAAGGACGGCGAGCTTGACAATTGCAGGCATGCGGTAGTAACAAAGTCAAGTCAAGTATATTTAATTACGTTGCGTGCAAACCCCCCCCCCCAAAATTTTTTTTTATAGTGCCAATGCAGTGAGCAGCTAACGGCTGGATTGGAGTCATGTCAAGTAACATGATGTGCCAGTTCAAGTTCTAACGGCTGTAGCCATGTATGGTAACTAGGTTCAAGTTCAAGATTAAGATCAAGCGGGTTTAGCTCCTTTGCCACAAGAAGTGCCAATGGATGGGTCCCACTAGTCGGATAGGTATCGTAATGGATGCTGCCATTCGGGGTCGGTAGATGAGTGGGTGTGGTTGTGGGGGGGCGATGTTCCAAAGGCGAGGTCTACTAGATTTTTTTCTAGGGCAGTTGGTAGGAGCGCAGTGGGGTGGATGGTGGGTGGGGTGTTGGTTTTGGGGTGGGAGCCAAGGGTTAGGGTACTACTAGGAAATCGGGTAGGAGCTTTAGTTGGGGTCAGGTTGGTGGGGTGGGAGCCAAGGGTTAGGGTCCTGCTAGGCAGTCGGGTAGGAGCTGCAGTCGGGGTCGGATGGGTGTGGTGTGGTGGGAGCCCAGGGATGGGTCCTATTAGGACGGTGGGGTTGGTATGAAGTAGTTGGGAAAGGTGATCAGAGAGCACGGACTTCTAGATGGGTGGTTAAGCGTTTTTAGGGCAGTAGGTCTAAGCTGCAATTACGTGGCGAGCGCCTTAATGGTGGATGAATTCTACTAGGCAGTTAGAGGCAGGAGATGCAGGGGGTTTCCGAATGGGAGGGTTGGGTGGGAGTAGGGGCGGGGTGGGTGGGGTGGGGCGGGTGGGGTGTATCCACTGAACCGTTCTTACCTAGGCAGAGTGGGGTAGGAGCTGCAGTAGTAGTAGTTGGACGGCTGCTCCTAATAACTGTAAGGCTACGGGAGTAGGACGTGAGATCACGTATGGTACTTCTAGATAGGGGTACTACTTTGCCAATTGGTAGCGCTAATTACGCAACAAATAAAACGTCACATGGTCAGCGCTTTTTAGTTGCCAAAGCGCAAAAAATGAGACTGCGTGAAAAGCGGGGGTACGAAAAAACTGCACGAACGCGCCATGGGCTCAAAAAAGGCAGCGCAGCATGCGCGCGCTTAGTCCCCTACTTTAGATAGTTTTAAGGGGAAGGTTGGGTAGATAGGTGAGGTGGGTTGGGAACTAAGGATGGGTCCTACTAGGAAGTAGGGTAGGAGCTGCAGTTGGGAAGGCTGATCATAGGAAAGAAGTTCGCGTAGTCCTCTTGGAAGAGGTTGACCAGCCTGTTACAGATGTTCTGTGTTACCAAAGTCTTCCCGCGGACTGAAGCGTGCCTGGTGAAGGAAAAAAACAGGTCCCCGTCAGAGGTGTGGGTGTGGGTATGGTGGGTGGGGTTGGGGGTTGAGAGGGGGGGTGGGGGGTGCGTGTCTTCCTGCGGACGAAGCCAGCGGCTGGTGAAAGGAGAGACCAGGGTCCTGTCAGAGGGGTGGTCGTGGGATGGTGTGGGGGGTGGTGGGGGTTGAGATGGGGGGTGGGTGGTTGAGTGTCTTCCGCGGAAAGAAGCTGCCTGGGTGCAGGGCGCGCCAGGTCACCGTTAAGAGGGTGGGTGTGGTTTATAGGTTGGGTGTGGGGGGGGGTGAGTGAGATGGGTGGTGGTGTGGTGAGTGGTTTCCGCGGAATGAGCGTGAATGGTGAAGGAGAGACAGCAGGTCCCGTCAGAGGTGTGGTGTGGGTATATGGGTGGGTGTGGGTGGGGGGTGAGATGGGTGGTGGGTGTCTTTCCGAGTACTTAAGCGTGCCTGGTGTAGGAAGAGAAACAGGTCCACGTCAGAGGTGATAGGTATGTGTGTGGGTGGGTGGGGTAAGGTGGGTGTTGCAGATGTTCTGTGTTACGGAAGTTTCGGTACTTGAAGCGTGCTGGTGAAGAAGAGACCAGGTCCCCCTCATCGGTGGCGGGGTGGGTTGGTGCGGGTTATGGGTGGGTGGGGGTGGGGTTGGGTGTCCTCCGAGTACTTAAGCGTGGCCTGGTGTAAGAAGATAACAGTTCTAGTCTAGGCGTTGGAGTATTGTAGGGTGTTTTGGGGCGGGTATGGGCGCGTGGAGGGTGGGGGGGGGGTAAGGGTGGTGTACAGAGGCGTGCGGTGCAAGAAGGACACGTCAGAGGTGGTAGGCGTTGGGTGTGGGTGGTGGGGGTGAGTGTGGGGGGGGTGGGGTGGGGTGGGGGGGTGGGGGTGGGGGGTGGTGGGTGGTGGGTGGTCGTGTTGGTGAAGTAAGTAAGAGACAGTGACAGAGGTGATATGTATGGGTGTGGGTGGGTTGGTGGTGGGGTAGGAAGAATGGTGCGGGTGGGTGGGGGGTGAAGGTTCAGGTGGCGTACAAAGGGGCCGTGGTTAAGGTGGCGTACCGAGGCGTTCATGGTGAAGGTGGCTGTGGTTAGGGGGGGTTACAGAGGCGTGCCTGGTGAAGGGGCTGGTTAAGGTGGCTGGTCAGGTGGTGGTTAAGGTGGCTGGTTAAGGTGGCTGGTTAAGGTGGCTGGTGAAGGTGGGCTGGCGGTGACGGTGCCTGCGTGTACGGTGCCCTGGTTAAGGGGCGTAAGGTGAAGTGCCGGTTAAGGTGCCTGGTTAAGGTGCCTGGGGAAGGTGCCTGGTACAGGTGAAGGTGCTTGGTACAGGTGAAGGTGCCTGGTTAAGGTGCCTGGTTAAGGTGCCTGGTGAAGGTGGCTGGTGAAGGTGCCTGGTTAAGGTGGCGTACAGAGGCATGCCTGGTGAAGGTGGCTGGTTAAGGTGGCGTACAGAGGCGTGCCTGGTGAAGGTGGCTGGTTAAGGTGCCTGGTTAAGGTGCCTGGTGAAGGTGGCTGGTTAAGGTGACTGGTTAAGGTGGCTGGTTAAGGTGGTGAAGGTGGCTGGTTAAGGTGGCTGGTTAAGGTGCCTGGTTAAGGTGGCGTACAGGTGAAGGTGGCTGGTTAAGGTGGCTGGTTAAGGTGCCTGGTTAAGGTGGCTGGTTAAGGTGGCTGGTTAAGGTGCCTGGTTAAGGTGGCTGGTTAAGGTGGCTGGTTAAGGTGGCTGGTTAAGGTGGCTGGTTAAGGTGGCTGGTTAAGGTGGCTGGTTAAGGTGGCTGGTTAAGGGTGGCTGGTTAAGCTGGTGAAGGTGGCTGGTTAAGGTGGCTGGTTAAGGTGCCTGGTTAAGGTGGCGTACAGGTGAAGGTGCCTGGTTAAGGTGGCTGGTTAAGGTGCCTGGTTAAGGTGCCTGGTGAAGGTGCCTGGTACAGGTGAAGGTGCCTGGTACAGGTGAAGGTGCCTGGTTAAGGTGCCTGGTTAAGGTGCCTGGTGAAGGTGGCTGGTGAAGGTGCCTGGTTAAGGTGGCGTACAGAGGCGTGCCTGGTGAAGGTGGCTGGTTAAGGTGGCGTACAGAGGCGTGCCTGGTGAAGGTGGCTGGTTAAGGTGCCTGGTTAAGGTGGCTGGTTAAGGTGCCTGGTGAAGGTGGCTGGTTAAGGTGGCGTACAGAGGCGTGCCTGGTGAAGGTGGAGGTTACGGTGGTGGTAAGGTGGCTGGTTAGGTGGTGGTTAAGGTGGCTGGGTTCAAGGTGGCTGGGTTAAGGTGCTGGTTTTAAGGTGGCTGGTTAAGGGGCCTTGGTTAAGGTGGCTGGTAAGCTGGTGACGGTGGGGTTAAGGTGGCTGGTTTAAGGTGCATGGTAAGGTGGCGTACAAAGCTGAAGGTGCCCTGGTTCAAGGTGTGGGTTAAGGTGCCTGGTTTACAGTGCCTGTGAAGGTGCCTGTTCAGGTGCCAGGTGGCTGGTACCCCGGTGAGGGGCCTGGTTAAGTGCCTGGTTAAGGTTGCTGGTGAATGTTGCTGGTTGAAGCGTTTGCCGGGTTAGGTGGAAGTACAGAGGGCGTGCTGGTGAGTGTGGTGGTTCCGGTGGCGTACCGAGGCGTGCCTGGTGATGAAGGTGGCTGGTAAGGTGCCTGGTTCCGGTGGTGGGGTGAAGGTGCCTGGTGAAGGTGGATGGTTAAGGTGGCGTACAGCGGCGTGCCTGGTGCAGGGGGCTGGTTAAGTGCACTGTTAAGGTTGGCTGGGTAGGTGGCTGGTTAAGGTGACTGGTGAAGGGGGGCTTGGTTAAGGGGGCGTACAGGGGGGCTGGTGAAGGTGGCGTCAGAGGCAGTGCCTGGTTAAGGTGGGCGTCGACAGAGGCAGTGCTGGTAATGGTGGCGGACACAGGCGCTGCTGTGGTTAAGTGGCCGTTCCAGAGGCGGCGGTTTTTAAGGTGGCGTTTACAGAGGCTGCCTGGTGAAGGGGCTTGGGTATAAGGTGGGTACAGAGCGGGTGGTGGAAGGAAGAGAAGCGGATATAGACCACATCAGCGGTGATCGGTCTGGGGATGGTTGGGGTGGGGGTCAGTGGATGTTTCAGTTGTTTCTGTGCTATAAAGTATCACGTACTGAAGATTGCCTGGTGAAGCGAAGAGACCAGGTCCACGACAGAGGGTGGTAGGTATGGGTGTGGGGGGGTGGAGGGTGGGTGGATGGTGGAGTGGGTAAGGTGGGGTGGTGGGATGGTGGGTTGTTTCGTTAGGGGGTTAAAACAAAAAAATCGGCGTGCCTGGTGAAGGGAGAGAAAAGGTCCACGCCAGAGGTTGTAGGTATGGGTGTGGGTGGGGTAAGGTAGGGTGGGTGTGGGTGGGTGGGGTAAGGTGGGGTGGGTGTGTTGGTGGGTGGTTTCGTTAGGGATTCAAAAGCAAAATCCGGCGTGCCTGGTGAAGGAGGAGAACAGATCTGAATCTCTGTTTGGGTATGGGTGTGGTTGTGTGGGCGCTGGGGTAAGGTGGGTTGGGTAGGTGGGTGGGGGTGAGGTGGGTTGGTGGGTGGTTGAGTTAGGGATTCATAAACAAAATCCAGCGTGCCTGGTGAAGGACGAGAACAGATCCGAATCTCTGTTTGGTTATGGGTGTGGGTGGGTGGGGGCTGGGGTAAGGTGGGTTGGGTAGGTGGGTGGGGGTGAGGTGGGTTGGTGGGTGGTTGAGTTAGGGATTAAAAAAACTGGAATCCCTGTTTGGACCCGAATTGTGCAGGTTTGCCTCCAGGTCGATTTGCTTGGACAACTCGGACACTATGTTGGCCATGTTGGCCTTGTTGTACTTGTAAACGATGAGGGCCCTCATGAGGGTGCCCCAGATGCGTACCATGACCGCTGACCGCGCTGACCGATGACCGTCTGCGTCTGACCGAGACGAAGCCTGCCACGTCAGCGAACGGTCTCATAACTAACTCGCTTCCGTTGCCACCTGTCGCTCCGTTGCGAACACCCTACACGCTACGCCAATTTGTAGCGTCGCTTGCGACGCTGCATCGAACTTGTTTCGTTAGGGATTCGAAACAAAATCGGCGTACGGTGAAGGACGAGAACAGATCCGAATCCCTGTTTGGTCCCCAGTTGTGCAGGTACGGCTCAAGGTCGATCTGCTTTGACAACTCGGACACGATGTTGGCCATGTTGGTCCTGTTGTAGACGATGAGGGTGTCCCAGATGCGGACACCGTGCGTGCGGATGCCGCACCAGTTGCTCTGCACCCCGAAGTGGTCGTTTCGCATCCAGACCTGGTAGTGGTCTAAGTAGAGCTCAATGGACTGACTGGATGCGTTGAGCTCGTCTGGGAGGACTCCCTCAGGCCAGACTTCTTGCCTCCTTTCCTGTGAGAGCAAGGGGGTGTGGGTGGGGTGTGTGGGTGGGTGGGGGGGGTGCATCCAGACCTGGTAGTGGTCTAGGTAGAGCTCAATGGACTGACTGGATGCGTTGAGCTGGTCTGGGAGGACTCCCTCAGGCCAGACTTCTTGCCTCCTTTCCTGTGAAAGCAAGGGGTTGGGGGTTGGGGGTGTGGGGTGTGGGGCGTGGGTGGGTGGGTGGGTGGCTGTGGGGAGGGATGCATCCAGACCTGGTAGTGGTCTAGGTAGAGCTCGATGGACTGAATGGATGCGTTGAGCTCGGCTGGGAGGACGCCGTCAGGCCAGACCTCTTGCCTCTTTTTCTGTGTGAGCAAGGGGGCGGGGGTTGAGGGTGTGGGGTGTGGGTGTGTGGGTGGGTGGCTGTGGGAGGGGGGCATCCAGACCTGGTAGTGGTCTAGGTAGAGCTCGATGGACTGAATGGATGCGTTGAGCTCGGCTGGGAGGACTCCCTCAGGCCAGACCTCTTGCCTCTTTTTCTGTGTGAGCAAGGGGGCGGGGTTTGAGGGTGTGGGGTGTGGGTGTGTGGGTGGGTGGCTGTGGGGAGGGGGGCATCCAGACCTGGTAGTGGTCTAGGTAGAGCTCGATGGACTGAATGGATGCGTTGAGCTCGGCTGGGAGGACTCCCTCAGGCCAGACCTCTTGCCTCTTTTTCTGTGTGAGCAAGGGGGCGGGGTTTGAGGGTGTGGGGTGTGGGTGTGTGGGTGGGTGGCTGTGGGGAGGGGGGCATCCAGACCTGGTAGTGGTCTAGGTAGAGCTCGATGGACTGACTGGATGCGTTGAGCTCGGCTGGTAGGACGCCCGCGGGCCAGACAGCCTGGCTCCTTTCTTGTAAGAGCAAGGGGGTGGTGTGTGTGCGTGTGTGTGCTTGTGGGTTGGGGGAGGTAAGGGTGGGGTAAGGTGTGTGTGTGTGGGGTGTGTGTGTGTGTGTGTGGTGGTGGTGGTGGTGGTGGTGTGTGGGGGGGGTAAGTGGTCTAGGTAGAGTTCGATCGATTGACTGGATGCGTTGAGCTCTGCCGGAAGAAAGCCCTCAGGCCAGACAGCCTGCCTCCTTCCTGTTAGAGCAGGGTGTGTGTGTGTGGTGTGGTGTGTGTGGGGGGGGGGGGGGGGGGGGGGGGGGGGGGGAGGCATGGAAGGTGGTGTGTGCGTGTGTGCGTTTCGCCTCGCCAGACGTCCTGCCTCCTTTCCTGTGAGAGCAGGGGGGTGGGGTGTGCGGTGTGTGTGTGTGGTGGGTGGGGTGGGGTGGGGTGGGGTGGGGTGGGGGGGGGGTGGGGGGGTGGGGGGGGGGGGGGCATGGAAGGTGGTGTGTGCGTGTGTTCGTTTCGCCTCGCCAGACGTCCTGCCTCCTTTCCTGTGAGAGCAGGGGGGTGGTGTGTGTGTGTGGTGGTGGTGGTGGTGGTGGTGGTGGTGGGGCAAGATGGGGTGTGTGGATGGGAGGGGTGGGGGGTGTGTGTGAGAGGGTGGGGGGTGGGGGGGTAAGTATATATATAAACTTTTCCATAGGTACCGTATCACATATGATCACACAGTCTCACCATGACATTCTTGTCAACATGTGTAAATGTACACATACATGTGTACAGATGATCACGCAGTCTCACCATGACAATCTTGTCAACATATATAAATATATACATATATCTGTAAATATGATCACACAGTCTCACCGTGACAATTTTGTCAACATATATAAATATATACATATGCAATATATATATATGATCACACAGTCTGACCGTGAAAATCTTGTCAACATATATAAATATATACATGTATCTGTAAATATGATCACGCAGTCTCACCATGACGAATTTGTCAACATATATAAATGTATACATACATGTGTACAGATGATCACGCAGTCTCACTATGACGATTTTTCAACATATATAAATATGTACATATGCAATATACATATATATGACCACACAGTCTCATACATATGTATATTATATAAACATATATAATCTAAATATATATATGATCACACAGTCTCACCGTGACAATTTTGTCAAGGTAGCCCGAGACGAAACGGTCAATGGGATCTCGGATGATTAGCACTCGTGAAACTGGAGAGTCGGGTGCAAACCACCCTGCAATATCCTGGTCGGTGTAGTGCTTGTACACCTGGGATGGAGGGTGGAGGTAGAGGTGGAGTGGGTGGTGTGAGGTGGTGTGTGTGGGGGGGGGGGTGGTGGGGGGGTGGGGTGGGGGGATGTTTGGTGTGGTGGGTGGGGTGGTGGGGGGGTGGGGGGTGGTGGGAGCCAGGAGCAAACCACCCTGCAACATCCTGGACGGTGTAGTAGTGCTTGTAAACCTGGGATGGCGGGTGGAGGTAGCGGTGGAGTGGGTGGTGTGAGGTGGTGTGGTGTGTGGGCGGGGTGGGGTGGGGTGGGGGGGATGTTTGATGTTGGTGGGTGGGGTGGTGGGGTGGTGGTGGGGGGGTGGTGGGAGCCAGGTACAACCACCCTGCAACATCCTGGTCGGTGTAGTGCTTGTACCCCTGGGATGGAGGGTGGAGGTAGGTAGAGGTGGAGTGGGTGGGTGTGAGTGGTGTGTGTGTGGGTGGGGGTGGGGGGATGTTTGGTGTTGGTGGGTGGGGTGGTGGGGGTGGTGGGGGGTGGGGGGAGCAGGAGAAAACCACCCTGAAACATCCTGGTCGGTGTAGTGCTTGTACACCTGGTTTTGGAGGATGGGGGTAGAGGCGGGGTGTGTGGTGGTGGTTTGTGGTGTGTGTGGTGTGTGTGTGTGGTGTGTGTGGGGTGGTGGTGGTGTGTGTGGTGGTGTGTGTGGTGGTGGGTATGTTTGGTGTGTGGTGAGAGCCATGTGCAAACCACCCTGGAACATCCTGGTCGGTGAAGGCCTTGTAAACCTGGTGTTGGAGGATGGGGGTAGAGGCGGGGTGTGTGGTGGTGGTGGTGTGTGGTGTGTGGTGTGGTGTGTGGGTGGGTGTGTGGTGCGTGTGATGATGACGGGGGGGGCGGGTTGTGTGGTGGAGGTGGGGGGGTGTTGCCGATGTGATGTTGCACGGTGGGAGGGGAAAAGGGGGCGGGGGAGGGGGGGGGGGTGATGGTTATGTGGCGGGGGGAGTGTGGTGGGGGTGGGTGGTGTGGGAGGGGGAAGGGGGAGGGGGGGGGGCCGGGGGGGGGGGGGGGATGGTATGTGGTGGGAGGCTGGGTGGGTGGTGTGTGAGGAAGGGAAAGGGGGAGGGGGGGGGGGGGAGGGGAGGATGGGGGGGATGGTTTATGTGGTGGGGAGGTGGGTGAGGTGGTGGTGGGAGGGGAAAGGGGAGTGGGGGGGGGGGGGGGGGGGGATGGTATGTGGTGGGAGGTGTTGGGTGGGTGGTGGGGTGGTGGGAGGTATGTGGCGGGTGTTGTGGTTTGCGTGCGAGTGGTGGGTGGTGTGGGTCGTGGTGGAAGAGGGGCGGTTTGTGTGAGGGGTGTGTAGTGGGTAGGTTCCGGTGCAGGGGCGAGGTTGTGTGGTGGGGGGGTGGGGGGGTGTTGCAGGTGTTGTTGTGGTACAATGGTGGGAGGGGAAGGGGGGGGGGGGGGGGGGGGGGGGTATGTGGTGCGAGGTGGGTGGGTGGTGGGAGGTATGTGGTGTGGGTGGTGGTGTGGGTGGTGGTGTGCGTGAATGGTGTGTGGTGTGGGTGGTGGAAGAGGCAGTGCGTGTGGTGTGTGGTGAGTGTGTTTCGTGGTGAGTGTGTGTGGTGAGTGGTGGGTGGTGGTGGATGGTGAGTGTGTTGTGGGACTTAGGAGGTGGGAGGTGTGTGTGGTGTGGTGGGCCTACCTTATGTGTTAAGTCACTCAGGCCAGCATGTCACTTGCTCACACAGGAAAGGAGGCAAGAAGTCTGGCCTGAGGGATTCCTCCCAAACCAGGTCAATGCATCCAGTCAGTCCATCGAGCTCTACCTAGACCACTACCAGGTCTGGATGCACCCCACCCACCCACCCACCCACACCCACCCACCCACACCACACACACCCATACATGTGTGTCATTCATACGCCCAAACACGTGTTTGAACTCAATACAGATGCCCTTGTCGTTCACTAGTACACTGCTGCTTACCATCTGTGTTAGTTCATTCAAGCCACCGTGTATGTCAGCCTTGTTATGCATCCAGCGGTCGCTATTCATGCGCCCAAACATGTGTTTAAACTTGGGGCAGCTGTTTTTTGCAATCCATTAGTTTTTTCACATCCAATATAATTTAGCCCTTGTCGTTCACTACTCCCCAGGGTAAGCCAAAGCGCCCCCCCCACCCAACCACCTAACCACCTAACCACTCACTCACCCACCCACTCTCCCAACCACCCACCCAACCACCTAACCACTCACTCACCCACCCATTATACCTTGGTGCTCGACCTACCCTTCCAAGCACCCGTCCCCACCAACACGTACAGCTCAAACAGTTCATGCCAGGGTAATTCAAAGCGCGCGCTTTTGCGCTTTTGAGCGCTGACTTTTTGACCCCCTCTGCGCTTTAAGCGCAATTTTTTGCAACCCCCTGTGGGCGCAGCAAGCAATTTTTGCGTTTTTTGCACTACAAAGCGCAGTTTTTTTGTTTTCAAGTGCGCTAAAGCGCTGGCCAATTTGGCCATTTGAAGTACCCTGCTGACCTGCTCCCTACCTTTTCTGTTAGTTCATTCACGCCACCATGTATGTCAGCCTTCTTATGTATCCAGCGGTCGCTATTCATGCGCCCAAACATGTGTTTAAACTTGGTGCAGCTGTTTTTTGCGATCCAGCACCACAAAAAGGGCTTGGTGTGCGTCATGTTGGGGAAGGGCGAGTTAAACTGAGGCGCAAAGTATGAGTGCGCAAGGCTCCTCCTAGTAATAGCTGGAGCCATTTTACACTCGGAATAGACACCTGCACTCGAGATTCATTGGAATGCGAGAATTGTATAGATGGGTGAGTTCCACTCCGGTGCAAAGTATGAGTGCGCAAGGCTCCTCCTGGTAATAGCTGGAGCCATTTTACATTCGGAGTAGAGACCTGAAACCGTAGTTCATGAGACAAAGTGGTGGTATATTAATTTATATGCATTATTTTGAATTATTTGTGAGGTTCACCATTGAATTGAAAGAATATACATAACAGGGTAATTCAAAGCGCGCGCTTTTGCGCGTTGATTTTTTGACCCCCTCTGCGCTTTAAGCGCAGTTTTTTGCAACTCCCTGTGGGCGCTGCAAGCAATTTTGCGCTTTTTGCACTACATAGCGCAGTTTTTTTGTTTTCAAGTGCGCTAAAGCGCTGGCCAATTTGGCCATTTGAAGTACCCTGATACATAGGTGAGTTCCACTCCCGCACAAAGTATAGGTGCGCCAGGCTTCTCCTGGTAATACCGAGTAGACACATGCACATGAGATTCGTTTGAATGTGAGAAATTGTTGAATGGTTTATGACAGACACAAAGCACAAAGATGGCGGATGTGCGTGTATAGTGTGCGTGATGTTGGGGAAGGGCGAGATCCACTCCCGCACAAAGTATGAGTGTTTGAGGCTGTCTCTGGTAATAGGTGCAGTATTTTTACGCTCCAAGTAAACACCTGCTCATGAGATTCGTTTGAATGTGAGAAATTGTTGAATGGTTTATGGAAGGCACAAAGTAGAGGTGGTTGGCCCCAGTGGAAGCAAACGCGCTGGCCCACACAACCTCACGCCTCGTAAGAAGGCGTACTACGTATTCATTTATTTTT
This sequence comes from Chlamydomonas sp. ICE-L, assembly GCA_013435795.1. NCBI lineage: Eukaryota > Viridiplantae > Chlorophyta > Chlorophyceae > Chlamydomonadales > Chlamydomonadaceae > Chlamydomonas > Chlamydomonas sp. ICE-L. The sequence goes on along the minus strand of JACBWV010000610.1, from coordinate 20,387,573 downwards.
GAAGGCACAAAGTAGAGGTGGCGGATGTGGTGATGCTTAGAGTGTGTGTGATGTTGAGGAAGGGTGGGTTCCACCCAGGCACATTTTTGCATGGCTCTAATTACAGATGTTTGAGGCTGTTCTTGGTAAATAATGGCTGCAGTCTTTTTACACTCGGAGTAGACGCCAGCACATGAGATTTGTTTGAATGTGAGAAATCGTTGAATGGTTTATGAATGGGACAGAGCTGAGGTGGTGGGTGTGGTGATACTTAGAGTGTGCGTGATGTTGGGGACGGGCGAGGTCCACTCCCGCACAGGGTATAGGTGTTTGAGGCTATCCCTGGTAATAGCTGAAGTCTTTTTACACTCGGAGTACACGCTTGCACATTAGGTTCGTTGGAATGTGATAAATAGTCAAATGGTTTATGAAAGGCACGAAGTAGAGGTGGCTGATGTGGTGATGCTTAGAGTGTGGGTGATGTTGGAGAAGGATGAGATCCACTCCCGCACTAAGTGTAGGTGTTTGAGGGAGTCCCTGGAAAAGGCCTAAACCCGTCATGCTAAAAAAACTTATTTTCTGAACAAAAACAAAACTCTGCCTGTAAATAAACTGAAATAAACTGAAATAAACTGAAATAAAACTCTGCCTGTAAATATGTAAATATAGTTTATGGGACGTAAGTGATGAGGATAATACATTTTTCCCAAAACAAATTTCAAATATTAAGTAAATTAAAAATAAATACGATTAAAAGGTACGATTGAATATGATTACAAAGTTTGATTAAATACGATTATAAAGTGCGATCAAATACGATTAAAAACGTACGATAAAATACAATTAAAAAGTACGATTGGATACGATTAACAAGTAGGATTGAATATGATTTAAATATAACGATTAAATACGATTTCAAAAGTATGATTGTACCTGTGAAGTGGATCTCATCCACAGGGTTCTTCGTATCAGTATGTTCCCATGCCCAATCTCCAGCATCAGTTCTGGTGGGAGAGAAAAAGAAGAAGAAAAAACATTATAACATGAATAAATGCCAAATGCGACTAAATAAAATTAAATGCAATTACATACAATTAAATACGATTACACACGATTAAAGGTGATTATGAGATACACAAGTACCTGTGAAGCGGATCTCGTCCACATGGTTCTTTATATCTGTACGTACAGAAACTCCCACTCACTCCCACACCCACTCCACCCACCACACCCACTTACCACCCACCCACCCACCCACCCACCACACCCACTCACCATCCACCACACCCACTCACCACACACCCACCCACCAACCACACCCACCCACCCCACCCACATGGTTCTTTATATCTGTATGTTCAGAAACACATTCGATTAAATACAATCAAATTTGATTATGAGATATTATATTATATAGTACCTGTGAAGCAGGTCTCATCCACAGGGTTCTTCGTATCAGAACGTTCCGATGCGCAATCTCCAGCATCAGTTCTGGTGACCAAGAACTAAGTAAAAAAACATTTTAAAATTAACAAATTCCAAATACGATTAAATACAATTGAATATGATTATGAAACATCACATTTTACGTACATATATATATATATATATATATATTATATCAAGTACCTGTGAAGCGGATATCATCCACAGGGTTCTGCATATAAGGACGTTCAAAAACACACTCTGTCCCTTGTCCTCCCTTGGGGACGAAGATCAGCACCACAGCTATGATAGACAGGACCTGGAGCCAGCTACACACGTTAAGGGGCGGAAGGAGACATGTCAGTGTTGAGCGGGTGTATGTATGTTATATATATGGGGTTATCAGCACCACTGATAGGTTAGACAGGACCTGGAGCCAGCTACGCACGTTAAGGGGCGGAAGGAGGCATGTCAGTGTAGAGCGTGTGTGTTCAAAATTGAAAAATAGTACGCCATGCCACAGGCGTGAGATTGTGGGAACACTCCTGTTTGCATGCATGTGTACATACTGGAGAAAGCTACCATGTTGGGTTTATTTGTTTTTGCAGTCCCTCTGCACCTGAGCTTGGACTACCGCGCTACAGCACGGAGGGAAGTTCTCTATCTCTTCCAAGCAAGGCGGCAAATCTGCGATATCATGAACCTGGCCAGGGCTCGTACCTTAGACCTGTCTGATCGTTGACCGGGTAATACTAAACCATACAGCCCAGAGCTCAAAACTTGATAGCGGGCGTGTGTATGTTATATATATGGGGTTATCAGCACCACTGATAGGACAGACAGGACCTGGAGCCAGCTACGCACGTTAAGGGAGGGCAGGAGGCATGCCTGTGTAGAGTGGGTGTATGTATGTTATATATATGGGGTTATCAGCACCACTGATAGGTTAGACAGGACCTGGAGCCAGCTACGCACGTTAAGGGGCGGAAGGAGGCATGTCAGTGTAGAGCGTGTGTATGTATGTTATATATATATGGGTTTATCAGCACCACTGATAGGACAGACAGGACCTGGAGCCAACTGCGCACGTCAAGGGGAAGGAGGCATGTCAGTGTAGAGCGGGTGTATGCATATTTTAGGTAGGGACCGGCATACCATTGGATGTTGACCAAAGGCGAGTATGATGCTGCATGATACCATGCAAATTGCATCATATGATATTTGTATATAAATGGTAAATTTAGCCTAGTCAGACTGCCGGCATCATTTGGTATCATATTGCTCTTCCCTAGTTATAGCTCTGGGGGTTATGTATCGTACAGGCAGCTATATATGTATGTTGCAGGTCAGTGTGTGTTTGAGTGTGTGTGTGTGTGGGTGGGTGGGTGTGGGTGGGTGGGTGTGGGGTGGGTGGGTGAGTGGGTGGGTGGGTGTGTGTGGGGGGGGGGCAGTGTGTGTGTGGGGGGGGGGTGATCATTGTGGATGTGCACTTGTGTGGTGCCAGTCCCAGGTACAGGAACTACATCTGTCTGTCTGAGAAGAAAGACCAAGCTTGTGCACCATTTCTGTGGTCAGTGGATCACCTTATGGGTCTCCGCCGAAGTCTGATAGCACCATCGAACATGCTACCGCAATTCTGCCCCATATCCTCAACAGTGTAGAGGGCCACGGGGTGGGAGAACAGAAAAGGGAAACGTGGCGCTGTAGCGTGGTGAAGAATGCGAAGTCGCGTAGTTAGGAAGGGAAGATGAATGTTATGCCTTTCTGCCCCTTGTTCCGAAGCACTGCGCATGATAACACAATGGAATGATTCGAGTCTATTGCACTCACCATCGTTAGATGGTGAGTGCAATAGACGTCCGTAGCGTTACCGACGGTTTTCTGTTGGGCGCGGGCGGGCGCGGGCGGATTTTCTCCCTCGGGCTACAAAGACGAAGGATTTCAGATTTCATGGCTTGTACTTTATAACGTACTTGGTCGGCCCGGGGCTCAGACCGGGGGGGGTAGCGGGTACCTCCGGGGGCCCCGGGCCAAAGTTGGGATGTACTGCTGTCGGATAAGAACCGACTTCCTGCTTTTCCGATGTCTCTTTGAAAAGCAAAAGCAAACGCGAAGCAGTTTCCAGATTTTGCATCGTATTTTTACCTCCTACCATGGCCTGTGGAGAAAGCTGCCCGAAAGTACCGAGAGTACTCGATCGTACGCAAGTGACTGCCGCGAGCTCCACAGAGCACAGATCGAGCCAGGGAATCGATCAATCGCCATCAAATTGCTCTATCCATCAAGTTTCCTGAAGTTGAATCGTAAGAAAGTGCGCGATTCTGCCCCTCTTTCCGACTGCTGCGGGTCTGTATGCCAGCCTGCAAGGGCTGGGAATGGCCTGGGTACTAAGGAACTAGTGTAGGTCAAATGGGTGAGCTCCTCAACTTCTACACTAAATCCATCTGGCCAGGACCCTTCTATTGAATGAACTCAGTCGGGGCAGCAGAGGGAGGCCGAGGGGCAGGCAGCGTCGTAGATGCTGGAGCTTGCGACTAATGAGTCCCTGGCACTGGGGTCGGGGCAGCAGAGGGAGGCTGAGGGGCAGGCAGCGTCGTAGATGCTGGAGCTTGCGACTGATGAGTCCCGGGCACTGGGGTCGGGGCAGCAGAGGGAGGCTGAGGGGCAGGCAGCGTTGTAGATGCTGCAGCATGCGATTGACTTGTCTCAGCTGAGGCATCCCACCCAGCTGGCTTTGTTGACTTAGAAAACTCACGATGCCCAGCATACAAGTGTGTGACTAAGTCTGGCCTCTGTTGCGGTGCTATCAACTACCGGTAGCTAGCCTTACATGCCACCAAGTCGAATAATAATGCCATCCCGTGCCATGCTATACTGATTCTTGACCCCCCAAATATTAAATTGTTTGGATATGTAAGCGACAGCCTGAGCATCTTTCACCAAGGAGGCTGCCACTGCTGCTTGACAAACAATACACTACCCCTTGGGCCGACCTCCAGGGGACCTGCCAGGGCATCCTACTATTTATGATGCCACAGAATGATGATCTGGCGTTCAGGTAGCTTGGTACTGGCCGCCTCATCTCCATCAAGCCGCGGGCTCATTTGGAGCAGAAGGTTTGGAGCAGGGTTGCTCAAAACGCTGCGTCTTGCGTCTCAGATGCAGCGCTTTGTGAGTCCATTGCGTCTCAAATGCATATACAGGGGATGAGGAGTCGTTCGGGGTAGCGTTTTTTTTTTAGCGTTAAATTTGTAAAGCAATTCTGATTTGGAGCTCGCGAGTACGATCGTACTTCATAAATCATAATCTCGACTTTTTCAGGCTAAACAAACATAGAGTTTTCGGAGGTCCAGGCCAACGCTGAGGTTCGATTATGACATACGACAAGCCACGATAGAAAAGTAACAATTAAAAATTGTACATGATACTAAACGGGTGCTCTAACCAACTGAGCTAAAGGAGCGAAAGTGCTCCCTCCGAGAGTTGAACTCGGGACCTCCCGCTGATCAGGAATTGATACCTCCTGCCAAAATGTAGGCAATATTACACAAAAATTGATTTCCTGAATTGGTCGCAAAATTTGAGAAAATTGAAATCCTGCCTCGGCAGTGATTTGCTGAATTTATGTAACGTATCCTCCCTCTATTTGAGTACGGTCTCGGTTCTCGGCATTGATCTTTGCTGAGTATGTAACAATATCCTTCCTTGAGTGTCACACATGCTGACCTCTCTGCTTTCTTCTATTCCTCAAGGGTGGCTGTCACCTCCTGATCCTCCTCTTTCTCCCCCCCCCCCCCCCCCCCCCCCCCCCCCATGATCCACCCACCCCCACCCCCCGTTGCTCCTCCTCACCCACTTGATCTTTATCTCCCCACCCCACCCCACCCTCCTCATCCTTCTCTTCCGCTTCCAGACTGACCCGCAAGGGCTCATGCGTCTCCTCGTATCCCAGCTGGGATGGATCCTTCCCTGCTCCCCTTCTGCACCTTATTATCAACTTGGTCCCCTAGCTACCCTGCCCAAGTTCAAGGTCAAACTTGGGACTACCTTGCTCATTTTTCTTCTTCTTAGTCGCCCCCCAGGAGGTGACTCTCCCGACACAAACCAGCTACCCGGAGAATACAGTTCATGAAAAGAGCCACTGGGCGACTTCAATAGGAGGCACGGGCTGTGTGTTACAATTTCCTTCCTTAAGAAAGATGCCAAACGAGAGAGAGAGAGAGACGGGTACGAACAAATGAGAGAGAGGAGTACGACAGTTGTATAACAGTGGGGGGGTAGGCAAAATAAACCTCAGAACCTGGTCCAGGAGGTAAACTCCGAAAAGCGAAAGAAATCTCCCTTTCTTAAATGTATGCTCCTTATGATCACGGTAAAGTAGCAGCCCGTTATATCCTGCAGTATGGTCCAAGCTTAGGCGCAAACGTATTACCGTCATATTGGTTCTACCCTATGCACTGTCCAGGTAAAGTAGCAGCCCGTTAAATATCGCCGTAAGACAGGGCTCCCTTAATCCCACGCCCCACCAGGCGTTATCATTATTATTGTCGCTTTAGCCCCCTCTGGACCCCCCAGGGGTCCCGGGGCTGAAGCCCCAAGTTCCCCCCGTGTCTCTCTCCGCCGTCTCTCCATCTATCCGTCTGTCCGACAGATGTCCAGGCGTTTGAACGATTCCGACCACCTCCGCACCCACAATTTTTGCTCATAGTTGGAATGCGCATGACTAGAGTTATCAGCATCGCAACGGTCAAAAACCTTCGCAAAAGTTGTTCAATGTTTGTAGCTCTTTTTCGGCTACGAGTAGCTACTTTCTCCACTACTTCCGAAACTCCCTGCCGGTGACTGCTAAAGCGATTTCCGTGTCGCTTGCGACACGCTCTTACAACTTGTCAACCCTATGTTCATCCTCATTCTGTGTAGTTAACCATGGCGGACAGCAGCGCAATCATATCAGAGGACGAGCCGAAGGCAGGCTTCATCTTCATTGCCTTCAGGGAGTCCTTGAGCGAAGGGCCGAATGCGTTCACAATGCGATATAGACTCTGGCGGGCAAGGTCTTCCAGGGCGAAGGCAACCTCCTCCACCTTAGCTCCGTGCTGCCAACCCAGAAATTGGGTCAGCAGCCTCAAGCTCTTGACACCAGGTTGGCATTCCCACTGGTGGGAACCCGTCTGTAGGATGGGTAGTAATTAGTGAGTGTGTGTGTATGTGTGTGTGCATGTGTGTGTGTATGTGTGTGTGGGTGTGAATGTGTGTTTATGTGTATGTGTGTACAATTTGGGAAAAGGGAATTGATCATAGTGCAATTTGGGAAAAGGAAATTGGAAAGAGAAAATTGGAAATGGAAAGTAGAAAGAGGGACAGTCAGTGCAGTTGGGGTGCCCCCCCCCCCCCCCCCCCCTTCACACACACACACCCCTACCCCCACCCCCCCCACCCCACACACACCTGATGCTTAACAAACTGCTGCAGGACCAGGATAGTCGACAGTAGTGAGGCCACCAGGTCAGCCAGGGTCGGCTCACACAAGAGCACCACGCCGTAGCGGTCTTCTGATCGGGAGGCAGACACCAAGCCAGCTATGGAGCGCACAGCACATTTCATGCGGTACGCTTTATTGTACACTGCCCAAGCAGCCAGGTCCTTGGCCCGGCGGCTACCGCCACCTCCGCTGGTCAGGGAGGTGGAGGAGAGAGAGACACTATTCCACTGGACGTGTGAAGGTTGGATGCCGCCATTGGTGCCCGCCTTTGCCTCGGGTTTCACTGCGCGAGGGTTTGGATGCGGGTGGGGAGTGGGAATTGCGGGGTGTAAGTGTAGTTGTGTAGATGTAGATGACAAAATGTGTGTGTAGGTGCAGAAGAGAGATAGAGACGAGAGATAGAGAGAGAGAGAGAGAGAGATAGCTAGAGAGAGAAGAGATAGAGAGAGAGAGAGAGATAGAGACACTATTGAATGGTGAGGCCGTGGTGAATTTTCGCTGCTACCTTTTTGTGCCCTCCTTTTCCCTCGGGTTTTTTCCAATTCACTGCTGTGGTTTGGCTGCGGGGTGGGAGGTGGGATGCGGGGTGTGAAGTGTACCAATCACTGTGATAACACCACATGCAGCAACGACAGTAAGGACAGCAGCAACAACAGCAGCAACCTAGCCCAACAAAACATACAACCTGACGGCGACAGCAGCATCGACAAAAAATGACGGTGATAACAACACGTGCAGCAACAACAGCAAGGACAGCAGCAGCAGCAGCAGCAGCAACAGCAGTGCTCCAACACAGCCCCAAACAAAACTAACGTAACGACAAAAGCGTCAGCATAAAAATGGACTGAGATATGTCCGCATGCAGCAACAACAGCAGCAACCCAACACAGGAAACACAAATCTAACGACGGCAGCATCAGCAACAAAAATGGACTGTAATAACACCACATGCAGCAACAACAGCAAGGACAGCAGCAACACCACATGCAGCAACCTAGCCCAACACGACATACAACCTGACGGCGACAGCAGCATCGACAAATAACGGTGATAACAACACATGCAGCAACAACAGCAAGGACAGCAGCAACAACTGCAGTGACAGAAACAGCAACAGCAGCAACACCACGCTAAGAATAGTTTTGAAGGTAGTGGATTTTTTCATCGACTTTATTTTTCCATAGTAGACTTTAGTGTCCCCTTGTCTGCGTCCACATGCAGCAACAACTGCAGCGCTCCAACCCAACAACAGTACTAACCTGATGATGAGGGTGCGCCTGCCAGCAACAACAAATGAATGACGGTCCACGTGCAGCACAACCTGTACTACATCAGCAACCCCACAGGGCATCAACAACCTTAAGGACAGCATCAACACCATCATGCAATCAAACAACCTTATGACACGCATTACCACCACAGCACGCAACAACCGGTAAGACATCATCAACACCACATGCAGCAACTACCGTAAGGACAGCAGCAACACCACAGGCACTCAACAACCGCTAGACGCCGCAAGAGCCACCGCAGCAACAACCGACGGTCAGCAGCACCACAACCCACATGCAGCAACACCGTAAGTACATCAGAACACCCAGGTAAACAGCAACAACCGTAAGGACATCAGCAGCAACACCACATGCAGCACCACCGTAACGGACCCCACTCCGAACACAACAGGCAGCAACAACCGCTAGGACAGCAGCGACACCACAGGCACAACAACGTAATGACAGCCTACAAACACCACATTCATCAACAAAACCTTAAGGACAGTCAGCACACGACCACATGCGAGCACCAAACCTTAAATTACATTCAGCACACCACATCATCAATCAACAACCGTATACAATCAGCAACAACAAACCACATTCAGCAACACCTTAAGGACATCAGCAACACAACCCACATGCTAGCAACAACCGTAGGACATCCAAACAATACACAGCAGCAACACCACATTCAGCAACAACCTTAATTAACAGCATCACCAACAACACCCAACATGCATCAACAACCTTAATGACATCATCCACAAAACCACAGTCAGCAACAACTTAAGTACATCCGTCAACGACCACATGCAGCAACACCTAGGACACATCAACACCACAACGAACCACATGCAGCACCAACCTTAATGTCCATATTTCAACACCACATTCATCAACAACCGTAGACATCACATCAACACCACAGTCAGCAACAACCGTATTACAGCCGCAACAACCACCATGAATCAAAAACCTTAGTGACCCAGGCAACAAATACCACATTTTCTTCCTCAAATCAACCGTAATGACACAAAAAGATCATCAACACCCACAACAGTCAGCAACAACCGTAAGACACAGCAACACCACAATGCAGCAACAACCGAATGACAGCAGCCCCAACACCACAGTCACAACCACAGTAAGACATCATCAACACCCACAGCCGCAACACCCGTAAGGACAGAGCAGCAACACCAACAGTCAGCCACAACCGTCTTGACAGACCGTAAGGACAGCAGCAAACCCATAAGGCAGCAACACCGTAAGGACAGCATCACAACCACCACATGTTCATCAACGACCGTAAGGACAACAGCAACACCACGGAATCACACCGGAAGGACAAAGCACACCACCACGGCACACACTGTAAGGACACAACATCAACACCACACATAGCAACAACCGGAAGACAGCATCAGACACCACAGGCAGCACACAACAACCGTAATGGACAAAACATCAGCAACCCACTGCAGCAATCACAACTGGATGGACCGCAGCACACCACAGGGCAAGCACAACCTTAGACATCAGCAACACCACAGTCATCAACAACCGTAATACATCAGCACACCACAGCAACAACATCCGTAAGGACAGCACGCAACACACACACATGCAGCACATCCGTAAGGACAGCCTCAAACACCACATGCAGCAAAAACCGTAAGTACAGCAGCCACACCACAGGCAGCAACAACCGTAGGACCTCAGCAACACCCCATGCATCAAACAACCGTAGGACAGCAGCAACACCACAGTGCATCAACATACCTTAAGGACAACAGCAACCCAGTCAAGCAACAACCGTAAGAACATCATCAACACCACAGTCAGCAACAAAACCGAATGAACAAGCCCACAAACCACAGGCGAAGCAACAACCGTAAGACATCATGCAACACCGACATTCAGCAACAACCGTAAGACAATCAGAACACTACAGGCATCAACAACCGTAAGTAGCAGCCACACCACAATTCATCAACAACCGTAATGACATCAGGCAACACCACAGGAAGCACCACCAAACCGTAAGGACAGCAGCAACACCACCAAGCATCACAACCGAAGGACAGCAGCAACCACAGGCAACAACAACCGTAATGACAGCATCAACAACACCTACATCATCAACACACCAAACAGGGCAGCAACGCACATGGGTCAGCAACAACATAATGACAAGCACAACACCAAAGGCAGCAACACCGTAAGGACATCACGCAACACCACATTCATCAACAACCTAAGGACACTCATCAACACAACCTACAGGCAGCAACAAACCTTAGGACAAAGCTCAACACCCCCACTTTCATCACAACCGTAAGTACAGCAGCACCAACCACATTTGCAGCAACCACCGTAAGGACACAGCAACCCCAGCCACATTCATCCCAACAACCTTAATGACAAGCTTCATCAACAATGCAACTCCACATGCACAACAACCGTAAGTGAACAAGCCAGCAACACCACATGCAGCAACACCACAGGCAGCAACACAACACAGACAACCATAAGTGACAAGCATCAACACCACATGCAGCACAAACCGTATGACAGCAGCAACACCACAGCATCAACAACAACCGTAATGGACAGCATCCCACCACAGGCAGAAACAACTGTAAGGTACAGCATCAACACCAATGCAGCACAACCGTAAGGACCAGCAGCAACACCACCGGCAGCCAACCGTAAGGACAATCAGCAACCCCACATTCACACACCTTAATTGACCAATCCAACACACCACAGCAGCAACACCGTAGGACAGTCATCAACACCACAAGCAGCAACAACTGTAAGAGCAGCAACAACACCACAGGCAGCAACAACTGTAAGGACAGCAGCAACACCACATGCAGCAACAACCGTAAGGACAGCAGCAACACCACAGGCAGCAACAACCTTATTTACAAGCATCACAACCCCACAGGCACAACAAAACCGTAAGACAGAGCAGCAACACCAATGCAGCAACAACCGTAATTACAAGCAGCCCACCAACATGCAGCACAACCCGTAAGGACGCAGCAACCCACCGGCAGCAAACAACCGTAAGGACGCAGCAACACCACAAGGCAGCACAACCGTAAGGAAGCATCATCACACCACCGCAGCAACAACTGTTACGGACATCACAACACCACATTCAAGCAACAAACGTAAGACGCGCAACACCATCAGGCAGCAACAACCGAGGACAGCAGCAACACCACTTTCAGCAACAGCTGTAAGGACAGCTCCACAAACGACCACATTCTCAGCAACACCACAGGCAGCAACAACCGTAAGGACAGCAGCAACACCACAGGCAGCAACAACCGTAAGGACAGCAGCAACACCACAGGCAGCAACAACCGTAAGGACAGCAGCAACACCACAGGCAGCAACAACCGTAAGGACAGCAGCAACACCACAGCAGCAACAACCGAATGACAGCTCCACCACATCAGCAACAACCCGTAGACAGCATCAAACACCAACTGCAGCAACGAACCGGAAGGGAGCAACGCAGCAACACCACAGCAAGCAAGCAGACCGTTAGGACAGCAGCAACCACAGCGTCAACACCCTAAGCATCAGCAAACCAACAGGAATCAACAACCGTAGGACGAGCAGCAACACCACAGGCAGCAACAACCGTAAGGACAGCAGCAACACCACATGCAGCAACAACCGTAAGGACAGCAGCAACACCACATGCAGCACACACAGATCAACAACCTTAAGGACCAGCAACACCACATGCCTCACCAACCTTAATGATACAGCATGCAACACCACAGCAGCAACAAAACCGTAAGGAGCAGCAACACCACGGGCAGCAAACAACCATACTGACATAACAGCACAACCAACATTCAACACAGCAGTAAACGCAATTACCGTAATGACATAACAGCACACACAGTCCAACAACTAAGGACAAAGCTCAACAACCACACGGCAAAAAGCCAAACACCGTAAGGACAAAAGCATCAACAACACACATGCAAATGCCCCAACGCTTAATGACATCAAGCACACCACTGCAGCAACAGCCTAAAGTACGCACAACACACATGCCGCAACAACCGTAAGGACAGCAGCAACACCACATGCAGCAACAACCGTAAGGACAGCAGCAACACCACAGGAAGCAACAACCGTAAGGACAGCAAACAACCACATCACTCAAAACACAACCGTAATGACATCATCAACATCACACCAGCATGCAGCAACAACCTGATGACAGCAGCAACAAACCACGGCAAACAACAACCGTAAAGGACAGCTCAACACCACAGGCACACAACCGTAAGACTCAGCAACACACGTCATCACACCCATAAGTGACTGCAGCCCACAGCACCACCATGCGCAATTACCTAAGGACTGCAACAACACATCCACCTGCATCAACACCGTAAGTCCAGCAGCCACAACCGTAAGGACATCAGTTCAACACCACATGCATCAACACACCCTGAGGACAGCAAGCAACACCACGTCTTCAACACCGTAAGGACAGCAGCAACACCAGAGGCAGCAACAACCGTAAGGACAGCACCAACACCACAGGCAGCAACACCTCCAGCATCAAACAACCGTATGACACAGCAACAACACCACCTGCAGCAACAAAACCAAAACCGTAAGGTGTACAGCAGCAACTGATCCACATTGCTCACAACCGTAAGGACAGGGCAGCAACACCACATGCCGCAACAACCGTAAGGACATGCATCAACACCACGTAAGAAAGCAACAACCACAGGCAGAGCAACACCCTAAAGGACAGCACAAACAACCACATGCATCAACCCAACAGGCACACGACCGTAAGTACGCTAAACACCACAGCAGAACAACCTGAAGGAATTCAAGCAACACCACATGCAGCAACAACCGTAAGAACAGCAGCAACACCACATGCAGCAACAACCGTAGGACAGCAGCACACCAAATGCAGCAAAACCGTAAGTACAATCAAGCAACAACACCACATGCAGCAACCCCACAGGCAGCAAACACTAAGACAGCAGCAACCCCTAGGCAGCAACACCGTAAGGACACCACACCACGGCAGCGAACAACCGTAAGTACAGCCGCAACACCACAGGCAGCAACAACCGTAAGGACACAGCAAGCAACACCACGGCAGCAACACCATAATGAACATCCACACCACATTCAGCACAACGTAAGGAACAGCAGCAAACACCACAGGCAGCAACAACCGTAAGGACAGCAGCAACACCACAGGCAGCAACAACCGTAAGGACAGCAGCAACACCACATCGCAACCACCGTAAGGGACAGCACAACAACCCGTAAGGACAGCACAACACACAGGCAGCAACAACCTGAAGACAGCACAACCACCACAGCAGCACAACCGTAAGGACAGCAGCAAACACCAGATGCGCAACAATCCGGAAAGGACAGCTGCAACACCACAGCATGCAACCACATGCAGCAAACCGTAAGGAAGCAAGCAACAACCACAGGGAAGCAACAACCGGAAAGGACAACAGCAACACCACATGCAGCAACAACCGTAAGGACAGCAGCAACACCACATGCACCACAACAGGAAGGACAGCAAGCAACACCGCATCAGCCAGCACCACAGGCAGCACAACCGTAATGACAGCAGCAACCCAAGCACCAACAACCGTAAGGACAGCAGCTAACCACAAGCAGCAACAACGTAAGGACAGCAGCAACACCACATCAGCAACAACCGTAAGGACAAGCAGCAAACACACCAAGGAAGCAACACCACAGGCGGCAACAACCGTAAGGACAGCAAGCACCCACAGGCACAACAACAACCTAAAGACCAGCAGCAACACCACAGCAGCAAACAACCGTGTAAGGACAGCAAGCAACACCAAAGGCAGCAACACCGTAAGTGACAGCAGCAACACCACAGGAAAGCACACCGGACGGACAGCAGCAACACCACAGGCAGCAACAACCGAAGACAGCAGCAACACACAGGCAAGCACAACCTAAGGACGCAGCAAAACCAAGGAGCACAACCGTAGACGCAGCAACACCACAGGCACGACAACCCGTAAGACAGCGGCAACAAACCAACAGGCACAACAACCGAAGGACAGCAAGCAAACACACCCACAGGAAGCAAACTACCGGAAGGAAGCAAGGCAAACACCACAGGCAGAAAAGCAACCGTAAGGACAGCAGCAACACCACAGGCAGCAACAACGTAAGGACAGCAGCAACACCACATGCAGCAACACCACAGGCAGCAACAACCGTAAGGACAGCAGCAACACCACAGGCAGCAACAACCGTAAGGACAGCAGCAACACCACAGCACAACACCGTAAGGACACAGCAAACACAGGCACAACAACCCTAAGGAACAGCACAAACACCACATTCACAACAACCGTAAGGACGCCAGCAACCAACAGGCATCACAACCGTAAGGACAGAGAAACACCACAGCATCAAAACCGAAGGACAAAGTCAGCAACAACCACAGTCAGCACACCGTAATGAAGCAGCACACCGTAAGGACAGCAGCAACACCACAAGTCAGCAAAAATCTGAAAGGACACGATCAACCCGACAGGCAGCAACAACCGTAAGGACAGCACAAGCAACGCCTATGCAGCAAAAACCGTAAGTAGCAGCAGCACACCACAGGCAGCAACACCAACAGGCAAGCCACACGTAAGACAGCAGCAACACAACATTCATCAACAACCTTAGACAAGCAGCAACACCACAAGCAGCAACAACCGTAAGGACAGCAACACCACATGCAGAACAATCAACCGTAATGACAGGCCAACACCACAAAAAAAAAAAAAAAATGTAGCACACACATGCAGCAACAACCGTAAGGACAGCAGCAACACCACAGGCAGCAACAACCGTAAGGACAGCAGCAACACCCAGCACAACAACCGGAGCGGACCAGCAACACCACAGGCAGCAAACAACCGTAGGACACAGCAACACCACAGGCAAAGCAACAACCGTAAGGACAGCACAACACCACAGGCAGCACACCTAAAGGACAGCAGCAACAGCACCACAGGCAGCACAACCGTAAAGGACAGCAGCAACACCACCAGTCAGCAACAACCGTAGGACAAGCAGCAACAAGCACCACAGAAGACAACCGTAAGGACAGCAGCAACACCACAGCAGCAAACAGACAGTAATGACAGCAGCAACACACGGCAGCACAACCGTAAAGATAAGCATCAACACCAACATGCAACCACACAGGCAGCAACAAACCGTAAGGAAAGCAGCACCCACAGGCAGCAACAAACCGTAAGACAGCAGCAGACACCACAGGCAGCACAACCGTAATTCAGCATCAAGCACCAACGAGGCAACAAACAACCAAGTACAGTCAGCAACACACAGGCAGCAACACCACAGAGCCACAACCGTAGGAACACGCACACCACAGGCAGCAACAACCGTAAGGACAGCAGCAACACCACAGGCAGCACACCGTAAAAGGAACAGCAGCAACACCACATGCATCAAACAACCGAAGTAACAAGCACAACAACCACACATGCAAGCAACACCACAGGCAAAGCACAACCGTAAGGACACAGCAACACCACAGGAGCAAACAACAGTAGGCAGAGCAAACAACAGACCAACAACCGTAAAGACAGCAGCAACACCACAGGCAGCACAAACGTAAGGACAGCAAGCAAACACCACTGCACGCAAACAACCGGAAGGACAGCAACAACACGCACATGCCAGCAACAACGTAAGGACAGCAAATCACACACATGCAAGAAACACCGTAAGGACAGCAGCAACACCACAGGCAGCAACAACCGTAAGGACAGCAGCAACACCACAGGCAGCAACAACCGTAAGGACAGCAGCAACACCACAGGCAGCAACAACGTAAGGACAGCAGCAACAACCGTAAGGACAGCAGCAACAACCGTAAGGGACAGAATCAACAACCGAGGAACAGCAGGCAACAACCACATGCAGCAACAACCTTAGGACACAGCAACAACACATGCCATACAACAAACCGAAGGACAGCCGCAACACTCAATGCAGCAACAACCGAAGTACAGCAGCACACCACAGGGCAGCAAGCAACAACCGTTAAGACACAGCAACACCACGGCACAACAACCGTAAAGGACAGCAAGCAAACCGTAAGGAAGCATCAACCCACAGGCAGCAACAACCTGAAGGACCAGCAGCAACACACAGCATACAACAACCGTAAGGACAGCACAGACCCACAGGCACAACAACTAGGACAGCAGCACACCACAGGCAGCACACCGTAAGGAAGCAGCAACACCACAGTCAGCAACAACCTAAGGACAGCATCAACACACAGGCGCAACAACCGGAAGACAGCACAACACACTGCACCAACAACTAAGGACAGCACAAAACCAAAGGCCAACAACCGTAATACAGCAGCAACACCACATGCAGCAACAAACCTTAAAAGGACACAGCAAACACCACAGGAGCAACAACCTTAAGACAGCAGCAAACCACAAGGCGCAACAACCGTAAGGACAAGCAAGCAAACCCACATGCAGCAACAACCGTCAGGACGCAGGCCAACACCACAGGCAGCAACCACCACAGCAGCAACACCGTAAGACAGCAGCAACACCAACGTGCAGCAACAACCTTAAGACAGCAGCAACACCACATTCAGCAAACAAACCGGAAGGACAAATACAACACCCATGCAGCAACAACAGGAAGACGCAGCCGCAACCAACACAGCAGGCAGCCCAACAACCGTAAGGACAGCAGCAACACCACATGCAGCAACACCACAGGCAGCAACAACCGTAAGGACCGCGCAGACACCAAGGCATCAACAACGCGTAAGGACGCAGCAACACCCACACCACACAGGCATTAACAAACGTAAGAAACAGCACACCAACAGGCAGCAACAACCATAAGGACATCGCACTCCACATTCCGCAACACCGACAGGCAGCAACAACGAAAGGACAGCAGCACAACCACAGTCAGCAACAACCTTAATGACAGCAACAACACCACAGGTCAGCAACAACCGTACGGGACATCAGCCACACACATGCAGCACAACCGTAAGGACAGCGCTAACACCACAGGCAATCAACAAACCGTACGGACAGCATGCAACACCACAGCAGCAACAACCGTAAGACAGCAGCAACACCACATCAGCGGGCTACCGTAAGGACAGCAGCATCCCCATGCATCAACAACCACCTTAAGGACAGCAGCACCACCCACCAGCACAGCAACCCACATGTACAACAACCGTAAGGACAGCAGCAACACCACAGTCAGCACAACCGGTAGGACATCTCAACACCACATTCAGCAACAATCCGTAAGAACAGCAATCAACACCCACTGGCAGCAACAACCTATGACGGCAGCAACGCCCACAGGCGGCACAACGTAAGGACAGCAGCAACACCAACAGGCATCCAACCACCTGTAGGCAATCAGCAACCCCACAATCGCAACAACCGTAATGACCAGCAGCAACACCACATGCACACAACCGAATGACACTGCAACACCACAGTCAGCCCACACCATGCGCACACCGTAAGGACAGCAGCAACACCACATGAAGCAACAACCGTAAGGACAGCAGCAACACCACATGCAGCAACAACCGTAATGCCACGCAACACACATTCAATCACAAACAACCGTACGACAGCCAGCAACGACCACCATGCAAAAAGCAACAAACACCAAAGGCAGCAACAACCGTAAGACGCAGCAACACCCACAGCAGCAACAATCCTTAAGGAAGCATCAAAACCACAGGCATCAACCACCTAATGAATCAGCAACACAACATGCAGCACAAAACCGTAAGGACAAGCAGCGACACCACAGGAATCACCCACAGGCAGCAACAACCGTAAATGGATAGCAGCAACAACACAGCACAACCAGCAAGCAACAACCGTAAGGACAGCAGCAACACCAGAGGCAGCAACAACCGTAAGGACAGCAGCAACACCACAGGCAGCAACAACCGTAAGGACAGCAGCAACACCACAGTGCAGCAACAACCGTAAGGACAGCAGCAACACCACATGCAGCAACAACCGTAAGGACAGCAGCAACACCACATGCAGCAACAACCGTAAGGACAGCAGCAACACCACAGGCAGCAACAACCGTAAGGACAGCAGCAACACCACAGGCAGCAACAACCGTAAGGACAGCAGCAACACCACATGCAGCAACAACCGTAAGGACAGCAGCAACACCACATGCAGCAACAACCGTAAGGACAGCAGCAACACCACAGGCAACAACAACCGTAAGGACAGCAGCAACACCACAGGCATCAACAACCGTAAGGACAGAAAGCAAACACAATGCAGCAACAACCGTAGGGACAGCGGCAACACACATGCAGTAAAAAGCACACCGTAAGGAACAGCAGCAACAACAAGGCAGGCAGCAACAACGAAGGACATCAGCAATAACCACAGGCAGCAACGACCGTAAGGACAACAGCAACCACCACAGGCAGCAACAACCGTAAGGAAAGCAGCAACACCACAGGCAGCAACAACACATAAAGGACAGCAGCAACAACCACATGCACAACAACCGTAAGGAAAGCACAGAGCAGGAAAAAA
>JACBWV010000610.1:20319521-20360805 GCA_013435795.1 Chlamydomonas sp. ICE-L | reverse complement strand
ACGCCCTACAACCCACCCCCACCCATCCCCCGCCTATCACCCCCATCCCCACCAACCCTATACCCCACCCACCCCCATCCCACCCACCCCTCCCCCCCATACTCCTACACCCACCCCCAATCCCCACCATACTCCTACACCACCCCCAGCCCAACCCCCCTCCCCCATACCCTACAACCCACCGCCCATCCCACCCCCCCTCCCAACCTAACCCTACAACCCACCCCCATCCCACCCCCCCGCCCCACCATAACTCCTACACCCACCCCCAGCCCCCCCCCCCTCCCCACCAACTCCTACCAACACAAGAACAACCCCCACCCCCCCATCCCACCCCCTTCGCCCACAATAACCCTACCTCCTCCCCCCCCCCCTCCCCTTCCACCCGCGCGGCCCCCCCATACTCCTCATACCCACCCCCCCTCCCCACCATCCCCTACAGCCCGCCACCCTGCAACCCACCCCCATCCCCAACATACCCCTACACCCACCCATCCCCACCATACCCTCCTACACCCACCCCCAGCCCACCCCCATCCCCACAGCATACCCCACATCCCACCCCCAGCCCGCCCCCAGCCCCATCCTCCCCCCTACCACCCACCCCCAGACCCACCCCATTCCCCACCATACCCCCTACCAACACCCACCCCCAGCCTACCCCCCCGCCCCAACCATACTCCTACGAAACCCCCCCCCATCCACCTCTCCTACACCCACCACCCCCAGCACTACCAACACCCACCCCCATCCCCATACCCCCCCCCCCGTCCCCCACCATAAACAGCTACAATCCACCCCCATCCCACCCCCCCTCCCCACCATACCCCTACTACCACCCACCCCCATCCCCCCCCCTCCCCACCATAGCTCCTACACCCCAAAACCCCCCCATCCCACCCCCCTCCCCCCCCATACACCTACATAACACCCACCCCCATCCCACCCCCCCCCTCCCCCAATACTCCTACACGCCACCCCCATCCCACCCCACCACCCCCCCCCCCCCCCCCATACTCCTAACCCACCGCCCATCCCACCCCCACCGCCCCACCGATATCTCCTACAAACCCACCCCTTGCGACCACCCCCCTCCCCACATACTCCTACACCCGCCCTGCACCCATCCCCCATCCCCCCCCGCCCACCATACTCCTAGCAACCCTACCTGCACCCACCCCTGCGCCCCACCAATACCCCTACACCCACCCCTGCACCCCCCCCATCCCCAGCCATACCCCTACAACACCCCCCCATCACCACCCCCCGCCCAGCATACCCTACCCCACCCCCAACCCCCCCCCGCCCACCATACCCCTACACCCACCCCCAGCCCACCCCCAGCCCCACCATACTCCTACACCCACCCCCAGCCCACCCCCCGCCCCACCATACTCCTACACCCCCCCCAGCCCACCCCCCGCCCCACCATACTCCTACACCCACCCCCAGCCCACCCCCCGCCCCTACCATCTCCGCACCCACCCCCAGCCCACTCCCCCCGCCCCCCCATACTCCTCACCCACCCCCGCCCAACCCGCCCGCCCCACCATACTCCTACACACACCCCCATCCCACAACCCCCCGCCCCCCATACTCCTACAAAACAAACCGCCCCCATCCCACCCCCCGCCCAGCAATACCCTACACAAACACCACACCCAGCCTCACCTTCACAGCCCCCCTTCCTCCATCGCTGAATGGAATGGTATTTTTCATATTTTTCATATTTATCCACCCCGCCGCCACGGGGCCCTGCCCCAGCATACCCCTACACCCACCCCTACCCCTACCACCCTGCACCTAAACCCCTACCCCCACCCCTACCCCCTGCACCTACCCCACACCCCACCCCTACCCTGCACCTCCCCTAAAACACCCACCCCTACCCCTTCACCTACCCTACCCCACCCCTACCTGCACCTACCACTACACCCGCCCCTACCCCTGCACCTACCCCTACACCCACCCCCTACCCCGTGCACCTACCCCTAACACCCACGCCCTACCCCTGCAACCACCCTACACCCACCCCTACCCCTGCACCTACCCCTACACCCACCCACCCCTGCACCTACCCCTAACACCCCCCCCCTACCCCTGCACCTACCCCTACACCCACCCCTACCCCGGCACCTACCCTACCCCACCCCTCACCCCTGCACCTACCACCCCTACACCACCCCTGCCCCGGACCTACCCTACACCCCCCCCTAACACCCCTGCCCTACCCCTACACCCACCCTACCCCTGCACCTACCCCTGCACCTACCCCTACACCCACCCTACTCCTGCATCTACCCCTCCAAACACCCACCCCCTACCCCTGCACCTACCCCTACACCCCCCCTACCCCTGCACTACCCCTACCGCCCACCCCTACCCCGGCACCTACCCCTACAAACCCACCCCTACCCCGCACTACCCCTACACCCACCCCCTACCCCCTGCACCTACCCCTACAACCCCCGCCTACCCCTCCCTACCCCCTACACCCCCCCTACCCGCTGCCCTACCCCTAACACCCACCCCTGCACCTCCCCTACACCCACCCCTACCCTAGCAACCCAGCACCCCCCCAGCACCCACCCTACCCTAACAACCCACACACCCTAGCACCCACTCCTAACCCCTAAACCCACCCCCAGCCTCACCTCCAGCCATCCGCGCAGGCCGGATTGTAATTTCTTTCGAGAATACCACCCCTGCAACCACTGCACTCTATCTCTCTATTTCTCCATCTCTCTCACTCCCACACACACACACTCACACACTCTCTCACACACACAACTATCCACCCCCAGCCTCACCTCCAGCCATCGCCGAAGGCGGAATGGTGAATTTCTTCGAGATATCCATCCCCACCGCCTGCGACCTTGACTTCATGGGGGACTCAGTTCTTGACACACTGCATGACCCCCCTTTGGTCAGGCCCCCCCCCTTGGCGGGGGACGACCCCCTGCCCGGGGACCCCCCCCTGGACGAGGGCCCCCCCTTGGACATCATAAACCTAGGCACATCTCCGGACATGCCCAGCTTTTCCAGCTTGGCTGCTAAGGCTCTGGAGTTGGTTGAGGTAGGGCTTTCTTCGCCCTGCTGGCCCCCCCCACCGGACGCATCAGGCCCCCCTTTTTGGCCCTTGGGTCCCTTGGGGGAGGTGCTGCCCTCCGTCCCCTTCTTCAGTCGCAGGGTTTCGAGCTTGGAGCCCTCACTGGACGAAAACCAGCGGTCCATGAGGGGGCCTAGCCCCGCCCGGGAACAATTGGTTTCCCCTGTTGGGTGAAGAGGGGTTTGTGGGAGGGGTTGAGGGGGTGGGTGGAGGGGGATGGGTGGGTGGAGGGGAGAGGAGGGGGGGGCAGGGAGGGGAGGAGAGTTGGGTTGTTTGAGTAGGGAGGCCTGGGATAGAAGATGTTGTGGTGGGGGTGATTATGAGGTGTGGTGTGGTTTGGAGAATTGTGGTGGTGGTGGTGGGTGGTACCAAGGCTTTGAGCTCTAACCTATAAACAAACCGCGATGATGAGGGTGCTTGCTCACTCACGAACAATTGCTTCTTGGGGGGAAGCGTTTTGTGGGAGGGTGAGGGGGGGTGAGGGAGGGGGGTGAGGGGAGGGGGGGTGAGGGGGGGGGGAGAAGATGGGGTGGGGTGTGTTTGGGGGAGATAATGAGGTGTGGTGTGGTGTGGTGTGGTGGTGGTGGTGGTGGTGGTGGTGGGGGGGGGGGGGGGAGCTTATCCAGTGAGTCAGCAGCTGCCTTCTGCATAGCCCTGGCATGATCTACAACCCCCTTGCCCCCTCACACCAACACCCACACCCCACACAAAACATGGTCTAGCTACCCCTACAACCCCCCTTCACCCCCCCACCCCCAACCCACAAGGTGGTGGTGCTTATCCAGTGAGTCAGCAGCCGCTTTCTGCATCGCCCTTGCATGATCTACACCCGCCTTGCCCCCACACACCAACACCTCCCTCTTCACCCTCCTTCACCCCCCCACCCCCACCCCCACCCCACACACACAACCCACCAGGTGGTGGTGCTTATCCAGTGAGTCAGCAGCTGCCTTCTGCATGCCCTTGCATGATCTACCCCCCCCCCTTGCCCCCTCAACCCCCCCACCCCCACCCCTTCACCCCCCCCCCACCCCCAACCCAACCCAACCCACCAGGTGGTGGTGCTTATCCAGTGAGTCAGCAGCTGCCTTCTGCATAGCCCCTTGCATGATCTACACCCCCCCCTTGCCCCCCTCAACCCCCACCCCCACCCCCACCCCTTCCCCCCCCCCCACCTCCCCCCCACCCCCCAACCCAACCCACCAGGTGGTGGTGCTTATCCAGTGAGTCAGCAGCCGCCCTTCTGCATAGCCCTTGCATGATCTACACCCCCTTTGCCCCCTCACCCCCCACCCCCTTCACCCCCCACCCTTCACCCCCCCTCACCCCCCCTCACCCAACCCAACCCACCAGGTGGTGGTGCTTATCCAGTGAGTCAGCAGCCGCCTTCTGCATAGCCCTTGCATGATCTACCCCCCCCTTGCCAGCCTCTTGGGCCTTGTGTGACTGAGCCACGGCCTTGAAAAGGGGTTGGAGCTCATTCCGCCGCTCGTTAAAGAAGGAGACGAGATCAAGCTTAAGGGGGGGCAGAGGGGGGGGCTTCTTGGACAAGGCGGCGGCTGCCAGCAAAGCAGCCTGGAGGGAAGGAGGTGTATGTGTGTGTGTGTGTGTGTGTGTGTGGTGTGTGTGTGTGTGTTGGGGAGGGGGGGGAGGGGATTGGAGTAGTACTGGTGGTGGTTAGGTGTGTGTGTGTGTGGGGGGGGGGGGGGGGGGGGGGGAGTGGTGGTAGTGGTGGTGAGTTAGCGGTATTTGATATTGTCATGCCTCTTTTTGAAGAAGGAGACGAGATCAAGCTTGAGGGGGGGCAGAGGGGGGGGCTTCTTGGACAACGCGGGCAGCTGCCAGCAAAGCAGCCTGAAGGGGGGGGGGGGGGGGGGGGGAGGTATATTACTGGTGGTGGTGGGGGGGGGAAGGTGTGTGGGTGTGGGTGTGTGGGGGGGGGGTAGGGTGGGGGGGGTAATGGTGGGGATGATGGAAGTGGGGACAGAAGAGGGGGGTCTTGGACAAGGCGGTGGCGGCGAGGAAAGCAGCCTGGAGGGGGGGGGGGGTGAAGGGGGGGGGGGGGGGTGTTGGGTGGGGGGATAGAAGTGGGGGCCAGAATGGGGGGGCTCTTGGACAAGGCAGTGGCGGCAAGGAAAGCAGCCTGGAGGGGAGGGGGGGTGAAGGGGAAGGGGGTAGTTTGGTGGGGGGTAATGGTGGGGGTGACGGAAGGTGGTGACAGATGGGGGGGGCTTCTTGGACAAGGCAGCCACTGCTAGCAAAGCAGCCTGGAGGGGGGGGGGGAGGGGGGGGGGGAGGGGAGTGGAGGAGGTGAAGGGGGGGGTTAGGGGGGGTGAAACGGGGGGTGCAGGGGGGGGGTGGGGAATGGGGGGGGGGGGTGGGTTCGGTGGTAGGTGGCGAATGGGGGTGGGGTTCTTCTTGGACAATGGGCGCTCCAGCAAAGCACCTGGAGGGGGTGGGGGGGGGGGGGGGGGGGGGGGGGGGGGGTAGGGGTGTGTGTTTGTGTTGGAGGGGGGGGGAGGTGTTGTGGGGTTTTGGTGTTTGGTTTGTAATGTGGTGGGGGCGTGGGGTGGTGTGGTCGTTGTGTCGTTGTTTGTTTCTTGTTTTTTGTGGGGTGTTTGTGGGCTCTTCCTACTGTTCCTAGTATGGGGTGACGTTGATGTGTGTGGGTTGCGCAGAGCTTCGCTCCCGCTTTCCTTGGGTTCGCCGTCTGTTGCCTCTTTTCCCCCCCTTCTTGGGCGGCTGCCAGCAAAGCATCCGCCTGGAAAAAAAAAAAGGGGGAGGGTGGAAGGGTAGAGGGGGGGGAAAGTGTGCGTGTGTGTGGGGGGGGGGGTGGGGGGGGGAAGATTGGAGTAGTACGGTTTGTCGTAGGTGGGGAAGGTGGTTTGTGGTGGGGGGTTTTGTTTTGTTTAGTCCTTTTCTTGTGCTGTCCTTTGGGTTCCTCGTGTGGTTCTCCTTTGCCCCTGCGGTGGCGGCCTGCCCGCCTCCTGTGCGGGGGATGCGGCTGCATGGTTTCGGCGTTGTGTGTTTGTATTTTGGTGGTTGTCGTGTTTGTTTTGTTGTGTATTAGCGTTATTTGCATCTTTGTTCCCTCCTCTTCCGTCTTTCCGTTTTTCCCGTCTTTCCCATTTCCCCTTTTCCGTCTTTTCATTCCTTTCCGATTGTCAATATTGCAAGATGTCCAGTAGGGGCAAGAGGATGGCAGGATTTGACTGTGCCCCGGACTGCACACATGCCTACCGCAGGTTACCAGCAGAGGACGTGGCCAGCACACTAGAGGAAGTCCGGACCTCACGGGTCGGTACGTCACACAGGCTACCGCAAGGGCGTAATGCACACAGGCCGACTCAAGGGTCCGTTGGATCAGGATGGTTGTACTGCCCTACTGCACACATGCCTACCTCAAGGTTCCATATGGATTCAGGATGTTTTGTCCGGCCCCGGACTCACACATGCCTACAAAAAAAAAAAAAATTCCGACCTCAGATTCGGTACTTCACACATGCCTACCTCAAGGATCCATAGGCAGGCGGGATGTTGATACCGTCCCGTACTTCCCTACATGCCCTACCTCAAGGATCCATATGAGGCAGGAGGTGTACTTCCCCGTACTTCACACATGCCTACCTCAAGGTTCGGTACTTCACACATGCCTACCTCAAGGTTCCATATGGATTCAGGATGTTGTACTTCCCCGTACTTCACACATGCCTACCTCAAGGTTCGGTACTTCACACATGCCTACCTCAAGGTTCCATATGGATTCAGGATGTGGTACTTCCCCGGCCTTCACAACAATCCTACCTCAAGTGGCCAGAGGAGTCAGGATGGGTGACTTCCTCCGTACTTCACACATGCCTACCTCAAGGTTCGGTACTTCACACATGCCTACCTCAAGGTTCCTTACTTCACACACGCCTACCTCAAGGTTCCATATGGATTCAGGATGTTATACTTCCCCGTACTTCACACATGCCTACCTCAAGGTTACCAGCAGATGACTTGCCAGCAACACTAGATGACAGCCAAGGTGAGGTGATGTCAGCCGCTGGAGGCTGGTGCTCGGGATCGTTAGGGGCCTGGGGTGCGTGAAAGGAGGGTGATGAGTTTGTGTGGGTTGGTGGTGTTGGTGGTAGTGGTGGCGTGTATGTGGGTTGGTGGTGGTGGCTGTGGGCTTGCTGGAAATATTCCAGCAACACTAGATGACAGCCATGGTGAGGTGATATCAGCTACTGGAGGCTGGTACTCGGGATCGTTAGGGGCCTGGGGAGGGTGTGTATGTGTGGGGGGGTGTTGGGGTGTGAGTGGGTGTGTGATTGTGTGTGTGGGGGGGGGGGGCTGGGCATTTCCCAGCAATACTAGAAGACAGCCAAGCTGAGGTGATATCAGCCACTGGAGGCTGGTACTCGGGATTGTTAGGGGCCTGGGGAGGGTGTGTATGTGGGTGTGGGTGTGGGTGTGGTGGGGGTAATGTGCATGCTGTGTGTGTGGTGTGTGTGTGTGTGTGGGGGGGGGGGGGGGGGGGGGGGGGTAATGTGCATGCTGTGGGTGTGGTGGGTGGGTGGGTGAGGGTGTGGGGGGGGCTGTGGGATTGCTGGTCATTTTCCAGCAACACTAGAAGACAGCCAAGGTAAGGTAGCATCAGCCACTGGAGGTTGGTACTCAGGGTCGTTAGGGGCCTGGGGTGAGTGTGTGTGTGTGGGGAGGGGGGGGGGGGGGGGGGGGGGGGGGGATTCAGCCATCTTCAGCCATCTCTCCACCTTGTTTGAACAGCTTGGGCGAGGTGGCGAATATCATGCCAAGTCCAACACAGGCAACCCTTGCCTTAGTGACCCTGTCAGGCGATACAAAAAGGGCTACCAGGTGTTTCACATCCAGTTTGGGCCGGCTGGTGTCCATCGGACTAGGGCTCACACGCGCACAGCACACACACACATACACACACACAAAGGCACACTCTAGCACCATCTTACCAGATGTTTTACATCCAGTATGGGCCTGCTGGTGTCCATCGGACTAGTGTCCACATGCACACGCGTACAGGCACACAGTAGCACCATCTTACACAACCACACACATGCAAACACACACAGGCACACAGTAGCACCATCTTACACAACCACACACATGCACACACGCACAGGCACACAGTAGCACCATCTTACACAACCACACACATGCACACACGCACAGGCACACAGTAGCACCATCTTACACAACCACACACATGCACACACGCACAGGCACACAGTAGCACCATCTTACACAACCACACACATGCACACACACACAGGCACACAGTAGCACCATCTTACACAACCACACACATGCACACACGCACAGGCACACAGTAGCACCATCTTACACAACCACACACATGCACACACGCACAGGCACACAGTAGCACCATCTTACACAACCACACACATGCACACACGCACAGGCACACAGTAGCACCATCTTACACAACCACACACATGCACACACGCACAGGCACACAGTAGCACCATCTTACACAACCACACACATGCACACACGCACAGGCACACACTAACACCATCTTACACAACCACCCACATGCACACACGCACAGGCACACAGTAGCACCATCTTACACAACCACACACATGCACACACGCACAGGCACACACTAACACCATCTTACCAGATGTTTTACATCCAGTTTGGGCCGGCTGGTGTCCATCAGACTAGCGCTCACACGTGCTCAACATACGCAGGCACACGCATGGACACTCACCTGCACACACACAAGCACACACACAAGCATACACACACAAGCACTCACACACCAAATGCACTCAAGCACACTAGCACACACACACACACAAGCACACACACACTAGCACCATCTTACCAGGTGTTTCACATCCAGTGAGGGCCTCCTGGTGCCCATCGGAAGAGTGTCCACATGCACACAGTAGCACCATCTTACACAACCACACACATGCACACACGCACAGGCACACACCAACACCATCTTACCAGATGTTTCACATCCAGTTTGGGCCGGCTGGTGTCCATCAGACTAGCGCTCACACGTGCTCAACATACGCAGGCACACGCATGGACACTCACCTGCACACACACAAGCACACACACAAGCATACAAACACAAGCACTCACACACCAAATGCAATCAAGCACACTAGCACACACACACAAGCACACACACACTACCACCATCTTACCAGGTGTTTCACATCCAGTGAGGGCCTCCTGGTGCCTATCGGACAAGTGTCCACATGCACACACTAACGCCATCTTACACAACCACACACATGCACACACGCACAGGCACGCACTAACACCATCTTACCAGGTGTTTCACATCCAGTATGGGCCTGCTGGTGTCCATCGGACTAGTGCTCACACGTGCTCAACATACGCAGGCACACGCATGGACACTCACCAGCACACAGACAAGCACTCACACACTAAATGCACTCAAGAACACTAGCACACACACAATAGCACCATCTTACCAGGTGTTTCACATCCAGGATGGGCCTGCTGGTGTCCATCGGACTAGTGTCTACATCCAGCCTGGCAAGTCTGCCTTGCTTCATGTTGGCTTCTAACCACTGCCACCTTCAACCTTTGCACTTCCAAGGTTCCACCAGCCACTGGCAGCGGCAACCTCCAATAGCTCAAGGTTCTACTGGCTATACGGATGGGCACGGGCTGAGGGCACGGGAGGCAGGGCCATGGTGCCCCAGGCAAGCCAAGCCAATCGAGACTACTTTAGGGGGGCGCTCAAAGGGTGTCGATGATTTGAAATACAGGTTCGGGGGGGTAGGAGACCCCAGACGCACGGGGAAGGGGGACACAGCGGGCCTGGCTTCGCACGGCTAGGGAGTCCAGAAATGCGAAGCGGAGAAAGGAGGGGGGAAATGGATAGGGATAGATTTGAAGTTTTGAACGAGTGTGAATTGTGATTGAATGAGTTGCTAGTTACTTGCGCTCGCTGTCTGTTGAGCTTCGCTCTAAGAAAAAAAGGAAGAAGAATATTACGACGGATTCCTGGTCCCGTATTACCTTGGCTTCATCCTTCCTTCCTGTCGTCCCCTCCCGGTACAATTGACGAAGTCAATTCGCACCCTCTAGGGTGTTGCCAAGTCTGACACTCGCACTCGGGACAAAATTCAAGGGGAACTCCCCCTACGGCGGATCTTCCTGTCCAAGGCCATTGCCGCGCTCCTTCCAACAGGCTTTGTTCAGGACGCTGCGTCCTCCGTCGCAAACGCAACGTCGAAGGGTCCGTTGCGCAGAAGTTGGCAAGTTCCTCCTGGCAGCCTGTCATCTGTTCACCCACTTGTTCATGTTGTTGACCATGTTGCCACCCATAGCTTTTATTTTCCGCAATGAGCAGCAGCTTCTCGGCAGCTCGATGAGCTAGTCCCTGGGCTAAGCCCCAAGAGTTCAATAGTACTAGGAAGATGTTTCTGTCAGCTTCCAGTTGCACTACGTCGCAGGACCCATCTCGGGGAGGGTCCGATGACTAGAAGGAAGGTTCCGTTGCGTCGTAGAACGCAGGCTATACAATTCGTTGCGTCTCAGGCAGTATTGCTGGGGGTCCTCCTGAAGTACCCTGCCTCGTAACTCTCCAGACCTACAGCTTCACCACCTTCAACTTTAGGTCCACAACTTTCCAGACCTACAGCTCTAACTTCAGGCTTTCCCCATCTCCAGCTGCACAGCATTCTGGACTTGATGACTAAGAACTATCTTCCCCCAATAGGCCAGGCCACGATTTCAATGAGATGACGTAATCTGATACTCCTCTCTACCTCTCCCTGCCTTGAGCCTCTTCCTGAGCTTCTGACTTTCTCTAGGCGTCACCTTTTAGTCCCTTTCTTCCTGCTGGCAGCATATTTGCTGCCTACCCTTTTCTGGTTCTTAGCATGCTAACATTTAGTCAGGCATCAGTTGTAACCATCTATCAGTTGCAATCAGTTCATCAGTTGATATCATAAGGGGGCCATCGAACAACATGAAATGGTCTCAGATAGAAGGTTGGGGGGGTTGGGGGCTTCCCTAATCGCACCGATGGAGACTGATCTTTAGTACAGGTACATCCCAGTTCCACTCCCATGTCATTCTATGGGCCAGAAAAAATGCCAGAAAAGCCGTTGAAAAGTACTTTTTTAATTTCAGTTTTTGCCCTCACCTCCCCCCCCGTCCCCCCCCACCCTCCTACACACACACTTAGGATGCCCATAACTTTCTTCCTACTAGGTAAAAACAGAATCTTCATCCTTTCAACAAGCTGTACACATTTGGGCCAGTTATACCTATGTAGGATAGGGCGATGCTCTTAGGAATTATTAATTGTTACAACTTGTGAGATTTGTGATAGCCCATGAGCAAATCAGTCATACATTGGTAGGGCATGGGGTCAGACATTTTTTTCGGTCCGGAAAAGAATGACCCCCGAGAAGACCCCGAATATCCTTGTGGAAACAAAACTTGCTGATCTGACCCTGTCACTCTGTCAGCATATACTACTAGGACACGAGTGCCTGATTGGCATCTGATTCAGATGCCAATCAGGCACTCGTGTCCTAGTAGTATACGCTGACAATAATGCATGTCCCGGGAGGAAAACGGGGTTTAATCTGGTGTTCCCGGGACGGGAAGAGTCTCTGTGGAAACACGCCCTCAGCGGCAAATTACGTGGTAGACAACTAGAAAAGCCAGAAGGGCCATGGGCCACTCGCAAACTAACAAAAACTCGGTTTAAAACTGGTTGGAAGGAAGGCGGAGTTTGGGGGACGTTGGTTGCTAATCCGTTAAATAATTATTCCCCGATCAATTTGGGGCACCGCTATACTACGCCTTGAACCTTACCTTGGGTGACGTCAGCAAGGCTGGAGGGCAGGGTCCTCTCGCCGTCCAGGGGGGGGTCCGCAGCGCAGCAGCACAGGACTTGGACGAATTCCGTTGACTCGGCACTTCAGCGAATGTTCAATTGCGCTAAGAGAGCTGAATGTGGTGGGGTTGGTGCGATTGACCTAGTGGTCACGCTAAGGCTGCCCCGGGGCTGCTTCAGTATGGAGGCAGCGATATGGGAGTAACCAGGCTGGCGATGCCTCAACTAGGTTCGCACAGGGGTGGGGTGGTGGTGGTGGTGGTGGTGGTGTTGGGGGTGTTGGGGGGGGGGGGGGGGGGTTAAGTGGTAGGCGGGAGAGCTAGCAGCGTGAAGGAATATAATGCAGAGAAAGAGTTAGGGGGGGGATCCGGACCGCGTTCCAGTCATCAGCTAGCCAGTCGGTCAATTTATGAAGTACCCCATATTGATATTGAAATTGTTACATGCGTGTAATACCGTTACTCACAGGACATGAAGTTAAGGACACCATATCGTAAGCCGGAGCTAGCTATAGTCACCGTAGGGCCACCTCATTCAAAAAGAATCACCACTGATGCCTGACACCGTCAGGCACCGTGGCCACATTATGCCAGTTGCAGCTTAATACGGGTTTTTTCACCCCGGTTAGGAAGCACCAACATAATGCAGCTGGCAAGACAAAAACTGAGGGGGGGCACGGTCTGTGTGCTAGTCCCCGGGTATCGACCCGGGGTGTGCTTCCATAAAACGTCTGCACTGTAAAATACTCTGAAAGCTAGTGATGGTGTGGGAGTGGCCTTTGTCCGCCAGTTTAAGGGCACAAGGTCTCTTAAGTCCAAGTGTGGTCATAGAAGTCAAAAAAGAGGTTGGAACAGTACCAGTTGTTCCAATGGTGATAACTTCGTAGTGAACGAGGTATCCAGCCAATCTAAGGCCATTACTAATTCAATATGCTGGGCGTGTTTAGTGATAAACTTAGTAGCATGGTAGGTATCAGAGCAGTATCCAAGCTCAAAAAGCCAGAGTTATTTACCAGCCATACAGGTAGGAGAGTCTATGTCAGGTAGGACGGCAAGGTCAGGTCTCATTCTCTGCCAGTCCTCTACAGTAATAGTGGGGGGGGCGTAGCCAGTCAGGGAGACGCTTGCCCAGGACCCCCCTGGGGAGGTCCTCTTCCTTGCCAGCGTCCATGATCATTCTGCGGGATCCCAGGGCTCCTGTGCAGATGGCCTTGTGGATGAGTCGCACTGCGGCGTCGTGTCTCTTAATATAGAGCCCCGGCATGGAGGTCATACCGAGATGCATCTCGGAGAAGTGACAATTTCGCTAAATGTAGGCGAAAGACACGATTTGCAGCGGAACTACAGATAAATGTAGGCGTACAGTGGACGAAATGTCTCGGCTCACCGCAAACCAGCGATCCCGACAGACACCCAGAACTTTTCGTAGACTGAAGCGTGACCAATAAATCCTCGATCGCACGTTAACTACTGAGTTGTAATACGCGAAGAGCTATGCAACTTTCTGTCGCTCGAGGGTCTGTTAGCAACCTTTTCGAGGGGTCGTTCTTGCGAACCTGCAAAGCTCTGCCAGCGATTCCGAGATAGAATGAACAATTAGGCAACGAAGTACTAGCGCGAACTACTCGTTGGTGAAATGCTTTCATTCAGGAAAATGGACACCTCAAGTCACCGATGTGCTTTCGCTGCATGCGTCGAAAATGGCGCTGTTGTAGGGCGAAACCAGGACGATTTTATCACTGTGATGAAAGCCCAAGTCACACTGAAATATTAGTGTGACTTGCGATGACCTGTCAGTGCTCTTACTATTTTTGATAGATGTCTTCGCAGGGTGACCTTTCACCAGCCTTTCACGTCCATTTAGCCAAGGCGGATTGGACGCGGCATGGCGAAATGGCCGTACGATTAGAGCCTTTGCAATATGGCTAAGGTTAGCCACGCCAACCTTCTACCTCTCGTACTCCTACCTCATATTCTTCCCTCCCTCGCCCGAAGCATGTGTTTGTTGCTACTTGATATTTCTGGCGTCCTGATTTATTCCCTCCTTTCTTTACAGCTTTCTTTTCAGTATTACTGCGCAACGCCCTCTTCCGCCTTCCGCGTGGACAAGCGCGAAGTAGTTGCGTCAGATTGTTTTTGAAATTTGACAAATGCTCTGGTCCTATCTCCTACACAAATTCCCTTACATCGGTTCCGCTAATTCTCGCAACCGATCCGTCTATGCTAGACCTGTGTTGGTTGTCAGTGCTGGAGGCATGGTATCTTGCAGCCAGCGGCCCTTGCGTCGTCAATTCCTTAACCAGGAAGCCCGGTCGGCGCTGCTGTACTGCCACCGCATGAATAAGCTGCATGAATTGCAGCATCTCAGCAGCCCACTCGACGTTGCTCTGTACACGGTCAAATATGGTGGTATGTAGAGTCTGCTGTGCTAGGAGCATGACTTCAGCTTGGGATGGCTACATGATTAATTGGCACTGTGCAAAGTAGGATGCTGGGACAACTTGCTCCCAACTCTTATGTGAGTCATACTTCCACCTGTTCTCTCCTGGGCCTGAGTAGAGCTTTAAAGGACACGGGGCCTTACACTCAAGTTGGATCATGCACTGCCCTGGCTGCATGGTGCCCTTGAGCATTGTATCAGGAGATCATGCGTGGCAATTATCCCTTGAGACCCTGCATGATAGATGGTGGCAGCACTGTGTCTATTTGGCTGACGCACTAGACCCATGTCCATGGCATACATCTTCACATTGGGTTCACTCCTAGTGGTTGTGGCAGTCTTGGCATGTTGCCTCTTGTAATGTGGTGGATACTGGTTCTCCTTGCTTTGCTGGGTGTTGGGTGACAGTCCAACCTTGTCTTTATGCCTCGGTCTTCCAGATCCATTCTGCATGGTAAACTCAGGCAAGTGTGGACAATGCAAGGCTGGGGTAGGACCTGAGGTTCAGGTACCTAAGCTTAAGGCAGGTTGGACTTCCAGGGGGATCTCCCTACCAATGCGCAAAAACAACACAAAGGGTGTCAATAAATGTAACTATGCCCGCCCTTATTTTTTGCAGGGACCCATGCTCTGTGTGGTAGCGGTCTGAAGGTTGCTTGTAGGTAGGGTTTCACAACAATGTGGCCTAGGAAATTCTGACTTGATCACATGCCTAAATAGTGTCCACCTGCTTGCATGCCTCCTTCCGTGCATTCATGTCTGTATGCCTGCCTTTCTGTCTTCCTCCCTGGTGACTGATTGGCTGACTATCTGGATGGTGACTGCAGCTTGGAGGTGCTAGGCATAGAGTGTTCAGCCCATTGGAAAGTGGCTTGGTTGCTTGCATGCCTATCTGTTGCACGCATGAATAATTGCTTGTCAGTCTGCTTGAGCGCTTGGCCATTGTTGACACAAGACAAGGGGGCTTTAAACTATCATCAAATAAGAAGTAAAGGGTGCTACTTAATTTAACTATGCCTGCATTCTGTATTTGCAGGGACCATTGCTCTGTCTTCCCTCCCAGTTCTGATGTTCCACTGTCACATGAGGCTTTTGGACAACAACGTAAGTGATAAGTGAAGCTTGCTTGTAGGTGCGGTTTCGCAACAATTGTGTGGCATAGCGAATTATGTCTTGATTCATGCCTAGGTGGTGCCCACGTGCATCTGTCTATGTTTGTGTCACTGTCTGTGCCATCGTCTCTGTAACTGCATCTGTACTATGCCTCTGTCTATGTACTGCCCTTCATTGATCTCTAACGCATACCCTGCTCTGCACGTCACTGTCCTGCCCCTTGCCATCCTCCCTGCCCTTCATTGCTCTGTAACGCAGGCCATGCCCAGCTAATCACCATCCTACCCCTATCCGTGCTCTCTGCCCTTCCTTGCTCTCTAACGCCTGCCCTGCTCTGCTCATCACTGTCATCTAGCCCTTTGCCATTATCCCTGCCCCTCCTTGCTCTCTAACGCCTGGCCTGCTCTGCTCATCACTGTCTTCTTGCCCCTTTCCATTATCCCTGCCCCTCTTTGCTCTCTAACGCCTGCCCTGCCTTGTTCATCACTGTCGTCATGCCCCCTGCCATTATCCCTGCCCCTCTTCGCTCTCTAACGCCTGCCCTGCTCTGCTCAACACTGTCGTCCTTCCCCTCGCCATTATC
Source organism: Chlamydomonas sp. ICE-L (assembly GCA_013435795.1). NCBI lineage: Eukaryota > Viridiplantae > Chlorophyta > Chlorophyceae > Chlamydomonadales > Chlamydomonadaceae > Chlamydomonas > Chlamydomonas sp. ICE-L. The sequence continues at coordinate 20,344,671 of JACBWV010000610.1, read as the reverse complement.
CCTGCCCCTCTTTGCTCTCTAACGCCTTCCCTTCTCTGCTCATCACTGTCATCTAGCCCCTCGCCAATATCCCTGCCCCTCTTTGCTCTCTAACGCCTGCCCTGCTCTGCTCAACACTGTCGTCCTGCCCCTTGCCATTATCCCTGCCCCTCTTTGCTCTCCAACGCCTGCTTTTCTCTGCTCATCACTGTCGTCTTTCCCCTTGCCTTTATCCCCGCCCCTCTTTGCTCTCTAATGCCTGCTTTTCTCTGCTCATCACTGTCGTCCTGCCCCTCGCCATTATCCCTGCCCCTCTTTACTCCCTAACGCCTGCCCTGCCCTGCTCATCACTGTCGTCCTGTCCTTTGCCATTATCCCTGCCCCTCTTTGCTCTCGAACGCCTATCAGCTTGAAATCACTCCGGTAGAGTGGACAGTAGATTAAAGCAGCGGAAACAGACGCACCAATCTATACACGGAGACAAGGATAACGTTACAGACACAGGAGACCCATAAAGGGGCACCTGTGGTGAAAGGAGGCGGTAGACAGGAACCTAACAGGGTACAGATCAGACCGGAGACGTAGGTGACATGAAGCTGCCACTGAGTCATCTCAAGATGACTCAGTCCCACGGGAAGCTGGCTCAGGAGAGCCGATAGTTCTAAGGGAGTACATAAGTAGTCACCAAGTCATAAAACGCGTGAGAGCACCGCTATACATGCTGATAACGCCTGCTCTGCTCTACCCATCATTGTCGTCCTGCCCCTTGCCATTATCCCTGCCCCTCTTTACTCTCTAACGCCTGCCCTGCCCTGCCCATCACTGTCGTCCTGTCCTTTGCCATTATCCCTGCCCATCTTTGCTCTCGCACGCCTGCCCTGCTCTGCTCATCACTGTCGTCCTGCACCTTGCTATTATCCCTGCCCCTTTTTACTCTCGTGAGTACAAACCGGCAGGCAGGGATAATGGCGAGGAGGATGACGACAGTGATGAGCAGAGCAGGGCAGGCGTTAGAGTGCAAAAAGGCGCAGGGATAATGGCGAGTGGCAAGATGACAGTGATGAGCAGAGCAGAGCAGGTTTAGAGAGCAAAGAGGGGCAGGGATAATGGCGAGTGGCAAGATGACAATGATGAGCCGAGCAGGGCAGGCGTTAGAGAGCAAAGAGGGGCAGGGATATTGGCGAGGGGCAGGACGACAGTGATGAGCAGAGCAGGGCAGGCGTTAGAGAGCAAAGAGGGGCAGGGATAATGGCAAGGTGCAAGACGACAGTGATGAGCAGAGCATGGCAGGCGTTAAAGATCAAAGAGGGGCAGGGATACTGGCAATTGCCATTATCCATGCTCTTGGTTCTCAAATGCATGCATTACTATGCTCATCACTGTGGTCCTGCCCCTTGCCTTGCTCCCTTCCCTTCCTTCCTCTTGAACGCATGCCCTTCTCTGATCATCACTTTCCAGGCGTACTTTGCTCCCTTCCCTGCTTTGCTCTCTAACACATGCCCTGATCTGCTTATCGCATCCATGCCCCTTACCGTGCTCCCTGCCATTCATTGCTCTATAATGCCTGCTCTGCTCTGTTTAGCACATGCCTGCCCCTTGCCATACATGCTCCATGCCATTGGTTGCTATGTAACGCATGCCATGCTCTATCTGCTCATCACCGCACCGTCCTGCCCCTTGCTATTAACCCTGCCCTTAGTTGCTCTCTAACGCATGCCCTGCTCTGCATGTCTTGCAGGGCAAAATGATGGGTGGAAATGCTACGGCTGCGATGAAGATTGTTGCCACGAAGGAACTACACATGCTGAAGATGGAAATATAAAATAGAATCAGTGAAGATATATAGATGTATAGCTTTGATTGGGCCTTTCTTCTTGGTGGATATATAGGCCTATGTTTTCATAAGTAGACAAATAGATAGCTGCCTGCAGGCTGCGTATATACTTGTACTTGAACTTAATTAGCTACATGGTTCCAGCCAGCAATTTGGCTGCTCGTCGTCTTTTGCTCGCTGTCTATCTATGGTTAATGGATATATAGGGAATATATGGGCTGTAGTGGATGTACATGTGTAAGGATGCTTACATAGATAAATAGGTAGATCAATAGGTTAATGGATGCATAGTTTATTATGTATGTAATCTATCTTCTCGAATCCTGGTGTAATTGAGAAATGCTCCTGGAAAGTATTCCTGAAATGCGACCTCTCCGACCACCGTGCCCAAACCGCCCTGCAGACGAAGTACAGGCGAAATGTCTCAAAATACCGTACTTTTCGCCTCATTTACGTGCACAGGCCGCCGTGCATGGCGAGGTGCAGGCGAAATGTCTCAGAAGTCTGAGACATTTCGACGACAATCCGCCTGGCTAAATGTAGGCGAAATGTCTAAGGATTCCGAGCTATAGGCGACGCGGGTATAGGGCTTACCGCCAGAGTCAGAAGTGATTAGTCATTAAATGACTATGGCTAATCGCGGACCCCCGCGTGCGTTCCGCGTGCATTCCACTGCGCTCGTACGCATTTAGCGATCTGTCGACTTCCCCGAGTGATGGTGTGTTTGCTGCTAGGTGCTCTGCAGCGTACTGGATGTGCTGATTGCTTGAGTAGTGAAGCTCTTGAGGTGGCATCACGCAACGGTCACACCGATATATGTTAAACTAGGCACTGCATAGTTTAACATAACGTGACTCCCCCGGCACTTGTTCGAACCCGACCGCCGGAACAGAGGGGAAATTCCTGTCCACAAGCGCAGCGGAAGATTGGTGGGCAGTGGGCGCCACGGAGTCTTGTTTCAGTACTAAGTTTAATCCCCCGGTCGGGAACCTCTGGGTAACGCCCTGATGGGAGCCACGTTATGTTAAACTAGGCAGTGCACAATGAGGATCTGATTCAGACTATGGTGCACTGCCTAGTTTAACAATATAGTGCGCATGTTGCTCGAATCCCCACAGTATGCTGCACATCCTGATTTTGAGTGTGGGCAGGCTCTTGTGTTGGCCCGCGCGTAGACGACATGGACAGGACAGTGCATCTGTTGCTGAAGGCCCCACAACATGCTGCACATGATGATGGTAACAGTATTGAAGCTCTTGTGGAGGCAGCGCGTGGAGGCCACGCAGAAATAGTGCAGATGTTGCTGAAGGCCCCTCAGCATGCTGCACATGCTGATTGTTGGAGCAGTGAAGCTCTTGTGAGAGCAGCGGGCGGAGGCTACATAGAGATAGTGTGTTTGCTACTAGCAGCTCCACATTACATTACATTACATTACATGTTTAAGTCTACTTGACACCGCGAGGGTGTATGAGACTCTGTGCTTTAAACAAAAAGAAAAAGCACCCACAAAGCAAAAAAACCATTACATCAGGGGTGTGTCGAGGACAAACAAACCTAACATAATGCATGTGTGTCGAGGACAAACAAACCTAACATAATGCTGCTCAGGCAAGCCGTGGATATAAAGATGCTCTTCACATTGCTAGGAGAGCTCGCCACATTGAGATGCAGCGCATGTTGCGTGAGGCCATAGAAGCTGGTGGTGCTGACAGATCAGCTATCATCAATGCCCCCCCCTATCCCCGTTGCCACTTCACATGTGCTCAGGGCGGTCAGGGCAAGACCCCGAGGCCCAGAGCAGGCCCAGAGGGACGAGGATTCAGATGAAGGGTTCCTAAGCTGGATAGATTGAGTCCAGACCCAGAGGCAGGCCCAGAGGCCCAGAGGCAGAGGCAGGCCCAGAGGCAGAGGCAGGCCCAGAGGTAGAGGAAGGGCTCCTAAGTTGGATTGAGTTCCACAAGGGGCTGTTGGACTTGTTTTTCAATAGAGCGGTCGAACAACTTAGAGACAGGTTACGGGGTACAAAAGTACGGGTAGTACATGGAGACAAATCAGTACGCCTTGCCTTGGTGGCTTTGGTAGCCTCGGTGGCGCGTTCAATCGATGGATGGATAATCTGACGGATTGCATGCCTGCATTCCTGCTAATGGGAATTGCTCTGCGATTCAACTAAGTTAGTCGCGCTCTGCCATTCTGCTGAGGTTCTTGCGCTCAGCAATTCTGCTATGGTTCTTGCGCTCAGCAATTGTGCTAAGTTCGATGTGCAAGTGGTCACTTGTTTTTCAATCTCGCAGTTTGGTAACACAATGTACATCAGTACTGCAGTTCATCTCTTGGCAGAACATCTCACTGGGCTGTAAGTTTGTAATGTAAGAGTACTTAAAAGATAGAACTCACAGGCAGGTATCTGCAAGGCACCCGTACGTCGCAAGCTTGAGACCGACCTCGGGCAGAATTGTCTTTTGCAGAATATCCGCAGCATGCCAGTTCAGCAACGACGTACGATGGACGGTGTACAAAGTACGCTAAGTCGACAAGTGTGCCAAGTGGTCACTTAACTTTCAACTGAGTTTGACCGATAATAATTAGTTCCAGTCACGTCGAGGGGGTGGCTGCGTGTTAAGGCCCTTTTGACTTAGCCAAGTGGCTCTTTGGTTCATATCTACTGAGCAACCACTTACAGTGGTCGAGGTAAGAAGCCTAACAAATGAGAATCTTCAGAAGAAAAAAAAAGGATAATAAATTACGGTGCGGCACTCAGGCAGTCCAGGGCATTCGGCATGCCTTGGGCTGCTTCTACATATTTAGAAAGATAGTCGGCCTAGGTTGCTCGCATAAAGTACTTAGTGCGCATTCCATTCATAAGGTTCTGATATGTGGAATCGCAGAATTTCGCACATTCCATACGGTTAAGTTCGTATCGCACATGGACGATGCCTATAAATAATCTTTAAACAGATTCTGTAGGGCGTAGGCGAATATCATTAGCAAAAGGGCACTCAATTCATTGCATTTCATCGTCAGTTTTTTTGGAACCCACAGCATTTGACCCGTGTCTCATGAGGCGAGGGATGTTTGCCCTAGTCCACGCACGCCGTCCTTCTTTCTGGTGTTCGCCAATGGGAACACTCCATTCTAAACTGTGGCTAATAGACGAATCTGATCCTGCTTATGGAAGGGCGGGATGTAACGGGAATCAAGCCATTCTCATCATTGCTGTTGCTGCGAACCTATTTTGGTATCGGAGGCGTTTTTTAAAGTGCAACCAACCTCTCTGGGCTCAATCAGGGCTGTCTCTCACTGCATGGTGTCACTTGGGTACTTAAATCCTCCATTACCAAAAACTTCTAAGGGACATAATCTCTTTCGACAACCCTCCGCGGCCCTCCTACATGTTGATAGTTTTACTGTCCTATGGCAGCTTGTGGAGGAAGGCATCACGCAGTCATGAACGCCGCCAGTGTTGGAGTTCAAAGGATTCCTCAATTAGCATTCCATTCTAAATGAGATCCATCCGTTCTTATGTATGGTGCTTGTTCGCTAGGAGCGGCAAAGGCTTGTTTAAGGCCAATGCGAAAAAACACCAACGGTCTGACCCACTCTTCTCGTATGATAATATTAGATGTAGTAGATTTGGCAACACCCACATTTGTTTAAGTATACCGTCTCTATTGCGCATTTCTTCACAAGCATGGTCATTTGAGATAAGTGGTTTGTGTTCAATAGAGGGGCGCCACAAACCTTCACAAGCCAAACTACAGGATAGGTTGGTACAAGAGAATCAAACAATGGTGGGTGAGAATAATCAATATTGTTATCTCCATAGTATGCGCATCGCCTCGAAGCACTGTGGTGTGTCCTTTTGGGCCTATAGGTGAGCATCCTATGAAAAGGCAGCTTTTGGCCACGATTGTTGATTCAAGCCATCCACAAGGATGTGATCCAATTAGATTAAAATGTCTAACTTTGTAGAGAATGTGTGGCTCCATCATAGACAAATTTGTCATCAGGATTCTCATGGCGGGCTCATCACAGAATTGTTTGTTGAAAATTAACGACAATCTTCAGTTTCTTATATTCAGCGCCATCTTAGTAGCCCTCGCAGAAATCTCTCAAGGGCATTCAAGCATCGCTTGCATATGCTGGCGCGGGGATTCCCTGCATATAGTCTAGGTCATGCAGCATAAAGTACCAGTTGGCTAGATTCTTTCCGCGTCTAAAGCTCAGCTCCCTTACATTTTGGGAGGCTTGATTGGAGGAACGATTCATTCTATCATGAATCAACGCGAATAGGGGAGTGGGATAGGGCAATATGCACGATTCATTTCTATTCTATCATATGACAGTATTCATCTAGCTAATGAACGATTCAATTCTAATCAATCGAACAGATTCATTCTACTATGAACTATTCAATTCTATCATGATTCAGACCGAATAGGGAGTGGGGGATAGGCTCATATTCACGGGTGCTATAAGTTGGCGTCCATGGGTAGTTACTAGGCTATATGAAGGTTTCTCAGGACTTGATGACGGCATCACTAACATGCAAGTAATAGTCCTATTGGCACAAATCTGGGTCGGTGGAATTGTGAATATATTTTATAAGAAATAGTACAAGGGCAGGTTATAAGAAAGATAAAGATATAGACAACGACAGCAAATTTGGTATGCGGATGCTTTGACTTCATTAGTTGGTGGGGCACTGCCGCAATATAACATAAGTGTAAAGTCTTCCGAGGCGGTACCTCCTGTGAATGCTAAAGCGTATAACATCACGACTATTGCTACCATTCCCCAACCTCCCTTGAATCACTCAAAGAACAAGTATATATACCATCGAAGGGGCTAATTGAAAGATACTTGGTCACTGCGCCCCACTAAAGCATGATATGATGTTATGACAGAGGACTCGCGATTCTGAGTGGAGCCCTCTTTCGCAGTAATTTACCTTGGTCTGGTGGCAGAACTAAATCACTTTGAGAACGAAGAGTCTGGGGGTCTTTCGCTGCCTTCGGTACGAACACGTCCCCCAACATTGTCAGTACACGCTGTCGCAGCGAACACACTTGCCACAGCATCGTGCCAGCGGCAGCTTACCCCCAGCAGCTGCGGGGCAATATCTCGTCCATATCCATATTGGCTACGCCGGTTGGGCATGCAGTGCGGCCAGGACCGCATGCATTTCATCATCTCAATTCCTTAAGCCTAAGCCATGAATGAGTTTCGCGCACAATAAAGAGAGGCAGGCGTAGCTGACTCACATCCTGTTCACGTCGTCTTTTTCGTCTCTCAGTGCGTCAGTTAGTGTTCCGGGTGCGTGATGATTATTGCTGCCTGTTGATCAGACGCTTCATCTTAGATTGGCCCATTATCTAGGCCTATTGTGAGTCGCGGGCTGATGCCCATCCGTGCCGTGTCTTTGGCTCAGTTACTAGGCAAAGCTGGGCCTTGGCTAATGGGTATTGATAACACGTAACCATTCACCCTCCAGCAGGGGGCCGAGCCTCTATCCGTGTCCTCCTTGCTTCGGTTACTAGCAAGCGTGTCCGTCTTGGCTGATTGGTATTGTAACAGCCTAGACCATTCCAGCCTCAGCTATCCGACAGGCGCTCTGCCGTGCTCTGACTCGAGATAGTAGGTCTTGCGAAACCGTCGCCCGGGTTGACTTGATATATCTAGTAACGCGCTAGTAAGCCGATCGACTTCGCTTTGCCATTGATTCATAATCCGTAGCTAGCCACCTCCATGCCGACTTTCTTTTCTTCTTTGCGCCATTTTGAAGCCAGCTATTTTGCTTACTAGAGTAGCGCCTAGATGTCCTACGGCCAGTCACTAACCATACTGGCGGCGCTCCAATAATTATTATCATAATCTATCACTTATTATGTAACACCCTCACTCGTCTTTTGTCTTCTCATAACGCCTGCATTCGGGAATTAACCCCCTCTGCGTCGACGAGTCCCGCATGTCCGTCAGGAGGCTCCAGACACACAAGGACCGTGACCACTTTGAGCGCAGCTGTCGGTCTCTGCCTCCATACTGCTTCTAGTAAAAAAAGGATCCTCATGTCCAAGATCATTCAACCCCGAACAAATCGGTGGAGGACGTACAATAATCCTCTCAAAGACGTCACACATCGAATGCCCCCAGCCAGGGAGTCTTCGGTACTGAGGGGCACCCCAAACCATTTAACGTGTCATTGGAATTTATTGGCGGCGCCTGTCATGCGGGTACGTGCGTGTCCATAACCTTCAATCGATAGAGTCATTACAGCAATGAAGACTGAAGAGCAGTATAGTCTTAACACCATATCGAACTCGTGTCGGCTATATAGAAAATGGAGTGCTCAGGAAAGTATTCTGAGGACTATCGTGCAGGCCATGAGCTAGCCTATGGCCTGGCAGGCTAGGCACCCGGGTGCCTGGTAGGCACCCAGGACGGCACGAGCGTGTCACTATCCACCTTCAGTGTCGCGACTCAACGGACAATACAGCCGCCACGCAAAATTCAAGTATTCTTGGATACAAGAGATCCCTGGAATTAACTGAGGGGCAATAAAAGAAAATAAGAAGTAGGCCCAGGCTGACAGGGCTATTTATATCTTAAGGGCTGGCAGTTAGAGCTGTAAAATAATCCAATTATTTGAAGCAGGGTCCAAGGGGAACAGCGGCACATTAATAGCATTGGATCCTTCAGATCGGATGTCAGTCTGCTAGGGTAGCAGGTGGCCGGGAGGGGCTGGCATTGCGGAAGCATAAATACTGATAGGCAAACTTACTGGTGTTTGCTTATGGTAAGCAACTCCTTCAGTGTACGCCCCTCATAATGCTCATGTATGGCAATCAATTGTGCATGGCTGAGAGATCCACTTGCACGACGGGACGCAGGGGCGCTGTCTGCGGGTAGTCGGTGCCGCCCATTAACCTTCAATCTGATAGAGTCATTACACAGTGAAGACTGGAAGACTATATAGCTTAAATCGTCAATCACTTCGTGTCGGCTATATATACAGAAGTCTCACGGTAAGATTCTGAAGACCCGATGCATGCCATAGCTAGGCCTATGGCGGTTGCTGGCGGCAGGGGGCACCTCCTTGGTCCTGGAGCACCATGGAGCCACGCGGCACTATCCCTAATCTCAGTGTCCGACTGCACCGGACCAATAATACTCCGCCCCGGGCAATTTCTAGTGTATTCTTGGATACAAGAATCCCTGAATTTAACTGAGGGGCATAAAGAAAATTATAGAAGTATAAAGGCTGCAGGGCTATTTCAGATATGCTCAATGGCTGAGCATGAGAAGCTGTAAAATAATAATTATTTGGAACGGGTCCAATTGGGGACACGGCTACATTAAGAGCAGGTGATCTCAGATCATTCATGTCTGTTCTAGGGTGAGCCGGTGCGAGGGAGGTGCTGCTTGGGAAGGGTCATAATAATATCGCTAGATAGGCAAACTGGCTGTGTTGCTTTATGGTAACACTCTTAAGGTAGACGTCCGCCTCTCTAGCTCTATGTACTCAATCAATTGTGGCAGGCTGAAGATCGCAGCTTGCTTACTGGACGGGCATGGGGGCTGCTATCTGCGGGCTAGGCTGTCGGGCTCCATAACTCTTTCATGGCGATTGAGTCGTACACAGTGAAGACTGAAAGGCAGATAGCTTAACATCGCAACTCGTGCGGCTATATAGAAAAGGAAAGTCTCCAGGAAGATTCTGAAGACACGTGCAGGCCATAGCTAGCCTATGGCCTGGCGGCAGGCAACCCCGGGTCCTGGAGCACCAGGACCACGCCGTTGCACTATGCCAACTCAGTGTCCGACGCAACGGACAATAACATCCCCCCAATTCAAGGTATTCTTGGACACAAGAATCCCTGGAATTAACTGAGGGGCATAAAGAAAAACTATAGAAGTATAAAGGCTGACAGGGCTATTTAGATATGCTAATGGCTGGCAGGAGAAGCTGTAAATAATAAATTATTTGGAACGGGGGTCCAAGGGGACACGGCACATTAAGAGCAGGGATCTTCAGATCAATGTCAGTCTGCTAGGGTAGCAGGTGGCAGGGAGGCTGCATTGGGGAAGCATAAAGAACTAGATAGCAAAACTGACTGGTGTTTGCCTTTATGGTAAACAACTCTTAAGGTAGACGTCCCCCTCTAGCTCATGTAATCAATCAATTGTGCAGGGCTGAAGATCCACTTGGCACGGGCGCAGGGGCGCTGTCTGCGGGTAGCGGTCGGGCCCATAACCTTTCAATCGATAGAGTCGTTACACAGTGAAGACTGAAGAGCAGATAGCTTAAAATCGCAACTCGTGCGGCTATATAGAAAAGGAAGTATCCAGGAAGATTCTGAAGACATGGCGTCATATTCCATAGCTAGCCTTATGGCTCTGGGCGGGGCGCGTTAGGCTAACCGGGTCGCTGGAGCACGCAGGATCCCACGGCGTGCACTCTGCAATACTCGCTGATCCGATCCAAACGGACAATAACTCTTCCACTCCGCTACAATCTCAAGGTATTCTTGGGACTAGCAGAATCGCGCTGGAATTAATCTCGAGGGGGCATAAAGTAAATATAGAAGTATAAAGGTAAGCATAAAAGAACTATATAGCAAACGACGCAAAACTGACTGGTGTTTGCCTTATGGTAACAACTCTTATAGTCGATGCGTCCCCCCCCCCCCGCTCCTTCTTAGCTTTTCTGGCAATCATCAATTGTGCAGGGCTGCAAGATCCACTGGCAGTCGGGCGCAATGTGGCGCTGTCTGCGGGTGCGGTCGGCCATAACCTTTCATATCGATTGAGTCGTTACACAGTGAAGACTTGAAGAGCATATAGCTAACATCGTCAACTCGTGCGGGTCTATATAGAAAAGGAAGTCTCCAGGAAATTCTGAGACACGTGTCGGCCATTCTAGCCTATGGCCTGGATGCAGGCAACCCTGTGTCCTGGATGCACCAGACCGCGTGCACTATTGCGCGAACTCAGTGTCCGACGCACGGACAATAACCTCCCCCCCAATTTACAAGGTATTCTTGGATACAAGAATCCCTGGAAGTAACTGAGTGGCAAAGAAATATAGAAAGTATAAAGGCTGACAGGGCTATTAGATATTGCATAATGGCTTGCAGAGAAGCTGTAAATAATAAATTAGTTGGAACGGGGTCCAGGGGACACGCACCTTAAGACGGGACTTCAGATCAATGTCAGTCTGGGCTAAGGTAGGCATGTGCAGCTAGGGAGGCTGCATGGGAAGCATAAAAGAACTAAGATAAGCAAAACTGACTGGTGTTGGCCTTTATGTAAACACTCTTAAGTAGACCTTCCTCTAGCTCATGTAATCGAATCAATGTGGCTAGGGCTGAAGATCCACTTGGCCGTGCGCGGGCGCTGTCGGCGGGTATCGTTCGGGCCCATAACCTTTCAATCGTAGATTCGTTACATCGTTACACAGTGACGACCTAAACAGATAGCTTAACCCTCGCAACTCGTGCGGCTATATGAACAGGAAGTCTCCAGAAGGATTCTGAAGACACGTCAGGCACCATAGCTAGCCTATGGCCTGGCGCAGCAACCTCGGTTCCTTGAGACCAGGACACGCGTGGCACTATGCCAACTCAGTGTCCGACGCACGGACAATAACATCCCCCCCAATTCAAGGTATTCTTGGATACAGAATCCCTGGAATTAACTGAGGGGCATAAAGAAAATATAGAAGTATAAAGGCTGACAGGGCTATTTAGATATTGCTAATGGCTGGCAGGAGAAGCTGTAAATAATAAATTATTTGGAACAGGGTCCAAGGGGACACGGCACATTAAGAGCAGGGATCTTCAGATCAATGTCAGTCTGCTAGGGTAGCAGGTGGCAGGGAGGCTGCATTGGGGAAGCATAAAAGAACTAGATAGCAAAACTGACTGGTGTTTCCCTTTATGGTAAACAACTCTTAAGGTAGACGTCCCCCTCTAGCTCATGTAATCAATCAATTGTGCAGGGCTGAAGATCCACTTGGCACGGGCGCAGGGCGCTGTCTGCGGGTAGCGGTCGGGCCCATAACCTTTCAATCGATTGAGTCGTTACACAGTGAAGACTGAAGAGCAGATAGCTTAACATCGCAACTCGTGCGGCTATATAGAAAAGGAAGTCTCCAGGAAGATTCTGAAGACACGTGCAGGCCATAGCTAGCCTATGGCCTGGAGGCAGGCAACCCGGGTCCTGGAGCACCAGGACCACGCGTGCACTATGCCAACTCAGTGTCCGACGCAACGGACAATAACATCCCCCCCAATTCAAGGTATTCTTGGATACAAGAATCCCTGGAATTAACTGAGGGGCATAAAGAAAATATAGAAGTATAAAGGCTGACAGGGCTATTTAGATATGCTAATGGCTGGCAGGAGAAGCTGTAAATAATAATTATTTGGAACGGGGTCCAAGGGACACGGCACATTAAGAGCGGGGATCTTCAGATCAATGTCAGTCTGCTAGGGTAGCAGGTGGCAGGGAGGCTGCATTGGGGAAGCATAAAAGAACTAGATAGCAAAACTGACTGGTGTTTGCCTTTATGGTAAACAACTCTTAAGGTAGACGTCCCCCTCTAGCTCATGTAATCAATCAATTATGCAGGGCTGAAGATCCACTTGGCACGGGCGCAGGGGCGCTGTCTGCGGGTAGCGGTCGGGCCCATAACCTTTCAATCGATAGAGTCGTTACACAGTGAAAGACTGAAGAGCAGATAGCTTAACATCGCAACTCGTGCGGCTATATAGAAAAGGAAGTCTCCAGGAAGATTCTGAAGACACGTGCAGGCCATAGCTAGCCTATGGCCTGGCGGCAGGCAACCCGGGTCCTGGAGCACCAGGACCACGCGTGCCACTATGCAACTCAGTGTCCAACGCAACGGGACCAATAACATCCCCCCCAAATTCAAGGTACTCTTGGATACAAGAATCCCTGGAATTAACTGAGAGGGCATAAAGAAAATATAGAAGTATAAAGGCTGACAGGGCTATTTAGATATGCTAATGGCTGGCAGGAGAAGCTGTAAATAATAAATTATTTTGGAACGGGGTCCAAGGGGACACGGCACATTAAGAGCGGGGATCTTCAGATCAATGTCAGTCTGCTAGGGTAGCAGGTGCAGGGAGGCTGCATTGGGGAAGCATAAAAGAACTAGATAGCAAAACTGACTGGTATTTGCCTTTATGGTAAACAACTCTTAAGGTAGACGTCCCCCTCTAGCTCATGTAATCAATCAATTGTGCAGGGCTGAAGATCCACTTGGCACAGGCGCAGGGGCGCTGTCTGCGGGTAGCGGTCGGGCCCATAACCTTTCAATCGATAGAGTCGTTACACAGTGAAGACTGAAGAGCAGATAGCTTAACATCGCAACTCGTGCGGCTATATAGAAAAGGAAGTCTCCAGGAAGATTCTGAAGACACGTGCAGGCCATAGCTAGCCTATGGCCTGGCGGCAGGCAACCCGGGTCCTGGAGCACCAGGACCACGCGTGCACTATGCCAACTCAGTGTCCGACGCAACAGACAATAAATCCCCCAAATTCAAGGTATTCTTGGATACAAGAATCCCTGGAATTAACTGAGGGGCATAAAGAAAATAAGAAGTATAAAGGCTGACAGGGCTATTTAGATATGCTAATGGCTGGCAGGAGAAGCTGTAAATAATAAATTATTTGGAACAGGGTCCAAGGGGACACGGCACATTAAGAGCGGGGATCTTCTGATCAATGTCAGTCTGCTAGGGTAGCAGGTGGCAGGGAGGCTGCATTGGGGAAGCATAAAATAACTAGATAGCAAAACTGACTGGTGTTTGCCTTTATGGTAAACAACTCTTAAGGTAGACGTCCCCCTCTAGCTCATGTAATCAATCAATTGTGCAGGGCTGAAGATCCACTTGGCACGGGCGCAGGGGCGCTGTCTGCGGGTAGCGGTCGGGCCCATAACCTTTCAATCGATAGAGTCGTTACACAGTGAAGACTGAAGAGCAGATAGCTTAACATCGCAACTCGTGCGGCTATATAGAAAAGGAAGTCTCCAGGAAGATTCTGAAGACACGTGCAGGCCATAGCTAGCCTATGGCCTGGCGGCAGGCAACCCGGGTCCCTGGAGCCCAGGACCACGCGTGCACTATGCCAACCTCAGTGTCCGACGCAACGGACAATAAACATCCCCCCCAATTCAGGTATTCTTGCTAGCAAGATCCCGGAATAACTGAGGGGCATAAAGAAAATATAGAAGTATAAAGCTGACAGGCTATTTAATATGCTAATGGCTGCAGGAGAAGCGGTAAATAATAAATTATTTGGAACGGGTCCAAGGGACACTGCACATTAAGAGCGGGATCTCAGATCAATGTTCAGTCTGCTAGGGTAGCAGGTGGCAGGGAGGCAGCATTGGGAAGCCTAAAGAACTAGATAGCAAAACTGACGGTATTGTGACTTCATGGTAACAACTCTAATGTCTACGGGGCCCCCTCTAGCTCATGTAACAATCATGTTCAGGCTGAAGATCCACTTGGCATTGCGGGCGCATGGGCGGCTGTCGCGGTAGCGGTCCGGGCCATAACCTTTCAATCGATAGAGTCGTGATACCAGTGAAGACGAGAAGGCAGATACTTAACATCGCACCTCGTCGGCTATATAAAAAGGAAGTCTCCAGGAAGATTCTGAAGACACGTGCAGGTCATAGCTTAGCCTATGGCCTGGGCGATGCAGGCCAACCCAGGTCGCTGGAGCACCAGGACCACGCGTGGCACTATGGCAACTCAGTTCTCTACTGGCAACGACAATAACATCTCCTCCCATTCAAGTATTCTTGATACATGATCCCTGGAATTAACTGAGGGCAAAAAAAAAAAAATATAGAAAATATAGAATATAAAGGCTGTCCAGGGGCATTTAGATATGCTATGCTGGCATCAAGAAGATGTAATAAGAAATTAATTTGGAACGGGTGGTCCAAGGGGACTTATCGGCACATTAATAGCGGGGATCTTTGTAGATCAATGATGTCAGTCGCTAGGGTAGCGAGGTGGCAGGGAGGCTGTCATTGGGAATCGCCTAAAGAACGCAGTACTAAAAACTGACTGGTATTTTGGCCTCATGGTAAAGCACTCTTACAGTAGCAGACGGCCCTCTAGCTCCTGTAACATCAATTTGTGCAGGGCTGCAGATCACTTGGCACGGGCCGCACGGGCGCTGTCTGCGGTAGCGGTCACAGTGCCCCATAACCTTTCAATCGATAGGTCGTTACACAGTGAATGACTGAAGAGGCAGATAGCTTAACATCTGCAACTCGTGCGCTATAATAGAAAGGAATCTCCGAAGATTCTGAGTACTACGTGCATGCCATAGCTAGCCTAAGCCTGGCGGCAGTCAACCCCAGTTCCTGGAGCATTTTCAGATAGACTGCGCAACAGCCCTCTTCCCCTTCCTCGTGACAAGCGGCGAAGTATTGCGTCAGATTAGTTTTTGAAATTTGACAACTGCTCTGGTCCTATCGTCCTACACAAATTGCCTTACAATCGGTCTTTCCAGCTAATTCTCGCAACCGTCCTCTTGCTAGACCTGTGTTGGTTGTCATATGCTGGAGGCATGGTATCTTGCAGGCCAGCGGCCCTTGTCGTCGTCATTCCTTACCAGGAAGCCGTCGGCGGCTGCTGTACTGCCACCGCATATGAATGCTGCACTGATATTAGTCAGCATCTCAGTCAGCCCACTCGACGGTTGCCTGTACACGGTCAATATGGTGTATGTAGATCTGCTGTGCTAGGAGCATTACTTCCAGCAGGGAGAAGGGGGGGGGGGGAGAAAAAAAAAAAAAAAAAAAAAATGGCTCCCCAAACTCTTGTGAGTTCACCACTTACACTGTTCTTCTCAGGGCTGAGTAGAGTTTAAAGGACACGGGGGCCTTCACTCAAGTTGGATATGCACTGCCCTGGCTGCATGTGGTGCCTTGAGCATTGTATAGGAGCTCATGAGTGGCCTTACATTGAGACCACTGCATGATGATGGTGGCCGCACTGTGTTCTATTTGGTGACGCACTAGACCCATGTCCATGGCATACATTTCACATTGGGTTCACCTAGTGGTTGAATGGCAGTCTCTGGCTGTGCCTCTCTGTAATGGGTGGCTACGGTTCTCCTGCTTTGCGGGTGTGGGTGACAGTCAAACCTTGTCTTTAGCTCGGTCTTCCAGATCCATTCTTGCATGGTAACTCAGGCAAAGTGTGGGACAAATGCAAGGCTGGGGTAGGACCTGAGGTTCAGGTACATAAGTTAAGGCAAGGTTGGATTCCAGGGGGATCGCCCTACCAATGCGCACAAAACAACACAACGGTTGTCAATAAATGTAATTATGCCCCGCCCTTATTTTTGGCAGGGACCCCTGCTATGTTTTTGTTTCTGTGTAGCGGGTCTGAAGGTTGCTGGTAGGTAGGGTTACAAAATGTGGCCTAGGAAATTCTGAATTGATCACAGCCTAAAAGTGTCCACTGCTTGCATGCCTCCTTCCGGCATTCATGCTGAGCCTGCCATTTCTGTCTTCCTCCTGGGGACTGATTGCGACTATCGGGATGGGACTGAGCTGGCGGGTGCTAGCTAGAGTGTTCACCACCATTGAAGTGGGCTTGGGGCTGCATGCCCTAGCTGTTGCACGCATGAATAATTGCTGGTCAGTTCGCCTTGAGCGATTGGCAATGTGAACAGACAAGGGGGCTTTAAAAACTATCATCATAAGAAGTTAAAGCGTGCTACTTAATTTAACTATGCCGGCATTTCGGTATTTGCAGGGACCTTGCTCTGTCTCCCCCAGTTTGATGTTCCACTGTGCATGAGGCTTTGGACAACAACGTAAGTATCAGTGAAGCTGCTTGTAGGTGCGTTTCGCAACAATTGTGTGGCATAGAGAATTATGTCTTGATCAGCTAGGTGCGTGCCCACGGCATCTGTCTATGTTTGGGTCACGTCCTGTGCCATCGTATAGAAACTGCACTAGTACTCTGCCTCTGTCAATGTACTGCCCTTCATGATCTCTAACGCATACCCTGCTCTGCAGTCACTGTCCTGCCCCTTGCCATCGCCGGCCCCCTTCATTGCTCTGGAACGCAGGCCATGCCCAGCTAATCACCATCCTGACCCTATCGTGCTCTCTGCCCTTCCTTGCGTATATAACGCCTGCCAGCTTGTCATCACTGTCAATCAGCCAGTTGCCATTATCCAGCACTCCTTGCTCTCTAACGCCTGGCCTCTATGCTCATCACTGTTCTCTTGCCCTATTTCCAAATCCTGCCCCTTATTGCTCTCAAAGCCGGACTCCTTGACTTGTCCTCCAAGTTCGTATGCCCCGCATTATCCTGCCCCTCTTCGCTCTCTTACGCGCCTGCTCTGCTCAACACTGTCTTGGAGTCCATCCTTCCCTCGCCATTATCCTGCCCCTCTGCTCTACCAAGCATTCCCGCTCTGCTACATCACTTCATCTAGCCCTCGCAAATATCCAGGCCCTCTTGCTCCTCTAACGCCTGCCCTGACTTAGTCAACACTGTGTCCTGCCCCTGCCATTAGCCCGGCCCCTCTTTGCTACCACAACGCCTGCTTTTCTCTGCTCATCACTGTTGTCTTTCCCATGCCTTATCCGCCTCTTGCTATTAATGCCTGCTTTTCGGTGCTCATCAATTAGTCCGGCCCTCGCCTATCCCCTGAAACCTCTGAATCTAACGCCTGCCCTGCCCTTGCTATCACTGTCGTCTGTCCGTTGCCATTATCCTGCCCATCTTTGCTCTCGAACGCATATCAGCTGAATGAAATCCCACCGGTAGATGTGGACAGTAGCTTAAAGCAGCGAAACGCACGCCCAATCTAATACACGGAGACCAGGATAACGTACAGACAGGAGACCATAAAGGGCACTCTGTGGTGGCAAGGAGGCGGTAGGCAGGAACTAACAGGGTACAGATCCGCCGGAGCACGTAGGTGACCATGAAGCGCCACTGGTCATATCAAGATGCCTCAGTCCCACGAAGCTGCTCAGGGAGAGCGATAGATTCTACGGGAGTACATAAGTAGTCACCAAGTCATTAAACGCGTTGCGAGCCCCGCTCTAAATGCTGATAACGCCTTGCTTGCTCTACCCAGCATTTTCGTCCTGCCCCTTCGCCTTATCCCTGCCCCTCTTTACTCTCTAACGGACTGGACCTGCCCTGCCCATCACCTGTCGTCCTGTCCTTTGCCATTACAAATGCCCATCTTTGCTCGCACGGCCTGCCCTGCATCTGTATCACTGTTCGTCCTGACCTGCCTATTATCCCTGCCCCTTTTTACTCTCGTGGTACAAACGGCAGTGTGGCAGGGATAATGGAGAGAGGTGATGGAGACGACAGTGAGAGCAGCGCAGGCAGGCGTAGAGTGCAAAAAGGCGCAGGGATACTGGCGAGTGAAGGATGACAGTGAGGAGCAGGCAGAGAGGTTAGAGAGCAAAGAGGGGCCAGGTAAGGGCGTAGTGGCAAGATGACACGATGAGCCGAGCAGGCAGGCGTAGAGAGCAAAGAGGGGCGGGATATGGCGAGGGGAGGCCGACAGTGTGAGCAGAGCAGGGCAGCGTTAGAGAGCTAAGAGGAGGCAGGGAAATGGCAAGGTGCAGACGACAGTGATGAGCAGAAGCATGGAGGCGTTAAGATTCAAAGAGGGGAAGGGATATGGACAATTGCCATTATCCAGTGCTCTGGTATCAAATGCATTGCATTAATACGCTCCACACTGTGGTACTGCATTGCCTTTGCTCCCTTCCACTCCTCTTGAAAGCATGACCCTCTCTGATTAACATTTCCCAGGGGCGTAATTGCTCCTCCTGCTTTGTCTTCTAACACATGCCCTCGATCTGCTTCTCGCATCCATGCCCCTTACGTGATCCCTGACATTCATGGCTCTATAAGGCTGCTTGCTCTGTTTAGCAACATGTCCTGCCCTTGCAATACATGCTCCATGCCATTGGTGCTATTGTACAGATGCAATGCTCTATAGCATCATCACCGCACCGTCCTGCCCCTTTGCTTATTAACTTGCCCTTAGTTGCCTCTCTAAAGCGATTTGCCTGCTCGCAGTCTTGCAGGGCACAAAGATGCGTGAAATGCTACGGCCCTGCGCTGAAGATTGGTGCCACGAAGAACCACATGCTGAAGAGAAAAGATTAAATAGAATCAGTGAAGATATATAGCTGTATAGCTTTGATTGGGCCTTTCTTCTGGTGGATATATAGGCCCTGTTTTCATAAGTAGACACATAGATAGCTGCCTGCCAGGTGCGTATATACTTGTACTTGAACTGATTAGCTACATGAGTTCCAGCCAGATTTTGGCTGCTCGTGTCTTTTGACGCTGTCTATCTATGGTTAATGGATATATAGGGAAATATGGGGATCTGTAGTGGATGATACAGGTGTTAAGGAGGCATTACATAGAAAATAGGTAGATCAATCGGTAATGGACTGCATAGTTATTAGTATGTTAATCTATCTTCTCGAATCTTGGTGTAATGAGAAATGATCCGGAAAGCAGTGCCTGCAAGGCGACCTCTCCGACACCGTGCCAAACGCCCTTGAAGGGACGAAGTTCGCTACCAGGCGAAAATGTCTCAAAATACCGTACTTTTCGCCCATTTAGTGCACAGGCCGCCTGTTGATGGGAGGGCCGCGGAAATGTCCTAGAAGTCTGAGACATTTCGACGACAATCCGCCTTGGCTAAATGTAGGCGAAATGTCTAAGGATTCCGAGCTATAGGCGACGCGGGTATAGGGCTTACCGCCAGAGTCAGAAGTGATTAGTCATTAAATGACTATGGCTAATCGCGGACCCCGCGTGCGTTCCGCGTGCATTCCACTGCGCTCGTACGCATTTAGCGATCTGTCGACTTCCCCGAGTGATGGTGTGTTTGCTGCTAGGTGCTCTGCAGCGTACTGGATGTGCTGATTGCTTGAGTAGTGAAGCTCTTGAGGTGGCATCAGCAACGGTCAACCGATATAGTTAAAATAGGCCTGCATAGTGAAACATAACGGGACTCCCCCGGCACTTGTCGAAACCCGCCCGCCGGAACAGCGGGGGAATTCCTTCACAAGCGCAGCGGAGATTGGTGGGCCAGATGGGCGCCACGGAGTTTTGTTAGTACTAAGTGTTTCATCCCGGTCTGGGAAACCTCTGGGTAAGCCCTGATGGGAGCCACGTTATGTTAAACTAGCAGGCACAATGAGGATCTGATTAGGATCTGGTGAACGCCTAGTTCTTTTAAACAATTATAGTGCCGGCATGTTGCCGAATACCCACCGTAGCTGCACATCCTGATTTGAGTGTGGGGCAGGCCTTGTGTTGCCGCGCCGTTAGACGACATGGACAGACAGTGCATCTGTTGCGAAGGCCCCACAAATGCTGCAATGATGATGGGTAACAGTATGAAGCTCTTGTGGAGCAGCGGTGGAGGCCACGAAGAAAATGAAATCGTGCAGCAGATGGTGCGAAGCCCTCACAGCTGCAATGCTGATTGTTTGGAGCAGGAAGCTCTTGTGCGAGCAGCGGCGGAGGGGCGGAGCTACATAGAGTAGTGGTTTGCTATAGCCGCTCCACATACATTACTTAATTACATGTGTCACGTTACTTGACACCGCGAGGGTGTCTGAGACTCTGGTGCTTTAAACAAACAGAAAAAACGCACCCACCACAACCAAAAAAAAAACCATTTACATCAGGGGTGTGTCGAGGACAAACAACCTCACATATGCCCTGTGTGCGCTGACAAACCAAACCTAACATAATGCTGCTCAGGCAAGCGTGGATATTATACGATGGCTCTTCACATGGCTAGTGAGAGTCGCCACCTGGAGATGCAGCGAATGGCGTGAGGGCCAAGAAGGCGGGTGGTGCTGACGATCAGCTATCATCAAGCCCCCCCTATCCCGTTGCCACTTAAGTGCTCAGGGCGGCAGGGCAAGCCCCCGAGGACCAGAGGCAGGCCCAGAGGGACGCGGAAGGATTCAGATGAAGGGTTCAAGCTGGATAGATTGAGTCCCGACCCCGAGAGGCAGCCCAGAGGCCCAGAGGCGGCAGAGGCAGGCCAAGAGGCAGAGCAGGCCAGAGGTAGAGGAAGGGCTCCTGAAGTTGGATTGAGTTCCACAGGGGCTGTTGGAATGTTTTTCAATCGAGCCGGTTTCGAAAATTAGAGACAGGTTACGGGGGTACAAAAGTAAGGGTGTAGTACATGGATGACAAATCAGTACGCCGTGCATGCGTGGCTTTGGGAGCTCTAGGTGGCGCGAGTTCCATGCGATTGTGGATAATCTGACATGCTGCTGCTGCATTCCTGCTAATTGGAAATTGCTCTGCGATTCAACTAAGCTAGCTCGCAGCCTCTGCCTATTCTGCTGAGGTTCTTGCGCTCAGCAATTGCTACGGTCTTGCGCTCAGCCATTGTGCTAAGTTCGAGATGTGCTAAGTGAGTCAATGTTTTTCAAAAATCTCGCCGTTTGGTAACACAAATGATACATCAGTACTGCAGTTCTATCTATTGGCAGAAGCATCTCACTTGGGCTGTCAGTTTGTAATGTAAGAGCACGTAAAACGATAGAACTCACAGGCAGGTTCTGCAAGGCACCGTTACGTCGCAAGCTTTGAGACGAACCTCGGGCAGAATTGTCTTTTGCGAATATCAGCAGCGGCAGCCAGTCAGGAACGACGTACGAGGACGGTGTTACAAAGTACGCTAAGTCGACAATTGTGCAAGTGGTCAATTAACTTCAAATGAGCTTTGATCGATTATATAGTGCCTGTCCGTCGAGGGTTTGGCGCGGTTCAGCCCTTTGACTTAGCCAGTGGGGCTTTTGGTCCATATCTTACTGACATGTAGCAAGGTTGGCACGGGGGGTCTCGGCGGTTTAAGAGGGATCAAATATAGTTTCTGGAAGTTACGTCCAGAGGCATACATTACATTACATTACATGTTAAAGTCTATGGACACCGCGAGGGTGCTATGAGTACTCTGTGCTTTAAACAAAAAAGAAACGCAGGACCCACAAAGCAAAACACCCCATTACATCAGGGTGTGTCGAGGACAAATCAAACCAACTCCAACACCGTTATGGTGGCGTATGGCGTCGTAGGTATTAAACCCTTAGAGCAGGACCCAGATCTCAACCACTACAGTGGCGGAGGTAGAAGCTAACAAATGAGAAGGTCTCAAGAAGACAAAAAAGGGATAATTACTTACGGCTTGCACAAGCAGTCCAGGGCTTCCTGCCTGCGCTTTTACAAGTAGAAAGATAGTCGGCTAGGTGTCCCAAAAAGACTAGTGCCATTCCATTCATAAAGGTTCTGAATGTGGAAGTCGCAGAATTACACATTCCATACGGTAGTCGGTATCCTCATGGACTGCCTATAACATCATGAAAACAGATTCTGGTAGCGGAAGGCGCATATATAATTATAAAAAGGCACTCAAACTTGCATTATCTCATTTTTTGGAACCCACACATTGACGTGTCCATTAGCGCAGGGATGTGCTCTATCCACCACCCTCATCTATCTTTGTCAGCCAAGGGAACCCATTCGAAAAACTGTGCTATAGAACACGAAATCGATCCTGCTTATGTAAGGCGGATGTAAAGGGAATCAACGCCAATCCATCTTTGCTGTTGGCTGCGAACCATTTGGTTATCGGAGGCTGTTAATAGCCAACCCTTTTCATCAGGGATGTCTCTAACGCTATTGGTGTCACTGCGGTATAAACTCGGCCATGATCAAAACCTTCAGACATATACCTCCGACATCGACAGCTCAAAAGTGAGTTTTTACTGGTCCTAGCTTGTGAGAGCACAACGCACGGCATGAAACCCCGCCAGTGTTGGAGTCAAAAGATTCCGCACGCGCCCTTTAATGCGATCCTCAGTTCTTTATGTTGGTCTTGTTCAGAAGAGCAAAAGCTTGTTAAGCCAAGGCAAAACACATCGGGTCTGACCAGCTCTCCATGATAATATAGATGTAGTAATTGGCAAAAATCCAAACATTTGTTAAGATGACCCTCTATGCCATGTCTCCAAAGCATTGGTCATTTGAGATAAGTGGTGTTGTTCAGAATAGACGGTGAGGGCTGTTAACACATCACAGCAAAATCAGGATAGGTGGTACAAGCGATCAAACAGGGGGGTGAGAATATCACATTGTAAGTCATCAATTATGGCATCGCCTAGAATCTATGTGGGTGCCTTTGGGCCTTAGGGAGCATCCTCGAAAAGGCAGCCTTTGCACGATTGCTTGATTCCACTCATACACAAAGGGGACCAAGAGATAAAAGATAACTTTGTAGAAAGTTGTGCTCCATCATAGACAAATGTATCGTATCCATGCGGGGCCTCATAACAGAATTGTTTTGTGAAACGACCATCTCAGTTTTATTTTATATTCACAGACACTAGTAGCCTCGCAGCAACTCTCAGGCTAGTCAAGCACGCTTGCATATCTGCCGGGGATCTGCATTAAGCTAGGGCATCAGCATAAAGTAACAGTGCCAGATCTTCCCCTAAGCTCAGCCTACATTGGAGCTTGGATTGGAAGGAAACGATTAATTCTATCAATGAAAAATGACCGAAAGGAGTGGGGATAGGGCATATCACGATTCAAATTTTATCAATGAACAGTTAAATCATAGTCAATGAACAGATTCAATTCTATCAATGAACGATTCAATCTACAATGACGATTCCATTTATTCAATGAAAGGACCCGAATAGGAGTGGGGTAGGCTATCACGCGGTCGCAAGTTGCAGTCCAGGGGTAGTTAACTAGGCTATAGAAGTTGTACAACCGTGACCAACAAGAACAAGATAGTCTTTGCACAATTGGGCGGGGATTGTGAAATATCTTTTATTCAGACTAGAAAAGCAGTTTAGAAGAAAGATAAAGATAGAAACAAAGGACACAAATTGGTAGCGATCTATGTACTCTAGTGGGTTGGATGCAGCCAAAATAAACATAAGTGCTAAAGCATTCGAGGGTCTCCCTTGTAAATGCTAAAAGCGGTATAACTAAACTATTGACATTTGCCCATACCTTGAATAAACCAAGAAACGTATTAGCTAACATGACGGGTAATGAAACGAAATTACTGGTCAAGGTCACCAACAAAGCATGTGAAATATGATGCGTATGACGAGTGAAGCGATTTGAGTGAGCCTTTTTCAGTAATTTACATGGATGGCGGCAGAATAAATCACTTTGAGAACGAAGAGTACGGGGGTCGTTCCCTCCCCCCCTTCGGTACGTAACACGCCAAAAAGTATACACGCTGGCGCAAGCGAACACATCCACACCACGGCAAGCGCAGTACCCCGCAGCTGCGGCAAGAATTCCCATATCCAATGAACCCGGCTTGGCACAGATGCACGGCCAGGACCGCATCCATTCCAAATCCTCATTCCTTAAGCCCTAAGCCATGAATGAGTTCGCGCCCAAAAAGAAGAGCAGCGAGCTGAACACCAACCCACTGTCTTTGTCTACAGTGGTTCAGTTAGTGTTACGAGTTTAGTTGAGTGATGATGCTGCCGGTAAGACACCATCGATTGCCATCAGCCCGATGTGAGCCGGCTGATCATCGTCCCTTTGGCTCAGTTATAGCAAAGTGCCTTGCGCTAAGGGATTGAAAAAGTAACCATTCCACTCAGCAGCCGAGGCCCACCCGTGCCCCTGTCGGTACTAGCACAAAGCTGCCCTTGGATGATTGGATATTGATGACAAAACTAACCATCCAGCCTCAGCAGCGACAGAGCAACATCCGTGCTCTGACTCTATGCTGCAGAAGCAGCCCCCGGTTTGACTTGTATAATAGATAGTAACCCTTAGTAAGACGGATCGAACTCCTTTGCCATGAGCAGTCGTGCAGCTCACCTCAGGCAGACTTTCTTCTTGCCTTTTGAAGCCCGATATTGCTACTATGGATGAGGTAGTCCTACGGCCAAGTCAATAACCAACTTGCGGCTTCAATTAATATATTACACTGATTAGTAAAGCACTCGCTTTGTCTCCTCAGAACCTTCGGGAATAACCCCTCTGCGTCCGACCCCCTCTGTCGTCAAGGGGAACTCAGGAC
Organism: Chlamydomonas sp. ICE-L; assembly: GCA_013435795.1. NCBI lineage: Eukaryota > Viridiplantae > Chlorophyta > Chlorophyceae > Chlamydomonadales > Chlamydomonadaceae > Chlamydomonas > Chlamydomonas sp. ICE-L. The sequence continues at coordinate 20,319,716 of JACBWV010000610.1, read as the reverse complement.
ACCAACTGGCCGCTGTCGTCTATGCCCTAGGCTCTCGCAAAAAGCCCATGTTGCCAAGCTCATTCAACACCAACCCAAAAGGTGGAAACGGAACATAAGCCTCCACAAGAGACAGCAAGGGGATCAGGTAGGGGTACTGAGGACCAAACCATTTAACAGTTGTCAGGGGCCGATGTCTGGGGTGAGAGGGCGGGC